>VXAA01006376.1:1887870-2052974 GCA_013399115.1 Anseranas semipalmata
AAAAAAAAAAAAAATCAACCCAGGGGGTGAGGGACCTCCTCCAGTGACTGCCACCATGGTGTCTCCTCTGCTTCCAGAAGTCATACATGGGCTGCTTCAAAGTGTGTGAGGTCAAGCACGAGTTGAAGCCCCTTTCTCCCTGTTGAGAGCAAATCTGGTGCTGCTACCACATGCACTGCACGCCCACTAGCCCAGATGTGCAAATGTTCATCGATCCCACCATTTGTCTGAACACCTGGATTGTCAGGGAGAACAGCATCGACCAAGCCAGGGTAATAAATCCAGAGTGGTCACCCCGAAGCCAGCTCAGGGAGGGAGTCTGGCTTGTAAAAGCAGTCCTTTTGGAGGTGTAAGGATATGTTTGATTTTAAGAGTGAAATACCAGCATGAATAGCAGGGCACAGCGGTCCCAGCCTCAGCAGCATCCTGCTTTAGCTCCCCCTTTCCTCCCTGGAGCAGAGAGGATACCTGCTCTTGGTTTCTCCCTGTAAATGCACCCGTGGACATTGTGCCAGCGTGCTTGGGTATGTTTGCTTTCCACCCTGGTTAGCTGTGGCCATGCAGCAGCCCCATGGGGCTCTTTGCAAGCCCTAAAGTGCACAGTACCTAGGACAGCCCAATGCAAACTGCTTCCTCCGTTCTCCAAAATCACCCTCCAACATCTGCATGAGGTACACTTACACATGCAATAAATTCTTTTTTTGTCCATGCTGGTGGCAGGTAGGGACAGAAACAGAAGCAGTGCAGACACCAGCATATTCAGCAGCTAATCCTTAATTGCCCTCATGTCACTTACATTGCGTGGTCCCTCCAAAAACGTCGCAAGCACTGTTCTTTAATCTATCATTCCTAATGATAATATTTTTGTGTTTGCTGACACACACTATCCCAACTCCACCTCCCATAAACACGCACATTTATGAGCGACGCAGCACTGGATATATTCCTAGTTATTTATCTTCCTGTTGATGTGATGACTTGCTGTGACATCTTTCAAAATCAGCTAAACAAAGCTACCACCGAAACTTGAGGAAGAAGATAGATTAAATTAAGAAATAAAAAATAATCTGGGCCAGATGGTATTGAGGAGTTTCATATCCAATCCAACCCTGAATGTCTGGAGACATAAAGGAAGCTATTTCACAGCCAGGCACTGGTTGTTAGACCTACTCGTTTATGGTTCTGCCAGGCTTGTTTCTCCTTCTTTCCTCCCAAGTTGTTTGTGAGCCTTTTTATTATTCTTTTGCAAAAAGGCATGAACATATAAAAAAGTAAAACAAAAGTCAAACACAATCTGGACAAATGCAGATCAGCAGAAAAAAGGACATATTTTTATCTGTAGATTAAAATGCAGGACAAGAATTACCTTGGAAGCTGATACCCATGTCTGCAAGTCCAGACCGAGCCTCTCCCCCCAACACCTCCTGCAGCGTGGATGGGAGCTGCAGGCAGGAGATGGGTTCCCAAATTATCCAGCAGAACAAGCCATGGGAACTTTGAAGCCTGGCGAGCATCTCCTCTGGCATCATGCAAATCACCAGCCCTGCGTGGTGCCCTCTCCCGCAGAAGTTATCCACAGCTCCGGCCAAGGAGCAAAAACTCGCACCCTCACACAGCTGAATCACCTCTGAAAGCCTTTTCTGAGTACGTGGGTGGGCACTTCCAACGAGGCTGAGACCTTACATTGAACCCCACTGCAGCCATGCAGGGAATAAATCTGAGGAATTTTAGGGGCTCTCAAAGCCCAAGGGTGACATTTCCAGATGCACCCAAGGAGCTGCTTTAGAAAAGGACACAAACTTCAAAAAGTCACTTAACAACCTTTAAGGGAAAAAAGAAAAATGACTCTGAGGCATCTCTGGACATTAACAACTGAGGTCCTGGCCATGTCTGGGGCAATCACATCGAGAGCCACCAGCCAGCTCTTGGGTGCCTCCAGCTCCAGCAGAACTTGGGCACCAGAGCACCTCAGTGTGCAGGGGACTAAACTTTTTGAAACTTCTTGGCTTGGTAAGTGCAAATCAGCAGTATCTAAGAAGTGATCATGTCCAACACTGCACAGGACGCCACTTCTTACAGAAACGTATATTGGCATATGACCCCAGTGCTCAGCCTTCTCTTGCCTACCACCTTCCCAGTGTCCCATTCATGGCTACAGCCAAAGGGTCCTCCAAACCAAGCAACAAAAATGAAGCAAAATGACCCCCCACTAATGATCATTAATTGCTCCCATCTCATCCCGACACAGGACGCTTGGTGCTACACTGCCATCGCCAGTAGCAACAGTGTCACAGTGGGGGCCACGGGACAGACGCATCCCCAGTGTACCCCGCAGGGACCCATTCTTCTGTGTTGGGGTAAATCTCAGCCTCATGTGTCCCCATGAGAGCCATTTGCACAAAAATCCATTAACTTCTGTGTTATAGACAGAACAGTTTTCCCTCATCATCTAGTTACTTAAAAACCTTTATTTTCAATCAAAGGCTGACAAAACATTGCCCGCGTGTCACCGTCCTGCCAGCAAGAGAGGACAAACCTCCATCCTGCATAACACTGCAGGCCCTGCAGTGGGAGGCTGCATCTTACCGCCACATACTGGTACTCTAATGCCAACAGAAAAGGAGCTCCACAGCTTCGAGAGAAGCACGGAGTCTGTCTCTGACACTGGAAGAAGGAATAAGGGATAGCAAAGCCCAGTAACTGTGAAACTCTTAACGAGGTACCTGAAGATCTTCAACTCATGTTTCCCTATATTCACAGTCAGAAAACCCAACAATGCGAAGAGCTCCAATGGCAAAGTAAAACATTTCCAGAACTGTTACCCATATCCCAGTTTGCAGGGACAAAGTTGCACGAAGCCTTGCTTTGTGCAGTGACCAAGCCTAGCCATATTTTAGAGTAAAACAACACGTCGTGTCACTACTTACCCTTGGGCCGATGTCCCCTGCTTCACCCTGCGCGTCAGGCAAAACAGCAAGGGTCAGCTATTAGAGTTCAAATTTCAAACGCAAAGGACCAAACGCAGGGTCAGCTGGATGAGGGAATGGCACACAAGGGAAGTGGGAAGAGTCCTATTGCTTAACATATTCAAAACCAGGGAGGAGAAGGCTTCGAAACAACACAATAGGGAATGATTGTGCCCTGGCAGGCGATGAAACAGATAATAAATCTGAAATAGCGGATTGTTTCCAACTCTAAGGCTCCCCTAGCAACTGCTTATGTCCTACATATGTAAGGACTAACTTCACTTTCAATACAGTAATGACCTTCTTTGGCTGCTCAGATTTCATGGGAGGATGTCATGCAAACAGAGCGATGGAGCCCACAGCCTTTCAGCTCCCTTGCTCTTGAAGGGAAAGCAAGAGGAGAGCTGTACACCACTCCCCTAACCCTTAAGGAGTTAACCACGAACCCTGCAGCTTGGATGAACTTTAAGGCCGTGTTTAATCCTCCTACGTCTCTGCAACTCCTTCTACCCTCCCCCTTCCTGGGGCTTTTCTGAAAGCAACCCAAGAACTCGCTGTCACGACTCCACGTCCCAACCAAACCCAGTCGCAATGCCATGCTGGCGTATTGGGGCAACCTGAACTAAAAGAATCACAGAAGAGTAAGGACATACAGCTGGTTTCTGAATAGCCACATACTAAGCAGTCTTTACCTTTTCCCCTTTTGGTCCTGGAGGTCCCTGGAAAAACATAAGAAGGTATGACAATTAAGGAACAGCAGAATCATCAATGCATATGCTCTTATCCCAACACCAACACCAAGCAGATTGCACTCAATTCACAACCTTGAGCCACATTGCTATTATTTTAAGTTGTATCCTGCTTCACATGACCAGCATGCTACTGGGAAGCACCAAGGAGGCTGTGCCTCCTTGCCAGGACCAGGGACCCGAGAAGGGCAGGGGCAGAGCGAGCAGCGTGACAGCCGCTTGCAAACACGTGACACTGAATAGATGCGAGACATTTCTTGAAGTATTAAATCACTTCTAGAAAAACACATGCTCAGCATATCATTACAACAATTATACATCTGTTTGAAATAAACAAGGAGGATGGGCTGCTTTCTTTGGCCTATTTGCTGAAGACATAAGTCATATTCCCTCTAAACAGTTTTCTGTAAGACAGACAGACAGAGACATGCTGCAGTCCCAAAGAGAAGCCGCAGAGCCATGCTTTGATGTGCCTGCTCTGCATCCTTCAAGCACAAAAACTTTGGGTCTCGGTTCAGGGCAGCCCATGGCGCTTGCCGAAGCAGGAGCGGTGCAACGCCGCGTGGGAAGGAGGCAGGAGGTCAGCAGCAAGGCCAGCAGCCTCTGCATCCCCACGCAGCATCCCTCCTGCTGGTAATTTGGCTCTGAGCAAGCCTGCTGGCCCCTTACTCTGATGGAAGAGATCATGAGCCGTCTGGTTCGAGTTTGGCCATTTGATAAGTTTGCTTTTTCTTTCAGATTCTCCCTGCCTCTCACCCAGGGGTGTTGCTCCTGCCCAGCATACACAACTTCAGCCATTCACACCCCTGTGGGTGCAAGAGTAGGGTGCTGAGGTTTGCATTACTCTTTCACTATGGGTTTTTGTTAATTCAAAGCCAAGCCCTGTGCGCAGTGGTGTGAGCTGCCCTTCCAGCCCCCCCCAGGCCTTTTCTCTAGATTTTTGTTTTCATTCGCGTTTGCCATCTTCAAGGATAGGATAAAAACCGATCACTGCGATGACAAAATATACAATGTACATCTATAACAAAATGCTCCCTAGCTGGCTAAAAATAAGTATCTGGAATAACTTTTCAATTGCAAAGACTGAGTAACTTCTGCCCACTTTGGGGAAAAAAATCACAATTGGTTGAGGACCGATGCTTGAAAAGATTTCAAATGGTGCCCTCTAGTGAACGTGGAATAAAGCAGGACTGGGAAACAAAAAAAACAGAGGTAGCCATGAGCTCCTGTAACAAATATCCAGCTGAAGGAACTGGTGCTGGGCCAGTGTTCAGCTAACAAAAATCAACAAGTCTGTTTCTGTAAAGGCAGCAAGGAAAGAGCGGAGCACCTGAGTGTCCGTAGGGCTTCCAAGCAACAAAAAAAATCAAGAGAACAGCTCATGAAACAAAGTCCAGGATGCTCCAGGAAGTACCGCTTTGCACAGCACCAGGGAAGCTCACCGCTTGCTTGAGCGCTGCCTGCCCACGCTCCTTCGGAGTCAAAATGAACCCAGCTTAGAAGCAATTTTTTATGCCACCACTTTGTGCTGCCAGGAGCCCAGGCCCAAGGTTATTGATTTGCTTCTTCCAAGTTGCTGCGGGAGTTTGCTTCCCACGCTGGGTGCACAGCCCACGGGCACGCACAGCCAAGAGGAGCCGTGGGGCTCATCTCACCTCCGGCTGCTGACGGAGCATGGGAGATGCGTGGCCAAGCCAATTTCATCCTGTCACCCCGAGCCACCAGCAGCAACCAGCGCTCTTTGGGCAAAAGAGACTCAAACTTGCAGATTCCCAAATCCACTTTACCTTCTCCGGTAGGATTGCCCTCCCTGTGCAAAGGGACCGTGTTCCACTCCTGCTCAGGGTTTAAACTTGCACATGTTACAGACCACAGAGTAATTTTTCTAAATACAATCTGTCCCATAAACAGTTATACACATAGAAAATATTTAGATTTAGATCATATTTGAGAGTCTGCCTAGCCATTACAGAGCAGTGTGAATAAATACATGATACTTTTGGCACTCAGTGCTACTTACTGGTTTGCCATCCAAACCAAGGGGACCCTGAAAAGGGAAGGAAAAGACAGTATTATAAAAAATAAAATTAAAAACCCAACAATTTACAAACATAGCAATATCAGTCGTGCTCTGAAAGAGGCTCTACTTGCATACAGTACAACCTTTGGCTATGTTACTTGTATACCTAATCCTTCATGCACGCAATCCAGCAAGAAGGTTTCACAGAAGCCAAGTAAGAGGTGACAATTGGCAGAGCACAAAGAGGCATGAAAGGAAGCGACAGGATTAGTGACAGGGACAGGGGACGCTGCTCTGGCACTGCCCTCAGGTCTACCTCAGGTTTTTAAGGACTGAGTACAGCAGTAAAATGCACCTGGTTTGGTTAAACCGAGGGGGTCCCGGGAGCAATTCACAGCAGCCTCGGAGCTGAAGCTGTTGTTTTCTGAAAAGGACCGGCTAAAGCTCTGCTGTGCGCTGTGGGGAGCACCTATTGCCCTTAAACCACAGCGGTAAGTCTCACTGATGGGACCTGGCATCTCTCTATGGATGAAGGAAGGGTGCATCCATCCCATGGGCCGACACCTGTGTGCTTTGCTCCTCTACAGTGATGCTATGCTGGAAACACACCTGTATTTGCAGGACCAAGCACTGAGCTACCCCAGTTCTTCCCCAGCTCTCCCTTTCCTAGGGCTGCTGCAGGAGCGCACGGTAAATCAACACGGCAAGTGGCATTTCCCCATCATTCCTGGCACGCAGCCCTCGACTAACACAAAGCTACTGAACGTCCTGTGTCGTAGGAAACCATGCTTTTGAGAAAGGATGGATGTGGGGAGAGGAAGCGCAGATGCTCTAACGCCCACAGACAGAAAGACAAAGCTACCCTGCAAGCAGCTGGGGCTGCCAAAGGCAGGTGGGGATGAAGAGAAGCGGCACAAGAGCCCGCGGTTGTGGTAGAGCCCAGGAGAGTGGCATTTCCCCTGACCCACCACCTGCAGCCTAAGAACATAAACCCTTTCCTCATTTAAACCCAAGGACAACTCAGCCCTGCAAATGTTTCCTAAAGAGAAATTCCCAATGGCTGAGAGTCTGCAAAGGACTCGGACTCCTGCTTCCACCCCAAAACTTCCAGCCCACGCTGATGTGCTTGGCTGGGTGAGAACAAGCTCTGGACAGAGCCGAGGGGCTGTGCCAAACGTTCCTGCTCCGTCCCTGCAGCACAGCCCGCCCAGCACTGTGGCACGGCTTGGGCTTCCGTCATCCCAAACACAAACCCAGCGGTGCTTTCCTCTCTGCCTGCTGCAAGTGCAAGGGCAATGCTTGCAAAAAGGAGCCTTGAAATTAGCACCCAGCGCCTCCCACGTCTGTGCAGCACAGCCATGCGTGTGCATCCTCATGGCTCGCTCTACAAATGTGCTGGGCTGAAATCTCCTCTCGCGTGACAGCCCAGAGGACCTAGTGAAGTGCACTTAATTTGGACTATTGCATAATGCAGCAATAAAATGTCAAAGTCTTCTATATGTCTTAGGGAACAGTTTAGGGTGAGCTTTCTTTTGATTCATCTTAAATCTGTGATGCTGAAAAGGAGGAAAAAAAGAGAAAAAAAATGTTGGCAAGAGAACCCAAAGGGCTGCATTAAAAATAGCATCCTTCCAGCTCCAACCATCAGTAAGGAATAAATCAGTCTGCAGCAGCTGTGGTGGCTGGGCTTGGAATACTAAACCCTGGGATCTGCACAGCTCTGTCAGGAAAGAGCAAATCCAGAGGACTGAATCCTGTGCATCAGTACCTGCTGTACAAGGAGGGGAGGAGCTGTACGAGAGAGATGTTCGCCTGAAAATAATGTGGATTCCTGTACACATGAGATTTCTGAATTTACCAAACATAGATGATATTATTTACATGATGTGTATCATTTCATATGAAGAACTACCAGTGCACAATTGCTACATAGCATTAATGAAAATGACAAGTGAACGCAGTCGTGCCCATTAATACAAAGGCTCACGTATCTCAGCCGAACCGCTCCTTCCCCTGACAAACACCCCGCTACACTTCATCTCACGATGCTTCTTTACGCTATAACACTTGGGAAAGGCATCAGGTCCACTGAGTTTCTTTCCTGAAACTAAGATTGCTGGAGATGATTCACCTGAAGCTCCTGACACAGAAGTGATCTCCAGAGGAAAATTCTGGGACCTGAGCAAGGAACCCACAGCACATCCAAGTTCTCAAGGAAATAGAAGTCCCACGGATTTAAATAATAATAATAATAATAATACAATAGCAATTCATCAGCTTCTAGCTATTCTTGTATCAGTCCACAAAAGGACATCCAGAAGGAAAAACAATGGCCTATTCAAAGGATGTTTGTTTGAGGGAAAGCATTTAATGCTTGAGAGAAACAATATTTATTGGGTTTTCAAAGGGGCTCTCAGCCAGCTGCTCCGCTGAGCGGACAGCGCTGCAACTCACTCATAAACGTTTTGTCAGTCTGGGCTGGAGATCTGATCGACTGTGCCCTACCTGCCCAGCTGCGTGGCTGCGGGAGCAAGGGCAATGTTTTTGCAGCCAGGGAACCGCATGTGTAAATGAGGAGACATCATCGGAAATCTTGGCTCGCTTAATGTATAGCCTGCAATTTGCAGGAGCACCCATGCATCAAGATCGTTCTCATCTCTTACTTGAATTCTGGTCCATGTCATTTTAATTAAACATGAAGCAATCTTCAGTTTGTTTGATAACTAAGGAACAAAAAAGCAACAAGTAACTCCCTATTCCCCCCATCAAAAACCACCTCTATGTAAAGTCCTCATTCTGGAGGAACAGAAATCACTTCCACTTAAATGACCAGCACAAAGCTTAAGAAAAGGGCGAGTTCTCCGTACACCCCGTTACAGAGCCTGAGCAAGAGAAAGCACTGCAGCAGCTTCGTGCTGTGATTTTTGCCCAGGGATAAATTTCACTCTTGCCCATGCTCTACTACAAGCTTTTTGCTCTTAATCACACAGTGATCACACTTTACATAATAAAACGCTCACTAAATTGAGAGAGGATGAACGACTTTGCCTAGAACAAACCTGATGCTTTGAGGCAGGGTAGAGAGAACATACAATCAGCTATCCCCAAAACTGGGTTCTGACCAAAAACATCACTGCATCAGCAAAGTGGGGCAAAACCCACTGATCCTGGGCACTTCGAGGAGGACGATACCAGTGTGGTCCCAGCCAGGCACCGGCACAGCCAGCTGGGTGGATGTCGGAGCCACTGTTAGCTGATAATTAACTCAGATCTCACTTGCTGACCACACATCAGTAAGGACTGCCTGCATTCGGTGCTGGGCCGGTGCAGCCGTGCAGGATGTCCTCCACTTTAGAAGAGAAAAGAGGAAATGTTTGTCAGATTGATGAAGAAAGTAGATCCACAACGCCTGGCTGGAGCCTGTTTGCAGCACAGGAGCCGCGAGGAGCTGGGTCAGCAGGGAGGGCTGGTGACACAGAGCAGAGGCGAGCGGTACCTGCAGTCGCTCTCCTGGGCTTCACCACTCGGACAGTGACACACGTGGCATGAAGGCATCATTTATGTTAGCTGAGAACACAGACCTGGGCCAGGTGAGATGCCGTGGCTCGAGCAGAGTTTGTTACTACTTCGCGTGCTCCTGCTGCATGCCTTGGTTTGGCCACACTACGTTTCATCTTTAGAGCAAGGGGATGTGCTTAGTTACAATTTAAAAAAAAAAAAAAAAAAGCAATTTTTGTGTTAGTTTCACAGTAGAAGCCCAGGAGGGTCAAGACATAGCACCGAAATGTCCCATTTTTTTCAGTGACAGGTGTTTCACCCAATGCTGAGTAGCTGAAGGCTTGGGAACAAATTTACATTCACCAAAGAGGGAAGATGTGGAGCTTGCAAGCAAGCTCTGATTCACAAGCAAAAGCTCTTGCAATAAACAAACATTTCCCCTCTACATCCCCTACCCTGCTCAGAGAAAGGCTGGGTGCCAGCCTGGCTAAGCAGCCTTCTGCCTTCCTCGCCAGTGCCGCTGCTGCTGCTGGTGATGGACTTGCTCCAGCAACGATGCAGGAATGTTAGGGGGAAAATATCTAGTGAAAATGAAGCCAGAGATTATTAAGAGGACAATCCTTCTGAGTTGGGAAATCTTCTCTCATGGTTATTTTTAATGTTTCCTGCTCTGCTAAAAATTAGCACAGGGGTCGGAAGGAACCCTGCAGTCAAATTTTAACAGATTCAAAGGGCTGCCTTCAATCTCTGTCTCTGTGGTTTAGAAAAATCATAAAATCTTACAATTTGAAAAGGAGGAAAGTGTCAGAACAAAAGGACGTGGCAATGCTTTAGTATCGCCGCGAAGGGCCCGGGGTCACTGGGCGTTGTAAATGCCGCGGTTTGCAGCACAGCCGGGGAGCGGGGACCGTCCCTTCCTATAGGCTACGCCATAAATCTTCGCAAGCGGGATGGTGTCCGCTGGCAATGTGGTTCCTCAGCACATTTTTGCATTAGAAGAAAGCTCTGGCAAAAGCTGTGGACAAGCACGCCCATCCAGCCCCAGCTGTGCTGGCCAAAGAGAGCTTTGCTGTTGCATTGGTTCATCCAGGACTGAGAAACCATCAAGGTTATTGGGATAAACGGAGCAGATACAGAGAAGTCACGTCCCACCCCGCTCTGCAAGTTCTGTGCCATGGATCGTGGATTTGTGCAGGCCATTACATGGAGAAAAACACACAAAATGTCACAAAAAGTGAAGAAAGCCAGCCAGACTCCTCCCAGCTTCACAACTGAAGGAAAAGGAGAGAAGAGGGACTGAGAAAAGAAATTTGGGTTCTCGAAGCAGCAGCTGAGAACCACCAGCACTAACTGCAGATGAACTGAGCACAAGAGAGGAGCGCTGTGGGATGTCACCATGTCCTCACCCCGGTCACTGCTGCCTCTCTTGTCTAACTTGCTCTGTTAACCTGAAATAAAGCCATTTTAGTATAGTCCAATACAAATTCCCCTTTGGTCCATGACTGCATGCAAACCTTAAAAACTACTTTTTAATGATTATTTCTTCCTTTTTTTTTTTAAAAAAAAAAAAAGCTTTCACACATCTCTTAAAAATAAAATATTGATAAGATGATCATTTTTAATGTAAGATGAATTATTTTAGTTTGGAAAATATTTTTACATTTGTCATGCCACACACGTATATTTGCTTAAAAAAATGGAAGCAATGAATATTTTAAACGATGGAAGCTTAACTAGCTTGGCTGCTCCACAAGAGATACAAGCTTTTGAAGTATATTTTCTGGGTAAATGAATAAAATGTTTTTCTTTCCCCCCTCATTTTCAAAACCACTAAGAGCAGCAGAGGTCCAGAGCAAGCCCTGGTAAGTTCCTTGCTGCTGGATCTAACAGGGAACACGCTCGCGCTTTGCAGCAGAGCAGCAGCACCGACCTCGTTTCCCAAGGACGCCCACCCGCGCTCGGCCAGCAGCACTAGAACAGATCCCCCAGACCTGCGGCCCTTTACATGGGCCATGAAGGCCGTGAGCTCGGCAACCAAGAGCAGGTGCTGGGGGAGAGGATTTTAAATATTTTAATTCGGGAACTGGCAGGGGTTGCACACAGCAAGCACGACATGGATGGGCAAACACCATTCTCCAACCATGCTACTCCAAACAGAATTAATTCCTCGTAGCACAGACATCCCTCTGTGGTCCACAAGTAAACGAAGAAGAAAGCTGGACAGCCGGAGCAGTGCTACAGCACGTCAGCAGACAGCCCCGAGCAGCACCTCCATCCCCACCAGGGTTCGGGCACCAGCTTTGTGCACGCGCATGCCAGCTGGTTTATGGTTTTCTCCAAGAGGAAGGCAAGATATTATGGAAGTGAAGACTGGCCAAGCATGAGTAGTTATTTAGCTATTAATCCAGGTATACAACTTAATAGCTACTTTAAATCTCTGACTTCACCAGCATGTTTATGACAACAGTGGCAGGTGAGAGAAATTACTGTTGCTAGTGGCAGCTCCCATTTGGTGACAGCTCTGGATCTAACCACGCACACAGCAAGAGGTACTTGGATAACAAAACATGTCCACACCATTTTCACTCAGCTGCCCTTGACGGCCAAACCCTACACACGGTGTAGCACAAGCAGGAAGAAGACTCTGAAACCCATGCACGGCCTCTGTATATGCACATTAACCCGGATCTGGAGACAGCTGAATATACAAGATGGTGGGTGATGGTTCACTGCTGCTGAGCTTTTGAGGGTTTTGATGAGAAACCACCTCCTGGTTTGGCTCCCTCCCCTCTCCTCTCCCCTCCCTGGCTTGCTGCTGTTGTCGTGCATAGCTGCGGAGCCAGGCTTTCCTTGTTTAGCTAAAAATTTGATTTTCAGAAAAAGAGGGCAATTAGGAGTTCCCCAAAATTTGCTTGCAGCATTTGGCAGAGCTCAGAATCTCCAAACCCCCAAAGGCTCCTCTGAAACCTTTCTTCAGGTGGAACCATGTCCCACAGCCAGAGCCGAAAGCAATAAATCCCCCAGCAGAGGCGTCAAGCAACAGATGCAGAGCAGCAGCCTGATAAGGGCCAGGTGGGTGTTAACAAACCAACCAAAAAAAATCTGTTCTCTATTCAAAAAAAAAAATTAAATTAAAAAATTTGTCCTCAGACTGCTGGGCAGCCTTCTGTCCGTTCTGTGATAGAAACAAAGCAGAAACGAGCAGTAATTTGCTGAAAACTTCACCCATAATGCAAACCAGACCGTGGCGCTCTGCAAGAGAGCCGCCACCTCGGAGGCTGGGCTGGTCCACGCGGGGCATCCGGTGGCTGCGAGCTGCCCACTGTACAGACATCCTCTGCAAGGAGATCCCAGCACCCTTGCACCAGACACCGATGCTTGCAAGAGTTTCTGAAATCCTTCAAAAATAGAAAACAAGGAAAAAAAATAAGCCCAGACCCTATTCTGAGGGTGTTTTGGGGGCAGCACAGGCCCCTGCCCACCATTCAGCCCCTCCTTCACATCACCAGCGTAGGCTCGCTGGAGCACTTCAGCTCCCAGCTCTCTTCCCAGATGCGCCAACAACATTCATCAGGAATGATGAATGGAGATAAGGGACCTTTTCCCTTTCGGTATCTGCCTCAACCACAAAACTGGTCTCCTTCCATCTGTTCACAGAACTACTCCCTCATTGTTTTGCTAGACATCTTCTCAAAGACGCTCAAGAAAAATGCCTGGAGGCAAAACTAACACTGACCAGTCCGAAGGGACGGAAAGAAACGGCTGCACTGGAGCAGCTCGCTTCGATTTGCAAGCGAGCCTGCTCAGATCAAACACACAGAAATGCCCCAACAGAGCCACGGGTTCACCCGCTCAGGGCAGGGCGGCAGAGGAGCCGTCACAGCCAAGCACCTCGGCTCGTGGGGCAGCTCCCGCTCCCCCGTGCTCGCGCACAGGCACGCGAGATCATCTTATCTGCCGCCGAGCGCCAGCCCAGGAGCGAGAGCTCGCTCATCTGTGCGTCACATGGCACCAGTTTTCTTCCAAAACAACAAAGTGTTTTTATGGAAGAAAGAGTCCCCTGACTTCCCCCAAATTTCTGAGGTTTAAATGAGTTCCATGTGTACTGTGCAATTGCTTCTTGCAAGCATTTGGTGCCCAATTGGTTTTTGGATATTTTGCGTTTAATGTCCAGCTAAGAGAGGAGACAGCCTCTGTGGTGGGAATGAAATTTTGACGTTGGGAAGCAATTGTTTTGGAGGAATACTGACATTTCAAGCAAACACTTCAGCCTCTTACTGCCTTTATATTCTTGCCCTGCCAGTGCCATCCCAGCTCTACAGCTGTATTGGGATTACCTCTCCTTTGCGGTTGATGAGCAAACTTCTTGTTTTTTTCTGTTTTCTTCTGCCTACGAGCCAAACCTCGGTACCAGATGGCTGTGCCCAAACACACCAGAGGCAGACACAGATGCACTCGTACCCAAAGTGGTGAACCAGAGAAAACAATGCAAGAAGCCCAAACCCAAAGCCCTGCTTCCACCAGGCACTTGGGTGGTGAAGGACCTCTTCCACCACCCATCCTTGCAGCCAGCCTCCTCGCCAAGCCTCCCCCTGCACCAGCCAGCTGGGGCCAAGGTGGCCATCTCGAGTCATCCCCAAAGAGCCACGCATGCTTAGCGTCAAAAATCCGCTTGTGCAATTGGGGCAGAAAAATTCTCCTTGCAGTTGTCATTGGTGCCTTTGCGAGGCGTTCTCCTCTGCTTGGCCCGAAGTGCTGGAAGAGAAGTGGGAAGCCCAGAAGATAACCCAATGCATCTGCAATTCCCTTACTGGGTAGGATATAAGGCAACTTTTTTTCTTTCCCCTGTGCAAGAATTACCTCTAAATCAGAAGAAAAATAAACTGCTGCCCTGAAGAGCTGTTCTTTACAAAATCTTTGTTTCCACAGAAGAGACCCAGTAAACAGACAATAACTAGAGAATATATTGGGCCTGCTTTCCCTGCTTAAAGAAGTTCTCCCCTCTAGGCAAATAATTACGTGAATTGGCCACAAAACTGATATTAAAATGAAATGAAAAAAATGAAACTACAAAAGTTTGCCTTGTAAAATGAATATTTGGTACTTCTGTCTTTTGGGGTCCTACTGGGAGAAGTATGTGTGCAAATGACTTAATTCACAGGAGATATCCTTGAAGTTTGAAATAAAGATACCCACGAGAACAAACACAGGACTAAACCCTGTAATTAAGGGTAATAACTGTAGTTCAACAGTTATGACCTTGATGAACCTAGCTAATAAAACTGAATAGTCAACTTCACAATAGCAACCTTCATTCTGGGGATGGATGCCAATTACATGATGCAGTTTTTTGAAAATATCTAACGAAGTCGGATGTTAAATGTTTTTTTTGTTTGTTTTAAAATATGTGCATGCACAACAAACCAAAACACCCGTGCAACATACAGGCACTCCGTGTCTGTACATGAGCTACCACCTGGGGTCTAGAAAGCATCCGCCCACTGCAAAAGAAACAAGAAAAGTCTGAGATCCACATGCTCTTCCCTACAGCCCATGAAATCTGACCATGTAGTGTGGTCTCCCATTCCTGGCAGTCCTCCTGAGGACTGCTGCTGTTCCCAACACACCTAACTAAACCCACGTCTTGGAGCTTTTTGGTAAACTCCAAGTGACCACAACAGGATGGAGAAACTGCCACAAGGAGTTGACTTTGGCACGTGTTCCTCATTTCCCACACCTCAGCCTGTGTTCATAGCACGTTTATGGGTCACACACAAACAGCTTACGTAGACTTTCCCTTGCTGAGTTATCTGCTGAGAATTTTAATTGCTTGGGGGAGAAAACCCAAAACTCAGTTGATTAAAGCCAAGGGGTCTAGAGCTGCCACCAAAGCCACTGCCTTGCTGTGCTGGGATCTTGCAAGTCAAGGAACCAGCTTCCCTTCTGCATGTGCTCCCCCAAATCCTTCTCCAAGACATCAGCTCAGAAATAACATTTGGCTTCACTTTTTGTCTTGAAAATTAATTAAAACCAGAGTTTATCATCCTTAGAGCTGGTTTCCAGCTCTAAGCACTACAGCTGAGCATTTAGCTCATTGTATAGAGCTCCCAAAATAGGTTCTGGAGATGCTCAGCTGCTTAGCTCCAACAGCTTCTTAGCCCAAGGTGGACCGTTAATGTGCAGGAATACCCTGTGCAAGAATATTTCAATTTTGACTAAGCAATTATTCCCTGCAAGGTGCACCAGTGCAGAGCAAAGCGCATTGCTCTCAGAGATCATCCAGCACAAAGTGCCAGAATGCAACGAGGGTTCAAAAGGCCCTTATCAGAAAGCACATCATTAAAAAACATCAAACAAGATGCTCTCCTTTACCAGAACTCCATTAACTCATCATATCAGTGTTGTTATCTGTCATTGGAAAAGTATGTTATTACTCGATACTGAATTATTTTGAGTAAGAAGCTGCATTACTTGTAAGCACGCAGAACTGGAAGCCCTTTTCTTCCCTGCCTTGCTGAAGAGCTCCTACCTTTGCAAGAGATGGGCAGAACAACGCCGAGGCTCTTTCAGGCAACACGCATGAGCGATTTACAAAATTTGAAGGCAAACACACTGGAGGAACCAAATGAATAACACTCTGCTCAACTAAAAATAGATAATAATATTCCAGGGAAAACGTATAAAGTAGGAGACAACTCTGTTTCATATCACACTTCCTCTGCAAAGCCTATTCCCTGCTCTGCTTTTTATTAATGAAGACATGCACATGAAGTAATTTACCTCATTAATCAACTTCATTCCTTTGGTTTCTTCCCACTTGAACTGACAGCCCTCCATTTGGGATGTCACGTTTAGATGCTGCAGTAGAGACTGATTTTGGGAGGGACGAGTTAGCAGAGGCTGATGAAACTCTTCAACAGAGACTTGGGCTCCAGAAGGCCTATCTGGTGGATGGAAAGGGGGAAGGAAACTGTTTTGGGTGAACAGCAAATACAACAGCTCACTAGGGAAGAGGAGAAATATTGTGTAGGACGAGAGCTGAGTAGTTTGAAGGCAAGGAGAAAACCATCCCCACATGGGGCAGGGGGAAGGGACGAGGGCAGGCTGCTAAAGGCACCACCCAGCCATTGCCTTTCCCCTCCATAGATTGATTCCTTTAAGTAGCTACATAACGGGAAGATCCGCCTGCACCAACGGGTCAGCTGGAAAGTCTACTTCCAGTACAGCTCTTCCATCTGGTCTTCATTTTTCTGTTTTCCATCCTCCCCAGATGCGGCTGTCCGCGCTGCTAACGTAAGCAGCTGAAAGCACCCCTGCGTCAGCCCTCTGCAAAGCCAACCCCTCTGCTCCTCTTTCAGCCTTACGAGGATAAATGTCCCCACTGCACCGACAACACAGCAAGGCGAGGTGAGCCGCTCGGCAGCGTGGGTCCCTTCTCAGCCACTGGATCACGGGCAGAGCGTGGGGACAACGCGGGCTCTGATGCTGTCACCCTCCTGCTCATCCGCACCACTGCTTTGGGGGGCTCCTCGCCCCGGCAAGCGCAGCTCCAGGCAAGTCCCGGGAACCTGGCCCCAGAGCCTTGTTCTGCCCAGCAAGAAACACCTTTCGGTTTTTGTCTCGGCTGCACATCTGCTTTTCTTCTGCTCCAGCACAGCTGTGCAAAAACCCGAAATCCGGCTCTGGGGCTGCACTTTGGTTTGGGACTGGGCACTCTTTTGGCAAACGCCAGAAGTATCATCCAAATTTTCCTCCTCAGTCTGATCCAAAGGCTGCTGTCATCTCTTCAGAAGAGCTGGCAAGGGGAGCGCCTGAGCAAAACAATGAAGTCAAACCAGCGGTAGCTGGTGCCCTGCCCGTGGCCACGCTCAGCAATGCTGCCTCTGCAGCAGGGAAACCACAGCACCCACTTGTGCCCACTCAAAGCGTGCACAGCGGGGACAACCAGAGCCCCAACGTTGTCCCCACAGCTTTCAGGCAGGTCCCTGAGCAGGGTGCTTGAGGACACAGTGATATTTCTTCATAAAATGGTGTTGGCCAATCCATGGTCCCCCATGGTGAGACTCCACAGCTCACCGTGCACCCCTGCACCTCGTAACCCAGACCTCACAGCACTCTGCCTGCTTGTGGCTAATTTACACACAAAAATCACTGCATATTTCTTGGCAGGGCATCAGGAGCACTTCCTTAATCCTGCATTTCTTAAAACCTTGATAGGAAAATTGCTTATTGGGATCTCACATACACAAATGCCCACCTACGCTGCAATCGCTGCTCTCAGTCCAGAGCTCAAAGCAGGGCTAACCAAAGGTAAA
This sequence comes from Anseranas semipalmata, assembly GCA_013399115.1. Lineage (NCBI taxonomy): Eukaryota > Metazoa > Chordata > Aves > Anseriformes > Anseranatidae > Anseranas > Anseranas semipalmata. The sequence continues at coordinate 1,905,419 of VXAA01006376.1, forward strand.
TCAGGTTGCCCAGAACTTTGTTTGGAAAACTCATTTTTTCTCCAGAATGCATTTTGCAGCATTTTTATAATCTATTTTTCTTTAGAGATTGCTGCATCTCTAACAAACCAATGGAGCCCTGTAACCAATCTGTAATCACCAATTATGCTGGGACTTCTGCATAAAAGCATCACATATACTGTAGTTTTCAGCCACCACCGGTTCCCCCCAGGACACCATCCACTCCACACTCCACGCTCCTGTTACCCCAGCCCCCCAACACAGCTAGAGGAATACCCCGTTATCCTGCCAGAAGGACCACGCAGATGTCAGACAAGAGAAGCAGCCTGCCAGTTCTGCTCACCCCTGTGGACGAAGCTCTCTGCTCCCCCTGCTGCAGGATGGGCTACATTTCGGAGAAGCCACAGCTGCCCTGTGTGTGCTCAGGACTTTCTGAACAGAGATGGTTGAGACTTCATCCTCCTTGTGTCACCTTTTTATCCAAAACACGGTAGCAGGTTCCCTCCATGCTGCCTTCCCTGTGAACACACCAGGGACGGGATAGTGCAGCCTCCATCAGCCATTTTGCAGCCTAGAGCAGACTTTGTGACACGGGCTTAGAGAAGAAATATATTAGTTATCCAAGTTAAGAAAGACATCCCTGTCCATCTTGACCCAAAATTTGCAGATGAACATCCCAGAAGCAGGGCCCTGTGCACATCAAGGCTGTGCTGTACTGCTGTGCCATCCCAGTGAGAAATGTAAACTCACTTCTCCCAAAGGGAAATGGAAATACAGTTGAAGTGCCTTCAGCAAGAGGAGGAAGAATTGCAAATAAGTCATCAGGTTTTAGCTTATTTGAATAAGCTAAAGAGCAAAAAATGCAGCCATAATCCAGCTTTATTTTCGCTGGGCAGTCCCGTGCCTTCCGGGTGATCCCGAGGCAAAGCGCGTCTCGCTGTGCCTCGACCGCCTTCTTGTACAAGTCAGGCTTCTTGGGGGAGCCCCATCAGCCCCCTCACATTACTTCTCAAAATGAAAAAAGTACCTCATTTCTTCCATACAGGGAGCAAACCCACCATGCCCTGGAAGCACAGACCATGCTGCAGCAGGGGTCATCTGCTCCAGCCCCAGCGATGTCCCTCGTGTGGCCTCAGGTGACAGTGGCATCCAGCACTGGACAGCGAGATGGGAACTGAACGCCTGAGCCAGCGAGGCAAAAGGGCCCCCATGCCCTCCCTCCAGCCTGCACTGATGTGATCTGAAAACTTTTCCTAACCAGGGTCATGCCTAGCCAACGAGTCCCAGCTCATTTGAAGAAACGACTTGAGCTGCTGCACTTAAAGTCCCTAACTGCAGAGGGCTCGTGCTCCACTTCCATTTCATTCATTTGATCCTGATACTTGAAACCAGAAGGGATTTAGGGCAAGACTCATTATTGTTGGCACATGCTGAACTGTTGAATGTAAGTCTAAAAGCCCAGTTGGATTAACAGACCTGCTCAAACCGTCGTAAGAGCCTATCTGCTCTCCCAATTACAGCGATAGCTCAGCACCTCCTGGGTTTCACACGCTGATGCTCTGAACCCTGCAGACCTGTGCAGGGAATGGAGTTGGCAGAAGCCGAGCTCAGCGAGCCACAGGCTCCTGCCCTGGAAAGCAGCTGCCGGCATCCGGGTGAGCCCGGGGAGCTGCCCTGCTGGGCTCGGGCGGGATGCAGCCTCCATCCTCTGTGACTGGAGCGCATGGGAAGGAGAGCTTCCAGTTTGCAATTGCTTTCCTTATTAAATGTGGTTACAAACATGAGAGCGCAAGTTTCACCCTTCCAACTTTGCTCTTCTGTTAGAAAAACCCTAAAACTGAGGGGTCAAAAGTGTTTTGAAAGTCTCCCCAGTACTGCAATTAGAAAAGGAACAGAAAGACTCAAAGGGCAATCTCCAGGCACCCTCTGAAGCAGGTGGTACAGCAGAGGCACGCGGACAGCAGCACAGGTTTGTGCATTGCCACCAGTAATCAAAAATGCTCATTTTCCCTTAACCTGCCCCATTATCAGAATTTCACAGTAAACTAATCTGCACAGATTTGTCCTCCTGTCAAATTCGGCTGAAGCTGAGGGAAGGGGGGAGAAGACAGAGCTGGGCAGCCCTTAGGCCATGCGAAGCCACACTAGAGATGTTGTGACACGTGTTCAACAGGATTTCAAAACCGAGATGAACAAGACTGGAAAATCAACAAAACCAGACCTGCTACTGAAGTAATAGTAGGGTATGCCATAATCCTAAAAATAGAAGCCAGTTCTTTCTGGGATATAAAAAATAATAATGAACCTACAGAGCTTCATAAAGTAGAAATTGTTTCTGCAGTAAAGTTTAATCTTAGGGCTCAAACCCCTCCCCTTAAGATGTTAACTATCAAAAGATTAAAAGCATCTTATGAATGCTATTTTGTCTTTGGGCCTGCCTCTAGAGCTCCGATTCACTTCACCCCTGTAAAGCTTCCCTTATTTCCAACTTGCTTAAAAACTAGCAGCTCACAAATAAAACCAAAGCACTGCTATCCAGGAGGTGGAAGTGTTACCACATCCATCTCTGATACCAAACACCGTTTAAATTCCACTTTACTTCTGCATTTGCTCATAGTTAAAGTTTTATGCAATTTTGCAGATAGCACGGAAGGGGGGAAATCTTTAAAAACGATCAGGAAATGCTGACACGGACACACATCCCTGCAGCCGCTCGCAGGACTGAACTGAGATTTGCTGCATTACAGACATCTCCGGACATGCCAGCGCCCAGCCATCCCCACCAGCTCCAGCCCCAGCAGTCCCACCCACGCGTGATGCTCTCACAAGAGGACATCCCCCCACGAGCCCAGAGCATCACCACTGCAACGCAGCCTGGGCTACGGAGCTCAGCTCACCTCCTCCACCAGCCCTGAACATTTAAGAGGTGACCACAGCTGGATGAGGACCAAATCCATCTCCTGAATTTTTACCTGCTCGGAGTTTATTTGATCAGCCTGAAGGGAACTAATTAAATCAGTTTGAGCAACTGGATGTAATAAAGTCTCTCCATATGCTTCTGCTGAATTAGACTCTTAAGTCTGCTTTATGCTGAGTTTCCTCCTTCAGGTATACATATTGCTTTGGAAATGCAATTATTATCACCTCCTTATTAGATAAAGCTCCTTAGTGTAGCCACAGGCATGTAGCTGCCGTAACTCACTGCTTGCTGGGTTGGGCTCACACAGTTTTGGAAAGCTAGGAATAAAATCAGCATCTCAGCCTGCCTGGACTGCAGGTCCCAGGGGGCCAGGAGAGAGGAGGCAAACAGACTTTTTAGCAACGTTAAAGCCATTTTCCCGGTGCAGATGTGGCGGCAGAGCTGGAAGTCACTGCTAGCGCTCAGCACCATCCAGGAGAGCTGGAGCAGCAGCAAAATCCCTCACTGGGACCAGCACAGTGCTGGGGCTGCCCACCAGGACAGGCTGGGGGGGCATGATCCATCTTAGGGAAAAATTACTATTTCATCTCAGTATTTCTGATTTTCAGAGCTCCACAACCAAACCATGGGCACAAGCTTTGCTAGAACATCACCAATACAGAGAAGAAGGGGACGAACCTGCCCACGGCCAAGGGCACTGCTTGTTCATCAGTGGTTAGCCATGTCCTGCAAGAGCAGGCAGTCACCCTAAAATTGCCATTAAATGGGCCAACTGAGGCAAAGTCTCCCACCTTAAACTCAGCTCCCAACAAGCCGCCTGTGCACGTCTGCGCCCTCCTTGCTCTGCCGAGGCCCCACAGGCACAGTGAGCCTCCCGGTGCGGGCAGGTGCCACTGGAGGTGACGGAGCCCCGTGCCACTGCCCAGCCTGCTCACGGCCTCCCCACCGGCCCCTCACACCGAGCTGCTTCTCACAAGCAATCGGTGGGGCCCCAACCTGCTGCAAAATTCACCTGCTTGTTCTGCAGAATTAATGCACTCTCGTGCCTCTCCTCTTCTGGGGCCGCTGGGGAAAGGCTCCTGTCTTCCCCAGGGAGGGGACATGAAAACTGAAAACAGCTCTGTATTTCTCCCTTCCAGCCCTCCTGCCCCGCGCTCGCCATCCACCACGCACAAAAGTTTCAGTAGATGTTTGTGTGGTTGAACAGAAGCTCAGGGGGAGCCAGGCCAGGGCATGAGGTGGCAGTGACAAGGAACAAGTTTTCCTAACACTCTTCTTCAGAAAAAAAAGACAAAAAAAGGCATCAATCACAGGAAAGAGAAGGCTAAATACTTTTCTTTACCTTATGAAAGGAACGTCAGGATGAATAGTCAAGAAGCCCCTTCTGGAGCACCAGGCGGTGTGGGACTCGTGCCCGTTGAACAGGCAGGAGCAGCGCCAGAGACGTGCTGTGAACGCAGAGGATCAGCACCGCGATTTTCACCAGCACCAAGCACGCAGCAAGCGTGCAAGGGAGTGGGGGGGCCCTGATGAGCCCCGCACAGCCCAAGCATTTTGACATGGACCCATGGAGGCAGGTGCCAGCGTGCAGTTTGGGGTCTGGCCAGAAGGTCTCCCTGCTGCTGCAGACAGTGGCTCAGAGCCTGTAACAGCCACAGGTCACCAGCTTTTCTCACCCAGAAGATTCCTCCCTCTGTCACGGTGCCATTTCAGCAGTGCCCATGGGCACAGGAAGGGCAGCACATCTCCAATTACCCTTCCTCCTCCTCCTCCCAGCCTCTGCGAGACCCCCCCTTGCCAACAGGCTGGGCAGGACATCTCTGCTCACAGGGAAAATTTTCGGAGACAGGTGAGTGAAGACCTATCCCAACACCTGAAGCTCTCTTTCACCAATGTCCCCATGTTGGGCCACCTACAGCTGTGAGCGGGCCAAGTCCCAAAGTCTTCACCAACTTGCAGTCCGGTGAACTCTTGGGCAAGAGCACGAGCAATACCATGAAAGAGTTCAAGCCTTTCACCCTTGTAAGCATTAATGGAGAATATTGCATAGGCTCCTGAGTTTTAGGGCTCAATCTCTCAAAAGGCTGTCACTGATGAAGAGGGAGGAAAGAAGGAAAAAAAGATCAAGACTCACAAAGAAAATCAAGTGTCATGGAAAAGACAGACAGGATCACAGGGTGCAGATTAAAAGAGAATAAAAATAAAAGGAATGGCAGAGTTACCGGATAACCATCGCGTCCTGACTGCCCCTGTGGTGGGGAACAAGTGAGACAACAAGTCAGTCAATGCACACGTAGCAGCACGACAGCACATTGCAGCAGGTAGGACTGGGGCCGTCGGCTCCCCGGCTGGTCCCAGCACTGAACTCCCTCCAGAGAAACCTCTTGGGGCAGTTTTCCTCTCGAAAAGGTCACACCTACAGCCCATTTTCCCCAGATTTTGACCTTGTGCTTCACTTTGGCTACTTACCGAAGGTTTTGCCAACTTGCACCCAACCCTGCTGCCCCGAGCAACTGGCCGGATCCTGGCTGTGCACCCACAGCCCCTGTCCCATGTGCTGGGGAGAGGTTTCATTGGTGATTGCTGAGTGTTAACTCCTGTTCCAGCACCTGATCCAGTGCAGGTTTCCCCCTCGCAGACCCATTAATTTCCTTGAGGATGAGGCTCTCCCACCTCACCTTTAAACTTCGCTTTTGTTCGCAATGAAGCAGAAGGAAGAGGATGCTACAGGGAGAGACCTTAAGTCATTAACAACACCTGCAAGACCAGCAGAGAAAAACACAACCCACCCAGGGTATTTCACCTTTTCTGCTCTCCTCAGAGGGTTCCCAAAGGTGTTTACAGCTTGAGCTGCTGTTAAATATGCCACGAGCTACACTGGCGGCACTGCAAGGGGCTGCAGAGGAGCCTGCTGCAAGCCAGACACAAGGCAGATTTCCGGGAAGGAGCTGTTAAGTATTAGCTGGTATACAAGCAGGCAGTAAAGCCTGTGTCTGGTACAGCAGTGTCATACGCTACTATAAACATAGGCTACGTCAGCATGCTGTGGATATGCAGCGAGATTCACACACTTCTGACGGCATGAACAGCTCTGGCGGCCCGTTCCTACCCGGTAAGGTGGTTCTCACTTCTTGCTAAGTGCCCCTGCAGCATTATTGATTCATCCAGAAACAACACTGACTTCAACCACCACCTATGTAACAAATTACAGTCCTGGGATAAAACGTACAGTGAGATTTTTATGGAGACGTATGGCACTGGAGCACACAAATAGGAAACACTTGTAACTCGCTCACTGGTGAGCTCCCCAGTCAGCATGCTAATACATAAAGTGTCTGTTAATATCTGGGACTGTAAATGTTTAATTACAGTATGTGGTAAGTCTATCCTTCAATTGTAGAAATTTCCTACCCAGCATGTGATTTTAATACCCTCCGAAACAGAGGTTTTATAGCACATCGCAGCAGAATACCCCTGACTCACAGACAGGATGATCAATCATCAAACAGCCACAAATCCCGTACCACAATTCTAATAATTTCATATACACAACTAGCTTATGACAGCCAAAAATGAAATACCAGAACAACTGCTACTAGGGAACAACAGAATTGAGGATACAGTTTTAGCAGAATGTGATGCTGTACATGTAAGTTGTAATCGATTCCTTATGGCCAAAATCAAGAAACAGAAGAAACTAATAGAGTTAAATTCAGTACTGTTGAAATAAAATAATATTGTGGTTCTGTGGGTTCTAGGACTTTTATTATATATTATGTTTAAAGAAGTCCCTGGCAAATACTACTTAAACTAAAAATACAGGATTATTATTTTTTTAAATGAACTAAAACAGGAGTTGTCTCTTAAAGAAGGGCCAGGGGAGAGAAAAATGTCTTGTGTTAAATCTCCCTGCACTCCGTTTGCAATTCAATAGCGCCGTGGGAACCAGGAAATGAAACCAAGTAGAGACAAAGAAAAATTAATAGTGCACCATATGTTGCCCCCACCGAACCGCATACGATAAAAGTGAACAGACAGCACACGTGAAGAAGCGTAACACAGTTGGCTGTGTGTGGGCTGATAACAGCCTCTGAGCAGGAGAAGAAATGGTTAAACAAACTCACTTTAAATAGCCAAAGTACTTTGATTAAAAGTCCCTTAGAAGACATATTCGTGGAGTTTTGAGTAGGCTGTATCCTCTTCATTTGTAACCTGCCACCGAGTGAGAAATTAAATATACTTTTCAAATTAAGTCAAATTGTGTGAATTGCAGAGAGGAATAAAACCATCGCCCTGCAGAAGCCGCGCAGGGCCCGGCTCCGACATCCGAAACGCTCCCTGGCGGCACACGGCCGCGCTTGGCCTCGCTCCCCACGGCCGCAGGACTTTGCCCAGTTCCCCTTCAGATGGTGCTTGCCCCGTTATTGCCCCCATAATGAACATTTCAAAAGCCCACGGAGTCATTTTGCGTGGGCAGAGAGGCTGTGTTGCAGTTTTTAATTACAGAATATTTACAGGAAAATTAATGCATTGACAGACTAAATTTTTGAACACAAACTAACAAGAAAAATTCATTTGTTTGCATTTCTCGAGCCAGTATCTTGGATTTATCGCTAATGCTGCGTGCAACTTTTAGTGCAAATGTGTTCAGATCTCTCCTAAGAATGGTCAAGTCAAAGCCATTAAGTCTTAAATTTTCCTGATTTGCTCCTTTAAAACCTGGCCAAATAACTTCGCTGAACTCCTTCAGGCCAAAAAATAAACTTGAAATAGAAGTCAAATTTCCAAGGGCTAAACCCACCAACTAAACCCACTGGTGGCATTGTCCATGCCAGGAGAAGCAAAGCCACGGCGCTGTGACAGCCCCCACGCTCCACACGCATTTCCCTGTCGGCTTTCGGCCTTTAAACAGATGTACAGAACTGGATATTAATCAGGCCAGGAATAGCTAGCAAAATTATTTTTCCTGAAACAATCCCTTTTCAACCCAGTGAGGTTCTATAAGAAGACAGCGATGTGAGGAAACATCCCTGTTAATGCAATGGTGGGCAAGGAAACACATGGCTGCCAACAGCCTGCACCTCTCCTCCTCCTCCAGGGGAAGAAAGGCAGAAAGAAAACAGAAGCACCTAACACCCATAAATTCTCCTTAAAAATCCCTCAGCAGCTAGGAGGGCCCAAAGGAAATGCTGTTTTCTCGCTCCGAAAGCAGTGGGAGAACATCAGATTTGGATGTGGTGGTGGCACAGCAAAAGGCATGTCTGAATATTTGGAAGGAGGAGTTGACACATTTTCAACTATTACCCCTTCAAACAACAAATTCCCCATAAATTTTCTGGTCGCGCTGGGAGGAATGCTCGTTATTCTCCCCAAGACTTCAAAGAGAAGCAAGCGAGCTACGTCTTTCCCTCCAGCCCCTTTTGCAAGGCTACCAAACCCATATTACATGATGGAAACACAACAGATAAGAAAAGCAAGACAGAGCTTTAGAACCAAAATCCCACCAAAATGTTAAAATATTAGTATAGCGCTCTTTCAGCTACATAGAAGCTGAGTAAAGAAACTCTACAGGGAAAACTTTTTACTGAATATTTGCTGGGTTTAAAATTACTGGAAGTCCCTGAGGGCAGCAAGTTAAACATTTAAAAATTCCCCCCCACACCATTTGTCTACAATTGGGAAAAAAATACAGCAGCATCTGGTACCAATTTTGCTTCCAGACACACCTCTACCAAAAAACGCTGTGCTTTTGCAACGACACAGAAAGGAAGGGGAGGGGGAAGGGGAAGCCTTAACTTTGTTGATCCAACAGTAAAATCCACGATACTTACTGCAGGTCCTGAAAAACAAAAGAAAAACAAAGAAAAAAGTCACTTAATTATGAAGAAAAAGTATAATCTACTAAAAAAAACACATAATAGGGAAAAAAATCATTTCTCAGTTCAATTCCAACATGCTGGCTTTCCAGATGAACTTCACACCACCCGCACCCTCCTGTGTGGGTTTATCTCACCCGAGCTGTTGGCACAGCAGCACTTACTGCGGGTGTAAGACCACGTTTTTACACCCTTTTCCCAGCACGACTCTGTTCTCTCTCCCCATGCAAGACCCCAGGCACGTTGCAAGGCATCACTTGCATTCAGTGCCCGGGGCATCATGTGCAACCACGAAGTGTCGCCAGCAAAAACCCTTGACACAGCTGGAGTTTTACAATCCAAAAGCGCATTTTCACTGCGGAGCTCCACATGATGCAAGAGGAGCTGGAGATGTACTTGCAAAAGCCAATCTTTGCCATAGCAGCAGCGCAGTGCTGGAGGCACCTGGCGAGGATGTTGCCTCAGCTGCCCTCGAGGCCAGAGTGATGCACAGATCCCAAATGTCATCGGCGTTTGGTCCCCACACCTCCCTGACCTCAAAACAGGTCACACAACACCGAGCTCCTGCATCCCCTCCGTGCACCCCTGCTTGAGGGTTTTGCTGTGCTCAGAGCCAGTGGCGGGCCGATGCACAGTGCATTAAATTCAGGGGAAAAACCACCTACAGCAGGTTTTGCGTACCAGTCTGAAGCTGTGGTTAACAGCAGTTAATAAATAGTAATAAATAATAAAATATTGTGTTCCCCTGCAGGGCAGGGGTCTCCGCCACGCGCCGCACTGATTTCCGCGGTTTTCCCAGCGTTCGCCCTGGTCGGCGCTACCCGGAGGTGAACGCTGAGCCCCTGATCTAACGCAATCCACGTTTCGCTCCCATTCTCAAGGCATCCTAAAGCTCTCCAATTTGGGCTTCTTCATGCTCCATTTCCTGTCTGATCCAAACCAGAAACAAATCACAATTAAAAAGAAGAAAAAATGTGGGGAAAATTAAAATGGAGAAAAAAAATCGATTTCTTCATCGTGTATTATTCTATAATATACAATAAGAAACATATTTCAAGCTAACCCATCTTCAACATTTTAAAGTTTGTTTAAAAATTCATATGTTGAAAAGTTAAATAACAACTCCCCCCCCCAAAAAAGAATGAAGACTGAGACCAGGGAACAACGGGCAGAGCCTGCTGCCAAAAATTAGCCCGTTAACCCACGTGTGTCAGCTTAACGTGGCCAGCTCAACACACAGCCAAGCACATGGGGCGCATGGAGCGGAGGAGGCATCCTCCAGATCTCCCCCCCCACCCAGGGAGAGCCAAGTTTCTTCAGTGCTAGAATTCACACAGTCTATTAGCATGCTTTCCTTGGATTAATTTCTTATGAATACAGAAGTCAATGGATCTCCGCCAATTTATTAACTGAGAATCATAAACCTGATTTATTAACTCACTTATATGCCAAGCTACCCACAAAAGCCCTTTTCTACAAAAGTAAAAACTAAGTCTCAAATAAGAATCAGCCAGGAAATCATTTTAATATGGGATTTCAATCATCTACCAATTATAATCTCCTTGGAATTTGTTGCCTTTTCCCCCCTTTTCAGCTACTGTTTTCTCCTAACGCATGCAGGCAAGTGCTCCTTTAACATGCTTTCCCCTCAACTACAAGAATCAACGTTGAGGGCTTTCTGTGTACACCACACAGGATGCTCTCCACTGACATCTGTGGAGTTAGGCTAATCTTTAGCTGCACTCTTGGCCGATAAATCTTCATTAATGCATAAAGTTAAACCTATTGAACCAATCTTTTTTTTCTCCTCCAAGAACAGCATGATGTTCTGGCTTGCAAAATGTGTTTTTTAAAAGCCTAGCCACAAGACACTTGTCTCCTGTGGAAGCAAGTCAAATATTTTGCAAGGCAGCAATAAACAGAAGTTAATTGTGTGCCAAGGGGCTGCCCCCAGCCCAATCACGTCCTAGATGCAGGCACATTGCACAAGACACGTGCTCTTTTCAGAGAAATTTGCCAGAATTTACTGCTAATAATTTTAGGTAGAATGAATATTATTTAGAGCTCTAAAGAAAGAATGAAACCAGTTGGAAATTCTTATTATAATAAGAGTTGGAAACAGCCTTTGTACATTTGAAATTGATAACAAGTAAACTTGGGGGTTTATTTCAGAAGGAAAAGGAGGCAGACAAAGCTTCCAAATGCATAGAATTTGGTCTGTGATTGGTTTGCTGTAACAAGGGAAACACGCCATCCTTTGCCATAATCTGCAGCGTACGTTACTGCTACACTGCAGCGAGGGAACAGCTAGCAGCTGAAACTGCAAGGGCAGAGATGCTTGGATACACCAAGAGATTCCTTCTGACTCTGAACAGTTGCGCTAGAGGGTGGTGAAAATAGAAACTTATTACAAATAAGTGACCCAGATTTCGTGATTGACCGATATTAATGTTATTTTGTTTATCCAAAGACCTAGCATGGTCTCGTCCTTGACAGTATGCAAACATAAGGGAAGTGACAGGTCACAGACGTTTGTTTCCACGTATTTTTGCAGCTTGGGAATTTTGGGATAAGCAACCATTTCTGTTTAATCTCTAAATCATTTATCACGCAAGCCTTCCTGCCATGACAGCAGAGCACTGCCAGCCCGGGGAAACCAAACCAGGGAGACCTTTGCAGCAGCTCACGAAGAGCTTATCCCACGTGCCGAAATCAGAGGGGGCTTTGCTGCTGCCTCAGGGGGCACAGGACCCGTCCCCAAGATAGCGCACACATAGCTGTGGCCACCAGAAGATGCAAAAAACAAGTTTCAGAAGCATACTTATGTTCACACAAATATCTCTATAAAAACATGTGTGTGTTTATACACACACAATACACGTGCACACAGTTACTAAGCTAGGATGCTGTAAGGGGAGTAACTAAGTCACAGCCAACAAGGCAGCGGGACAACTGCTGTCGTCAGAAGCCACGGAGATCAGCTTTTCGTCGTTCTGAAATAGCGTTTGTCCCTGTCTGCTGACCTCGGTAATTCCTGTCCGTGCCTCAGCGTGGGTGCACAAGGGGGCTACGTTCTCCTAGCAAAGAGGCTTGCTACTGAGAGCAAATGTAGGACAGATGAGATTTTTCCTAAGTTCAGCAGAAGCCAAAGCACTCCTCATGTACAACGGCGTATGAACACGAACAAGCATGGCAAAATACAGGGAGAACCGAAAATTCCCAAATACAAAGCTCTGTATGATTTACTCGCACGCACACATGCACTTACTGAACAAGAACAACTGTATATTTACGGTTGTACAATTGCACGGCCAAGGGGCTTGGAAGTGTCTTAATGGGTAAAATATGGGGTTTAAGTATGTGTAGGGCTGGGAGACAAATCATGTTTCTCTGCACAGAAATTGCTTTGCTCTTGTTCCTTAAAAAGAGCCTTAGATTCTTCCGTGTTCCAAATCAGGATATTTCTGTAAACAGAATAGATGTAACAAAATAATAAACTACTTTGTACCAAAACTTTATTAGACGTTCAAGCTAAAGAAACAACTGTAGTGTAATGTTAACTTGGAAACAAAGTTGGGGTGGAGCTGGGGGGAGAAGGCTGTTTTATCCCATTTCAAAGTTTCAAAACCTTTTTTTTCCTACAAGTGTTTTTGGAAACAGAAGATTTCTGTAAACAAAACTTACTGCCAGAAACAGCAGTTTTGCCAAGTCAGCGCTTCCCAGTGAGCTAACACTTCCAGGCCTACCTGTATGGGCGATTTTTGTGCTTAGAACAGCCAACTGCCCACACTGCAGCTGTCAGAACGGGAGGTTTATGTCCAGAACCAGATCTTGCTTCACGTGATGGGAGTAGAGACACACTCAGACTTCACAGACCGAACATTTCGGGTGTGTTTTCTTGCTGGTTGTTTGGGAGGGATTTTGAGGTTTGGATCAATCTGTGAGCCCGCAGTCTGGTTACACAGAGACTTTGGTACTTAACCAGATTAAATGCCCAGGTCCTAGATCCGATTCATCCATCCTTCAGGAACACCCCAGCATGGACCAATCTTTACAAAAAGAAGGGAAACCTGCTAAGCTGCAAGGGCCGGTGGGAATAAGGCTGCTCTTTCATTAAGAAAAAAAAAAAAAAAAAAAGAGGTTTGGGTGCAGGACACCCACATTAGGGTGCCTTTAGCTGCAGCAAGGCCGCCCCATCATGCTCGCACAGTACCAGCTGGCAGCAAGTGGAAAAGCAAAACCTTCCAGGTCCCCTACTAAAGTCCTTGTTATTTCACAAATACTCACTACAACAGTTCAAGTGTGTTCTCACTAGGATGCATCATACTAAAAAAAATAAGCTAACAAGATGTTAAACATGATTTTGCTTTTAGCATGGAAAGAGAAGTGTATCTGAGACATGCAGGGTGACTATAAGAAATAACCACAACAGATAAAGGTTCAAAACCTTGAATGTTATGCTTGTAGAAGGCTGCAAATTGCACATAAAGCTGCATTAATTAAAACACATTTTCCTCTTTATGCACCCAGAGTTCGCAAGGGTGGGTGCACAAAGGCCTTCAATACTGCACCTTGTGTCCAACTGGACAGGAGGCTGCTGGTGCTGGCGTGCAGGAGTTAGCACGATGTGGCCTGTACAGTGGTGCTGGCACGATTCGATGGAGCTGGGGACAAGTTGGGGCAGAGCAGGCACAGCCAGGGGCACGCGTGACCTGCTCCAAGGCGCGCGTGTGCCCCGTGGCACCGTCTGGTCCCCCGCTGGAGCCGCAGCAGAGATTCCCATGGCCAGATGGCTGCTAGAGTAAATACAGCGGGTCAGATAGCGCGGCTCGGCTCCATAACTCCGGGGTTTGTTTAGCTGGACTGACAGCCACAGGAACGCTCCCCCAAGTATCTGGGCTTCGTGTTTATGGCCAGCGAGGAGATGACAGCAGGGATGATCGTGCTGTCACAGGACGCCCAAGCTGCCACCAGTGATTTACCCCCACATTTTCAGTCCTTTCTGAAGCGTGTGCAACCATGCTTGCCCTGTTTCAAAGCAGTCCAAGTAGTTCGGCTTTATCTAGAATTAGTTTGAAATGAGTCTTTTATGGTATTGTGTCTTTCTGTGGTAGAGTGGTTGTCTCTGCATGCTTTCAAGATGACGAATTCTTAGCTTAGAGAAATGTAGAGCCGTTGGATTAATTTTCTTTATGATCCGAATCCATCAGATCAAAAAAAAGTAAAATTGAGAATTGGTTTAAATCAATAGGAGAGTGAGACTGAAAAGGGACAAGATGATCTCTTAAAGGTTTCTCTGCTTCTTTATAAAAGATATAAATTGAAAGTTTCAATATGAATCAGAAAAAGGTTTTCAACATTATCATTTCAACAATTGCCAGAAAAAAAAGCTCCCTTTGGCAGGGCTGAAATCAATGCTGAGCCTTCTGGCTCTACAACAGCATTTGTCTGGAGGCTCTAAGACCATAACCACATCAGGTCCCTGGGGATGGATGCTATCATGCTAGGCAAACAAAGTTTTATTCGCATTTATCAGCTGTAGCAAAGGAACAAGGACCTGGTTTATGTGTGGTCAGGTTCTCAAACAAATATAGAAATATATATTCAAGCTTTCTATGAAAACAAACATCTGGCAGCTCAGCCAAAACCAATATACAGAGGGAAGTCTGCTCTCTGTGTTTCTATCTGCAACAGAGCAGAGCAGTCCTCAGGGGCTGCACTGCATTAGATGGATTTAACTGCTTTGCCCCATCGAGTGTTTGTGCATGTGTCTCTTTTGGTGCGCATGGGTGTTTGCTGCTGCCAGCCTTCTGCTTCAGAAGAAATCAGTTCAGATGTCCATGGCTGTCACGTGCCCTGTGGCTCTCCCTTCCCCTGTGATATCCTGGTCTCCTTGATTTTCCTTTGTAATTGTATAAAAATTCAAAAAAGATGCATAAGTTATTAATAATTGATATTTTTCTATTTCGTAACTCTTGTTTTCCTGCTGGTCCTGCATTGATTGCCTGACAGCTTTCTGCTTCTTCAGAGGGATGCTCAGACAACTGCAATGAGACATCAAACCTCCCAGGTGACAGTACGTGACAGCAAACCTTCAGAAATGCCACGACCCGATGACAGCATTGACGTGATGTGAATCGCTGCCTTCCACATTTGCTTGGAGTTTTTCGAGGGCGTACCTTCGCAGCCAGCACTGAGGGCGTGGGGACGTCCAGGACCCGGAGCCCACAGTGACAGATCACCCGTCACGGACATGGCTCGTGTTTGTACTGAGCCGCTCGAGTAGCACTTGCGGGCACGCAGCAGCGCGACAAGCGTGGCTTTCAGAAGCTCTCACGTGAAGCAGGGAGAAGGCGAGTGAAGGGCGAGGGCACGCTCAAGCTCAGCGCTATGAGCGACAGAGCCACCTCCCACGTTTTTATATGGACTAGGGAGACGCCTCGGAAAATGTTTACATAAATACCTGCATATAAATATACCAAATTCATTGGCAGACCTCGCTAGCTGCCCTTGGCTGAATGTTGTACTCCAAGAAGGGCTTTAAGGAGCACAGTTATGTTAAAAAAAAAAAACATGAAAAAATCAAAGCCAGCTGGTGGTTATTCCTACAGCACAACTGTTGGGAAAATGGGGTTTAATGAAGAGGACTGGGATCCATCATTGTCGCTGTGAGAGCAGTGTCCATCCCTTGGCTGTAATCTCTAATACTTCAGGAGCAAAAACGCCTCAGAAAACACACGGTGCGCTGTGAAACAGCATCGATGGAGAAGGGAAATGCCTGCCTGTCTTCCACAGAGATCAGCTCACAGCCCACCAAAAAAAAAAAAACAAACCACGATTCCCTCTCCCCAGAGTTAAAAATCAAAATAAAAATTGATGGCCAGCAAGTTATGCTTTTAGAAAACCCAGCTGGATATTTGCTGTAGCCAACGAGCAGCAGAGAGCAGCCTCCTGGCTAAGTAAAAAACTACCCGGTCCCCATTATTTCACTCAAAATTTGACAGCTTAAGAGACAAGGAGTGTGAAACCCCATCTGCTATTTTCTGACACATACAGGCAGTTGCAAACTCCATGTGGCTTTCTCGGTACATTCCCGTCCTGACAAGTCACTGTTTTCCTTAGAAAGCGCAATGCCAACCACATCTCTCCCCTCTCCAACTGCACTTCAGATCTAAAAGCAGAATGTGAACAGCACTGCTCTCCAGCTGACACAGAATCAGTGCTTTCCCCGTTCCCCAGACAGAAGAAAACCCACCAGATATCACAGTGACAATGGCATATTAACATAAACCGACATTTAGCAAAAATACAAGTCCTTATTGAGGCCGGTCTGTGGTTTAACCAGGAGCCAGCCCGTTAGACAGAGGTGACGGTGTCGTTATCGGGAGGCTCGCGCCCAGCCCCGTGACACCGGCGGGGTGACCGCGATGCTTACCGGGCTCTCCGCGCCGTCCAGGCTTCCCCCGCCTCCCCGGAGGGCCTGCGGAAACAGAGCAGAGGGTTAGCGATGGGCAGCGGTGCCGGAGCGTGCCACGAGCCCTTTCCCTTGCATCCAAACCACCACCTGCCCTCCCCACCTCCCCCAGACAGCTGGCTGCAAACCATCTTGAATGCTTTTGCACAAAATACGTCGTTTCAGTGAAAAAGCAGGGGCAAGGCTTCTAGGCAAGCTAGGGAGCAGTTTTTGAAATTGTCGTTGCCCACGTGGTAGAGGGAACCAGGTCTTAAGTGCTCCAGGAAGCCAGAAAACAGTTGCAGAACCCACGTACAAATTTGTGCTCTGTGGGCAGCACTGAAGCACTGGGCAGGCCACGCACCGTGCGAGCGGCAGCTGCAGTTTTGCAAATCACAGCAGTGATCAAAGTGAGGAACAGAAACCTTTTCCTGCTAATCATTATCTGAGTCGGACATTCCCGCACTGACTGCAAAAACAGCCTAGATCCCCCCATACACCTACTAGTTCAGGCCCAGGTTTCAGCTATAAAACATTTGCTTGTTGTCTTACCTGGCTGGGCAGCAATAGTTAAGTGATCAATAAAAAGACAAATGACAGCACATCCTTAATCATCCTTAAACGTGAACACAGAGCACTGCTGCAGCACAAGCTGAGCACCCAGATCCCCGAAAAAGCTGTCACGTTGCATCCTTTGTGCCATCAACCAAGGTTTTGCAATCTCTGCTGGAACGACGCTCCCACGCCTGGGCGCTGGCAGTTTCCACACGCCCTCAATACGCACACGGCCACGTGGGGACAAAAAGCCACTTCTGGGAGCCTGCTGCAGTAGGTCAGCCAGCTCTGGAGAAGCATTCACTGGGTGACAGCAATGTTAACAAAAACCAAGAGCTCACTTTTTAACATGTGAAACTACTCTGCTCCTTTTCCTTTCTGCTGCTTTTTTTTTTTNCAATAAACAAAGATCACTAGATATTTCTGTGCTCCTATTAAGATTTCCCCTTCTGCATAAACTTTTCAGTGCCCCAAAGTGTAATTGCATCTCCAGGCGCAGCCTATGGTTCTTCTCTCTACCATCAGGGTAAACCTCCCAGCCGTCCGTCCCTCTGTCCCCAGCAGGCAGCTCACAGGAGGGACGCCAGTCCCCGCTCTCACCGCAGGGCCAGGGATTTGCAGCCAAAAGCTCAGGCTGCCCCTTGCAAGGGGTTGGTAGAAAACATCTACTGCAGCTCCTCGAGCAGCTTGCTCCCATGCACTGTGGGGTAGAAGAGCCCGTGTTCCTGCTAGCCACAGGAACGGGCCAGCACCGAGCTTGCCGATGCCAAGCTCAAGCACAGCACGACTGCTGGGGATTGCTGCCCCTTCTCTGCTTTCCTCCTATCATTAGAAAAGGGGAAAAACAAATAATCCCAAATACACGTTTTCAGCCTCATTAATTCTGGAAATGGGGTGAATGCTTACACTGCATTACACACCAGGAAGAGTTACTCCCTCCAGCCTTAGGTCAAGCTGTGCTGGAGGGAACCACGACTAACGAAGCGCCTTCCATCTGATGGCAGCGGCAGGACGCGACGAGCGATCGGAGCTAATCCCGTGTGATCGGAGCTAATCCCGTGTGCGCGGCTGTGCTGGCGCGAGGCTCTCTGCTAATCGCGGCAGTGTGAGCCGAGGCAGAGCCCAAGCCTCCGCAGCAGCCTTCAGCCTCCGCGGGGGCTGCTCTAAGCGTGGGTCTGGCTTAATCCCTCGATAGCCCTGCGATAGGATCCTCCTGGATGTGCTTGATCTCGAGCGCCTCGGTAATAGTTTTCCTTTTCCTCTGGTGCTGGAGGCAGGGAGGAAGCACAGGGTTTCTTGGGGAGTAGGGGATGTCCTAATGAAGCTTTAGGAGAGGGAGGCTGAGTTTTGAAACAAGTGACTAATGAGCTGGTAGCGATACTTTTAACTAATTTAGAGGTCTGGTGCTGGAGGGTGAATGTGCAGAGCTCCCATAGAGCTCAGGTTGGTCCCTGAGGAATGTGAATGTGAGAAACCAAAGAATCTGTTTAAAAAAAACAACACAACAAAAATCAGTAGTAAATTTAAAGGGATTTCTCACTACTTCACACGATAAGGGAAAAATTGATTACTGCCTACGTTGTGTAATTCTTTCTCTACAGTCTTTCTTTTCCAGAAGAAAATCTGTAAGAAATAACACGTGGAACTACAAGAACACCATGCTTGCAGCAACCATTGAGCAAAAAAAAGCCGAGAGAAAAAAATAAAATTAATTCTCCTCCATTTCGCTTGCTATATTTATCTGAAAGGAAAAATTTGGTCAAAGAAGTGGATTTGGAAAAGCAGGAAAAACATTTGGGACACAACATATAGAATCCTGCTGCCATTCAATAGCTGAACATGGAAAAGTCTCTGATGAGAGAGAACTTCAGCAGGGACTAACAGGGAGAACACCACATCCAGCGGCCAGCTGGGGCACCCACCAGCGCGCCACAGCCCTGCGTTGCAGCCATGGGCAAGCAGGAGGACAGGGACCCGTGCAGGTGTGATCGAGTCCAGCCTGCACGATGGAAATTATTTCAGCAGTTTAACCTGCACCGAGGGGTCAGTTTTGGAAGCGTACAGCCCCTCTGAGGAATCCAAAGCAGGCGCAATGCCCTCACTGAGACAACCTGAGGGCTGCTGGTGGTGGGAGGTGTCTGCAAGAGCTCCGCAAACAGAGCTGCTGCCACCAGGTCGGGGACGAGGCGCAGCATGTGGCATCGAGTGCCTGCCGCCCTCCGCAGCTGGAGCCGAGCACCACCAGCGCCCAGCCAGGTGAACCAACGTCAGTGCAATGGAAAAAAGAGCACGTCTTCCTGGCACATACTGCTAAAAGGTAAATCCGGGCATGTGTCTAGCTTCAAACCCCTTTAGGGGACTACAAAGGAAATTAAGGAGGCCTGGGAATTTGTTTGAAGATAAACGTGAACTGCAAACTGTTACCCAATGACTCCATCTCCTAAGATCTCGCAGTTTGATGCTTGTTCAATATAATTAAGATTTATGTTGCATTAATGTCAATTGGGTAATCGCTGGGCCTTTTCTCCTAACCATACCAGACCCGCTGTATCAGTACAGGGAGTTCTTTATTTACATTTTTATGAAAGACAGTTTTGGAGAGGAGAAGGAATACAGAGCATAAAACATCTATTTTTAAACAACTTGTCACATTCAAGCTAAACAGCCTTAATGCAGAGCACAATATGCACTTTCTGACAACGCCATAAGCTTTCCAGTGAGATGATAGATTTAGTAACCCAAAGACAAAGGAAGAGCTTGAAATATATTGCTATTTGGAAGTGTTATGATGAAGAGCTGATAGGTGCATCTAAAGAATAGCCCCTCAGAAACAAGGTAAAAAGTTCGCAGTCCATAAACTGCATTGACATAGCTGTTCTACTGGACTGTGGCCACGGATGTCATCTACTCTGGGTGAGTAAATGAAAAATTAAAGTCAACATTGGTTTTATAGTTCACAAAATATTGTCAAGAGCCCAAGTAACGTAATTCTCCACAGTGCAGTAAATTATCCCTGTTTGAACTAATTTACCCATTGCAAATTGAGTAACTGCAAATTGGGTCGCTCTGTTAACTCCGTAATCCATCAACACCAGGAAAGCAGGTATCGCACCACGCGTGTTTAACGTTATTTTGCCCCTCATAATTAAATCAAATCTGACATGCCCAGACCTGGGAGGCTGCATCGCTGGGCCTTGTTACTTCAACTTCATGAGTAAATGACTAGCTGCCTTACTGTTGAGCATAAGGTAGATTGGTGTTCATCAAAATTACGGTGAGTTTTAAATGCCAGCAAGAAAAAGCGCCCGACACCACAGCCCAGGAAAGCCTCGCTGGAGCGAATGGGATTGAGTTGCAGCACTAGGACCCCAACAGCACAGATCTAATTTCATTGAATCCAATCTTCCAGTGCAAAAGCTTTCTTAAAGCCAATCCAAAGACCAACCTGCATTTGGGACACTGACATTTTACAAGCTCTGTGCAACAATTACTGGCTATGTCTGTTAAAAAAAAAAAAANAAAAAAAAAAAAAAAAACACGGAGTCAATGATAGCCAATGATTTTTAAATATCAACCCAATGGAAGCACTTTTTACCCAAGAATTTCTGGCACCAGGCTCGTGCTCTCCATTTACGTTTCTCCTATGCACCACCCATTTCACCGAACACGGGCACAGGTTTATGGCTGTTCCTTCTGCTTGCGTCGTCTTTGAGCCCCGTGCTGCGGAGGCTCTTGGGGACTT
Organism: Anseranas semipalmata; assembly: GCA_013399115.1. Classification (NCBI taxonomy): domain Eukaryota; kingdom Metazoa; phylum Chordata; class Aves; order Anseriformes; family Anseranatidae; genus Anseranas; species Anseranas semipalmata. Next base: position 1,925,965 of record VXAA01006376.1, read on the forward strand.
GCTTTCGGTGTGCTGATACAAAGCAGTAGCCAGGAACAATCAGGTAAAGCCCAGGCGAAGTGAAACGAAGATCCATCTTTCTGGAAATCTTTAAATCAGGGTCACGTTATTACCTCAATCACAAGCACCAAGCTAACCTTCGGGGCCATTTTTTACCATAGAATGGTTTGGGTTTGAAGGGACCTTAAAGATCCTCTAGTTCCAACCCCCCTGCCATGGGCAGGGACGTTTTCCAGAAGTGCTCATCTCTAGCTCATCGTGCTCTAACACGGGATTAAGTTTTACACCATTTTGCAGGGCCCACCCACTCGTGTTTGGCACTTTTTCTAATTTTCATTTTTGTGAGCTTGAATTGGTTTAAATCGTTTCCCCTTCTCCTCTTCTGACATTTTTGAAGTTGTCTTCAGTGGTGGTTTTTTTTTTCCCCTCCAGTTAAAAATGAGTCAACCAGAAGAATAGCTTGAACAAATTGGTTGGTTCAGCCACTCTCGGAAAAGCAAATTTTTTCCCCTCATATGGCTTTACTTAGAAGGAAGGAGACCTTCACAACGTACCACAGGTTCTGGTGTTGAGCACTAGGAAACTGCAGCCCTGCTCTAGCTGGCTGTTCCTGCACAAAGGCCAATTTACTTTCTTGTTCCTTGGGGAAAAGTTTTATGGTTCATGGACAGAAGTCAGATTCTGCAATGCTTGCTCAGCTGATACTCATCAGGTATTCAGGTCGGGCTGCAGACTCTGAGACCACAGATCCAAGATTAAACAGTTTTGGGTCACAACATTTTGCATGAACCTTCTTGGCTTCGGATTCCGACAGAGCCAAAGATTCAAAGCAAATACCAGACGCAGATTGGAAACATGCAGCACCTACAGTCTACAGTGGTTCTCCAAAAAAAATTTAAGATTCATTTCAAATTTGGCCCAAGTGCCCTGAAAACTCTGAAATCCTGGGCTACGTTTTCTGATAGTAGAAAAGCCACCCAGAAAGCAACCTCTGGTTTAGGGGAGGAAAGCTTCTTCCAGCTCCATACGTGATCCAGTTGCTTTGAAGATAAAGAACAAGCAAAGAATTATTTTCCTTCATATACCTCCATGCAGCCTTCCCAAACAAGGATGCACACAATCCTCTTCCTCCTTGCAACGTGCTGGGGAGCTCTGCTCAATATCTCGGGGAAGAAAGCTGCTCCAGGAACCAAACCAGAACAACTGGACAGCATTTAAGGTGTGTTTTGGCTAGAGCAGCCTGGGACCTTGGCACCAAAGGTTTACAGCCACAAACTAACTACAGCTGAGCTAAAATGAGGGGCTCCCAGTGAGGATGAGATGGGGCGCAGAGCTAGGGGGAACAGTCTCAAACCACCCCAACAAGACACCACAGAGCCAGTCCAAGCCTCAAACTGAACGTTCACGGGCAGCAACAAAACCCCCACAAGAGGTACATTAGCTTCAGATGGCACAACTCAAGACCAGGAGCAAATTGGGACGTTTAAGTGTTTTTCTTAACTGTAGCCAGCAAAGGCTCCTCTTCCCTTGGGTGGATGCTTGTTGCAAAAAGAAAAATAATATTCAAGATCGATCAGAGAGTGAAATGATATCTACACACATGCTGAAACAAATCAAAGCTCTGATCCTGCTCCATTTAAAGCAACTGAGATTGTGCCATTCGCTCAGCCCTCTGGATTCCACACCTCCCCCCTTAAATCATATTTTCCTTTTTTCCCCACACCCAGAGACAGTTTCTTCAAACAGTCAAGTGCATACAGCTCTTTTGTTTAGCCACCAGGGCATGAAGATAAACTGAATTTGAGATATAAATTAAGAAGTGACTGGAATAAAGCCACAATTGCACTTACATCAAACGTGGGATATTTTCCTTTTGTTATGGCTGCTCTTACTCAGGCCATTTGCAGATAATACCCTGGCACAGCTGCAGCACACCCCAGGGCAGGAGCAGATGTGTGGAGTACACCCTGCCTTATTTTTAAAACAAGAGGATGCGTATTTTGGCAGCAGCGGGGGCTGCCATATGCAAGGTGGGAAGGTTTACATGGCAGATTTCAGCTTTTCACATCTGCACTGAGGCAGCTGCTTTAGTGCGAATCCTGGACAGAGAGGGTAGCTGTGAAAGCCTTTCAGAAGTAGGTGCCTACACGCACATGGGGCTCGGCGTTTGAGGATGGTGACCATCTCGGTTCATTGCACCCATGTGCACCCGCACACTCAAATACCTAGAGAAGTTTAAAAAATCAGAAGCAAATCACAGTCTTCTCTCGAGAGACTTGCTAGGCAGGCAAATCAGGCAGTGTTTCAACAACATGGATCAGGCAAATGAACACAGACTTTTTCTACAATGAATACAAGCTAGAAAACCACATAGTGATAGAGCTGAGGAACAGAAGCAATGAGAACCTCACACTGGAGCCTTCCGGTATCATTTGACTGAAATTCATCTTAATAGTGTCTTCAATACCAGGCAATTAAAGCATCATTGCCTGGAACAGACAAGCAAACAGATACCCTCAAGGACTGCTTTTTCAGAAAGCACTTGCAAGTAGGCTTTTCTCTGCTAAAACACTTGCTAACACAAAGCCTGCTCCTAGAAGAGGCAAGAAGTCACCCGTGACCACGCTGCCCAATTATTTAGTAAAGTCAGTAAACTCGCCCATACAAAACACCAGCCTGTTTGCAACCAAACACATGCAATGTGCTGGGAGCACCTCTAGAGCATAAGGAATGGTTGTGCATTTCTCGCAGCAATGTGCTCATTTTCCTTTTTCCAAGAACTGTAAGAATAAGGTAAGCAAGATAATGAAGCACTTACTGCTTCCTTTGGTTTTCAGTTACAATCTCACATTTAAACAAGTTTGACATGTTGGATTACAAAATCTCTAGTGCAACATTCAGATCTGACACAAAGTACTTGGGTTTTGATGAATTGCATTTTTGGAGCACGGAAGTACTCAAAACTAATGCTTATTATCTACAATCAGAATTAGCTGTTCCAGATCCAGGGTCCCACAGCAAAAAGTAAAGTATTCTGTGTTATTTTCCATATTACTCATTATGCAAAAACTGCAGAAGAGAAACTGGCAAGGCAGGACTGCGAGAGCAGCTGAATAACGCAGCTCCTCGTACACCTAGAAAAGGTCCCAGTAACTACCCAGAAAAGTACATACACGATAGACTTTAAGCAAGCAATCACATGCTTTGTATTTAAATGTTATTCTTACGCGAGCACATTTGAGGATGTAGTCTATGGTTACTGCCCATTTTGGCAGGATTCTCCACCCTTTGTTTCTCAGCTTCCCAAAACCAAGAGCACAATCTGCAATGTGCAAACCAAACAGCAAGCGAGGGATGGGGTCCAAGCAGATCCTACGAGCAAGCCTACAACGACCACACTGATACCACCAACAGATTTAACTTCCATGTAACCAAACATAAAAATCAAAGTTTTCCTGCTTCAAACCTCATCCAATGCTGCACTATTATAAGTCTCAATTTCAGCCTCTTTAGAAAAGCTCTTAAATCCTTCTTCTTGTGGTCTTCAAAAGAAAGATTTTTCTTGTCTAACCCCGAGCCCCCAAGTTTACAGCATGCACAAAGCACTTCCTCTGCCTCTCTAAGGACTGCCTTGTTTTCTACACACTTCCCCACGAACAACATCTTAATAAAGAGTAGGGGCCAAGAATAGCCCAAAGAAATACAAAGTCAGCTCTGGGAGCTTTGTGTTAACCCTGGACCAAGGCTCCATGATGTTCTGTGCTTCAAACGACAAAGCGAAAGTGTATCTTAGTGAAAAAAGCCAAATAAAAACCATACAGCCAAATCCCTTCCATGTGGAACATACGTGAGGAGAAAGGGCCACTGCTAGGAATACTTTCTTCTATATGATGGTGCGAGCAGGACACCACCAGCACATGCACGTTCCAGCAGATGTTTCAGATCAAGGGAAACCTGAAGAATACACAAGTGGGGATTTAAATTTTGCTCTGACCTGACTACAGCCACCATTTGGAGTTTCTATTTTTATGCTGAACTTGGCCAGGAGCAAACACCAATGACTGATTTTGAAAACCTAATGGTATTGCATCAGTTTAGCTTCCCAGAAAGCCTGCAGTCTCCAGCAATCCATCTAGGTGATGAGCAACAAGCTAGTGTTGATGAAGTCCTTGTGAAAATTAAAATAATTACTTTTCTGTATAGTACAATCTTTACTTATCATAGTGACAGCAGGGTTACACAAATCTCTAAACCATGGATATTAACAACGTTGGCTGGTTCAAGATAATTTTGCCCAATGTAAAGCATCCAGTGAAACTACTACAGTGACTTCAAGAGAAGGCATCAGTCCTGCTAAGTGCTAGAAGATGGACACAGCTGATCCTTCTCCCAAAGTGTCTCAGCACCAAAACAAGATGTGCGTGGATTCGCATTGCCCTTCTTTAATCCAAGAAGCCTGCCTAAGAAAGCAAACCATCTGCAAGCAGCCAGCTGCTGACAGCAGGGAAAAGAGGAAAGCGAACTCCTCTGTTGCACATGGAGCGAGCGACCCTTCTCCTGGCACAGCCACTTAAGGGGCTCCTGGGGCGCAGGGCTTCAGGACCCGCGTCTCGCCTGTCACCATCTCAGGTCTTGAGGCAAGAACACCCATGCACTTATAAGTAAAGGCAGTCAGGGGACATCCACTAGTTGCACTTCCTTGGAAAATCTTCAAGGCCTGCGTCATGTTCAAGTTTGCCACCAGCAAATCCCCGAAGCCAGGAAACCACGAGTGACAGTTTCAGGAGAGGGTTTTGCAAGACGAACCATGCTGCAGCACAGAACAGCGCACAGGATGGTTACTGCCTGCATGCTGTTCAGTGCACTGCTCATGCCAGTCAGTGCACAAGACGGATGATCTTTTTGACAAAGTAATTTAAAGGAAACCTGATTCAGCCATCAGGAACTCTGCTCTACCGGTAAATGCATCACTGGAACAACTCTGGAAGAGGTACTGTGAGCAATGCCATTAAAATGCCGCTCGGCACACAAGAAAGGGCTATTATTAACACTATGGTGACCTTAGAGAGCTTGAGATTTGCCTGACAATAGCGGCAGCAGATGCAAAATGGTGCTGTTTGCGGCCAGGGAAACATCTAACTGGCACTTGGTGGGACAGAAGAGTAGCCAGAAGAAACAGGTGAAAGCCCCATGGGCATCAGGTGGGTGATTTAACGCATCGGAGACAGACCAGGGGACTTCACAGGTTTTTTTTTCCCATTTTCTCTGCACATAAGTTTTTACACCGTGCTTATCACACCACCACACCTAAACTCAAACATTGCAGTTATGTTTTTGATAGAAAAATGCTCAATAAACAACATCAGCTTCTAAATATAATACATGCAAATGCTTCAAACTTTCTCATTTTTAGCTTCTATTTCAGAACAAGCACATAAATCTTCTGTTTTGCCAAGTGATGAACGAGGCTGGTTCTGAGATGTTGCCCACACCGCTGGGCACCAGATAGGGCAGTTGCCATCATGGGAGAGGACATGATATTTCTTGGCCAAAGGGTTTTTCCCCTGTTCTGCTGACACATTTGCAATAAATCTTGCAGGAACTTAAGCTCTAACGGTACACTCACAGCACAATTCAGCAAGTATGAAGCAACTTCTTTTTAGATTCTTTGGAAATTAAAACCTTTTGTGAGTGGGCAAGTACATAACGGTGTATTTGACAGATACAGCCCGTGTCTAACAAGCATGCAGGGAAATATTCTGCCTTTTCCATTGTCAGGAAAGTTCTCTTCTTGGTAATTTGAGCTTTTTTTTTTCTCCTCTCCCCCAAAGCATGCAAACCATTGGTTTACCACCACTGAGCCACAGTGTTTTTATTTCAAACATTCCCTCCATCCTCCCAATAACGTACAAGTGTGGTTGCATGGAGGAGAAATTCGACAACTGGAAAGCCTTGGGTGTATTAGTTCCTGGTTATCTCCTGCATTTAGGAGCTTTCAATGTTCACATACCTTAAGTCATCTGGGTATATTAATACCTACTTTAACCCAAATTAAGCTCTTCCCTGAGGACAAAGCTGTGATGCCAACAGGCTTAATGCTCCACCAGTGCTCAGCTCTGGAGAGGGGTTCTCATGGTTGGCTCTTGGTAAGAGGTTTCACATGGGAGGGTGTCCCAGGGAAAGCCTGGAGAGCAGCCAGTGAAGAATATTGCAAAAAACAAACAAAAAAAAAAAGTAGGAAGAAATGAGAACAGAAGATTTGAGGAAAAAAGAACAAAATCTATTAAATGCCAATTACATTAATGGCCAAGAGTCTCCAGATATATTGAAATATACCCATCGTGCTGGAGTAGCCTGGCGTGGAGGTACTTTCCTACTTGAGACATAACTTGGAGGCGATAAGAACCTCAGCCTTGTGGAGGCTTCCTACATCAGGGTTGAAATTATGATGGAAAAAATGTCAAATAAAATGATTTCACTCCCAGAGCAGCAGAAACAATGTACTTTGTTCTCACAAATTGGGACCAGGTAGGTTGGCACAAGGTCTTTGGCAAAGAAACAATTTAGCCTCAAATTTGAGACCAGAGCAATAGCATTAGATCACTTGCTCAGACTTAAGTTGTGAGCAGCTGTTTGGCTTTTATTTCACACAAAAGCTTATACTGTAAAAGGAATTCCTGGCCCGTATTCAAATGCTATATTTGCTCGTAAGCAATGTTTCTCATTTTAGTTCTGATAATGCAATGAAATCAGTGATGAAAAATTTTTACAGAGAGATGTAAAGGAGGGAAAATATTTCTTTTTAGAGACTTAGAATTTGTTGTGGTGAAATGCAATACTTAGACCTTGAGTTTTCACCATGCTGAAGATTTGATCACCAAGCATCTCCTCATTGTAACTAAATGTGTAATTAAAGGTACAGTTGTCTTCTCTCTGATGACCCTGGGCAGACACCAGATTTGCCGTGTGTAAACAGCTTGCTTTCCCACCCATCTGAGATCCTTCCAACAAAGGAATATATGAAACTTTATGGAAAATACAGTTTCCATTATATAGACAACCAACACGTGCTACAGTCATATTCACTTCTCGGGAAGAGTGCAGTGTTTCCTGTAGCAAGTGTGAACGATCAAAACAATATAAGCCCTTTCACTGCCGTGTTTCTGACCTGCGCTGCACCACTTCCAGCAGGAACACGCTGAGGCAGTTGCAGTTAAAGCTGCTAGCTGGGGTCTCAATGGCACACTTAAGAACTCTGATAAACAAAAGCAATTTGCGACTGACTTAAGAGCAGCACTTGTATCTGCCACTGCCTCCATCTAAAGAATTAAACTTCCAGCTTTAATGCTAATCCATGTCAAGCCCGAATCCAATTAATGAGCAGAAACACAATGCCTAATGCAAAGGCATTGATAAGAAAAACCAAAGAGCTCCAGCACTGCCAGGCAGGAGGAGGCACCAATTGCACAAGCCTCTGGGCATCACCACAGTTAAGAAATATTTTAACAGGCACACCAGAGGTTAACTACAACTGCCCCCAAAAGGCAAGACAAGTGTAGGAGACCTGGCCATAGCGACACAAAGCCTCTTTGCCCACGGCCAGCCCCAGGGGAGCGTGCTGCAGAGATCACAGTCAGGGTGAGGGAGAGCTTGCTGCAGGCTGGGAACGTGGGTGCTGAGCACACAGCTAGCAGAGAGACCGAGCACAGAACAGCTGTAGGAAGACCAGAAGAAAAAAAAAAAAAGGTATATCGGCATGTATAAAAACATAGCTGAGATACCAGAAAGCGCGCTGACATTTCTTTGGCACACACCACGCCTCGGAGGTGGTTGGCAGAAGGTGGGGAACAGGCACAATTAGTGAAACGGCACGAGCCAATACTCACAAAAGTTGCTAACACAAACTTCATTATAACCCATTTCTACCATGTCTTGGGCCTGCTGTAGCCCAGGATTCAGTGGCAATGGTTGTCTGTATTTCAGTGCAAAGAGGGAATGATATGTTGCTCACACATCTGGGGGATGTTTCAGTAACAACTTCATTGTAGACTAAAGTCTTCTCCCGGGCCAGCGCGTTGCATCAAACCGCTTCCAAGAGCGTGGCTCAGCAAATGGCTTTCCAAAACATGAAGTAGTCTGTGGAGCTCTACAAGTGCACATTACATTTACGAATTACCAAAATTACCACCGTGATTTGTTTAACCGTGTTCATTTGCTTACTTGATGCATCTTGTTTGATGAATAGTTTGTTTTATTTGGCTGCTTTAGGATCACCGGTCTTGCAAACAGCTCAGAAAGCCATAATGAAGTGACTGACTTTGCTCAGCTGCTTCTTCCAGATGCTAAATTCATTCCCAAACAGCCAAATGCATCTTTCAAGGGTACTCAGACTATTTTCAGCTCCAAATTTTCAGTTGTCTGTAAAGCAATAGGTTTATAAATCTTTTGACATGACAGCTAAATGCATTCTCTTTCCCCATTTTATAGTGGAAAAAAAAAAAAGCAGGATTGATAGGATAGGAAGGCAGCGTGGGAGATGTTCGTGTTTTTCTTTTTAATAGCAAAGAGCATCTCAAAGATCAGACAGGAAATTTAGATTATTTCTGACAATTCCGAAGGTGCAACCTTTTAGCTCCAGATACTTCAGTTTGTATCATCCGCGGATTTTAGAGATCAGCTAAACAAGTGCTGGATCGCCAGTTTGACTTACCAAACAATATCCAGGAGAGAGGTTCAAAGTTTTACGGAGATGAGGTATTGTTGTTCTTTAAACATTGAGATAAGATGAAAAGAAAGAGGCAATTATTGTGAGCAAAGCTATCCAATATGTTACTAAGTTTGGATACTACCATCGGTTTCCACTTGTATTTTGAAGTGTCCAAGTTTGGGGAAGATGGGGCAAAGCATGGCGGAAACAGGAAACAAGGCGAGAGAAACAAGACGGGGAAACACGCAAAGCAGCCACCGTGCTCGGTTTGGTGTTAGGGACAAGTGCAGGAAGCTGTTGCCACAAGAGCGTGGGCGAGATGGCAGGAAGGGACAAGAGGTCTGCAAAACAGAACCAACACGTGAGATTTCACTCCCCAAATTCATCAATTTGAGGCTCGATTGAATCATTCCGTGTCATTATTTTCCCAATTATACGCTCCCATAATTGTACTTTTGTTGTTGTTGTTTTTTAAACTCTCCAAGTCCACTTCATTCCTGAAGGACAGTGAAAAAGGCTGGTCTCTCCCCAAAGCAGGGCAGTGGGGTTGGCCTTCATCTTCCATTGATTTTTATACAATGCCTATCATCACATCTTGCCAAGTTTCTAACTAAAATCAGACTTGGATTTAAGACACAACTCAATAAGCTGAATCCTGCTTTCAATTTTGTTTTCTGGGTTCCAGGATGTGCTTTTAAACTATTGATATACTGGATCTAATTTCACCTGAGGATCTAAAAGTACTTAGAGTAGAAACCTTGAGAGTCCTGCATGAATATAGATATATTGCTGCCCAGTTCTGAAATGGAGATAGATAAAGCCTTTGGAAGGGCTGTTAACCACGTATAGAAGTGTAATTGCTGGAAATTAGCACTGAACACGGGAAAAAAAAAGTATAGATTCCGGTTTCCCACTTCTGCTCTCCAAGCCGTGATCCGTGAGGCCACAGCGAACGGCTGCAAGCCAGCCTGGCTTTCATTAGCTGAATTCACAATGTCTTCAGGTCCGTACATCTGCATCCTGGAAAAGTCCTGCATGCTGGTAGCAGTCTATGGGATCATAACATTTTCAAACCACTGCTTCAGCCCTTACATCCCCCCCCCATGAAAATTTTCTAGCATATCTGACTCATTCCTCCAAGAACTGGGCTGCTGTCATTTGATTATTAGTCATTGCTCACAACCAGCCTTTCGGCATTCACCGCATCCCCAGCTGTGCAGCGCGCGGCCAGTTTGCGTTACGGGATGGAACTCGGAGGGACTCAGGAATACTCTGCAACGGTGCCCGGTCTAAAGAAAAATCTAAACCCAAGCATTTCCACTCGTAGGTTTTGGAAAACATTTCCAGGCACCTCCCTTCCTCCAACACACACAGCAGAATACCTCTAGATCCAGCAAGGATCCCAGAAGTCACCGGTCACGTTTGTGGATCGCTGCCGCGCGCTCAGGAAGGGTTGCAGGGACCGGCGTGAACTGTAACCAGGGATCCCACTGCAACCACGGCTGGAATTCCGGTGTGAACCAGGCTTTGGCTGAGAGGCGTTCCCTACCCATAGGCAGATAGGTGGAATAAACCGCGATACTTGGGTGAAGGAAAAATATGAGGAATGCCATCTGGTTTCTGCAAAACTTGGCTGTCAAACCTCTCCCTAGCCGATGTTTCTGTTTCTTATCTTTTTGCTCACGTTGGAGCTAAAACAAGATCCATCTGAGGGAAGGAGCCGGCTGCGCGCCTCAGACAGGCCCCGCGCTCCTCCGTTTCCGAGGCCCGGAGCCCCCAAGCAGCACCTGCACCGTGCCCACAACGACGCGGGCACCGTCCCGTGGCACGAACCCGCCCCTCGGCATCGCTTCCCCTCCCGTCAAAGGGACAAAGCAGGATTTTTGCACCTCCGCAAGGACCACTGGTTACGATGCTGTCTCTACTCTCCTTTTCACAGTTCTAAAGCCCTCCTGCTGCTGACAAAGGCTGCTTTCCACCTTCATTTTCTTCTGGCGCTGTTGAATTATACATGTTTACATTTTCTGTAATACCATAAAGTAGAGTAAATCTTGCAAATGCTCTGCCTAAATCCATATAATAAATCAGATCCTCCAAAAAGCCTGTGTCAGACATAAAAAAAAAAAATCAGAAAGCCTAAAACCCCAAATTCTCCCAAGCTCCCCAGCCACGCAGGAAAGCGGCTATTGCTCTGATTGACGGGGCCGTCAGCCGTCCGAGGCAAGGCGGCTGACTGACAAGCCGGTTTCCTTTTGTGTCTGATTTTGCTTGGTAAACCATTTAAAACATGTCAAACAAATACTGCACTTCAGCAGTTCCCTGTGAAACTCCTGCCAACTCTGCTCCCTCTGGAGAAGGCAATTACCTTATTTAAAGGGATTGGGGAACAAATGCTGCATTTCTTTTCCATAATCATTCATTAATTGTTCACATATTGAAAAGTGGCTTTGGTAAAACAAGCTCCAGCCCTCGATCGTATTGCTACAAGAATGAATTTTGCAAAAGTAGGGCATCCCAGGGGCAGCCCAGCGCGAGAGCCAGCCCTCAGCGTCTGGGCAGGACCTGAATGGGAAGCTGGAGAGAGCAGTTAGGAAGAAGAGTAACCGTGCAACGGGAATAAAGAAAGTCCCAGCTTACACATATCCAGCACGGTTCAGCTCTGAGTATTTGTGCTGTTGCTGTTACAGCGACCAGCAGGCTGCTCCATGTTTTGCATACATAATCAGCGCATGTTTTACACACAGACAAGCCTCCTGTTCCAAAGATGCTGCTATTTCATCGACACAAACAACAAAAATGAATTTCAATAGGAAACGGATGGAATAAAGAAGAGGATAAACAAGAACTAGGGGATGACCATAAGTTTCCCATGGCCACTTCACTCTGGCAGCAGTGACTCATGTGGGCTTTTACCAGTTTACACCGCAGAGGAGAGCTCACTTCAGTCTTGTAGATGGTGCTTTTCAGTTCTCAAATCCTGAAAAACTCCTTTTAAATTTCAGAAGGATGAGTTTTGCCTGAAAAAGCACAGTTTTCTGCAGGTGTTCGTTTTTGCCCCTTTAATTGTAGCAGGAAATTGCAAGAAACTAAAGTAAACTGAACACTTGACAATCACTAGAAAATATTTACACTAATATAACTATAACTGCCCAAAGCAAACAAACAGTTGCCAGAAGCACAACTGAAGTTGACAGAATGAGAAACAAACACCAGAAGAACGGATGGGTTCAGCACAAGACCCTCGTGTGCGTCCCCAGAACCACCCGTCCTCCTCCGGCCCCGCTGAGCCGCCCGCCCCGGGCCCCTGCCCCGCACCACATCCCCGCTGCCACCCGATGGGCCTCGCCGTGACGCGGTCTGGGACCCGTCGGTGTCCTCGTTCAAGCAACCGAAACCTTGAAATCTAAAGAATTTGCTCGTTGCCCCCTGTTAGGGCAGGGAGCCCAGGGGCAAGGGAAGCCCGCGGGGACACGAGGAAACAAACCTGAACCCCTTACTGGATGCTTAAGCAGAACCGCTCTGGCAACCAGAGAAACGGCTGAGAAACGCCTTGTCCTTGGAGCTGTGCTACACCCTCAGCATCTCCCGCCCGGCTGTTAGAGGGGCAGTTCGTGCCCACGCTGAGCATAGCACGGACCAGCACCTTCTCTGTTTTCAGCACTTACTGACAGGATGAAATCCAAATTTTTGGCTACACATCTGAAAACTTGGATTGCCGTTTGCATTTGGAGCCTGGGTGACCTTACATTTAGGCTTAACCCTGTTATTGGCACACGTGGCAAGAGGGACACAAGCACCGAGCCACGGCTCCAGACCCATCGTGCGTCCCAGCACTGAGCCTCCTGGCACAGGCAGTCCAGCAAGCTGGAAAGACCCAAACACGAGGCCAAGGCCAGTTTTGTTTTGCTTGTGGTAGCTTCCTATCAATCTGTTTAATTTTATTTTATTTTTTGGTCTGATGTCTTGCTCTAGAAGCTGTTCAGAAAAGGTCACGTATCAGATAGGCATTTTGCAAAAAGGAATTTCCACCTTCGAGAAAAAGCAGAGCCCCTGCAGCAAGTCACTCCGACACTATCGTGACACGCATGGAGCAAGAGCCTACAGCAGAAATTAATTCAGCACACAGGGAACAAAGGACATTAAAACTGCCAAGAGAAATATTAACTTTTCTCAAATGTAAGCCTGTTTGACATTGTTTTAGCCATACTAATTTGCATACAATGCACATATTGCACAAAACCGGGCGAACTAATGACAACAGGGATAATTTCACAAAGCAAACAACAGCAGGGCAAAAAGTCAATTTTTCATCATAGGACTTCAGGTATTTGGGCCCCCCAGAAGCAAACCAAGCAGAACCAAACAAGCCCGGGGAGCTTTCACGTTCCCACCTAACCCCAGGCAGAAACCCGCACTGAACACCGACGGCAGCTTTGCCATCTCTTCCCACTCCAACGGCTCAAAGCTCCTGGAAATACCCCAGCCAGCATGGAAATGCCTAGGATGAAACACACGATGCATTTTGCTGTTCACCCCCGTCGCCAGCAGCCCCAGACTCGGTGCTGTGCCGCGCTAATCCCCGGTTCAGCCGTTCTCAACCCTTGCCTCTGCCAATTACCCCAACCCCGACCCGCGGAGCAGCGAGATTTAATCCTCCCCCTGAAACGTTTCCAAGCCAGATTCAAGCTGCCAAGAAAGAGTCTGCATTCCTCAATTTCTCTCACCCTTGGCTATATGTTTTGTTGGCTGAATTATCTTAATAGAAAGGCGTAAGTACTCGAATGCGAGTGCACGCACATCCCCAGCTCCAGAGGGAACCCTGCTTTGCCCTGTTGCACAGACCCTGGGGAGCCCGTACGCCCGCGGTGCGTCGGAGACTTGCAGGTCAACCCCACCAAACCAGCTCTTTCAGCCCGACCAAAAACACAGACCACCCACAACAGTTTTCCTGCGTAAAAAAACAAACCCATTTCCAAAACTGGCCCATCCCTTTCTTGCAGGTCACTAAGAAGTTCTCTCCACATATTTCTAGAAGGCAGGAAAGGTGTTTTCAAGCTCAGCTAGACTGTAGACCCCCAAGCATCCCAAGGTCATGCACAGAAGATTCTTGGTAGTTTGAGGCTGAACAAGTCCCCATTTTGCCCAAACACTGGCAATGCTTCTCTGGCCCTCCTCCTTCCATCTCCTCAAAGATGCTGGAGGAAAAGATCCCGGCTGTCTTCGCAGAGGGATGCACAGAAATCCTCCGTGCCACCTAACGAGGTTGGTTTCCAAGAAAAAGTCACACAAAAAACATCTGCAGAACTATTGCGAGCATTAGACTCCCCCAGCACCCTAAAGAGCTGTCTGCGGCAGAATAAAATTTTTTTTCATTTTATGTCTACTAACATTGTTCATCCAAGAGATGCACAGTGGTGCCTCATGCTGTTGGGGCAGACAGGGAGAGAGATGAGACCATGTCTCATGAGAAAAGCAGGGACCCCTCCACACTCCAAACTGTGCATTTACACACAAATAAAACTTCGGTTTTGAAAGGTGGAGAAAGCCAGTCTGTTAACTTCTAAAAAAAATAAAATAAAAACTGGTGATCTTCACGTAGATTTAGAGGAACTGGGGAGTACTGTGGCTGTTCAGACTCCTTCCAAATACTAGACATAAGATTTCACCCNAGGTCCCAAATCCCCCAACTACAGGAAGCATGGGGCTGCGCACCACGGGGGGCTCAGCACAGCAGGAATTCGCACCCGCCTCTGGCACGGGGTTAATACCGAATGGGCTGGCAGCATCTCCACTCGCTGTTAAAATGAAATGTGCTCCTTCCTTTCTTGTGCCACACACAACCGCCCCCACTAAGTTTCAAATTGTTTTTTGATCTAGTTATTAAATGAAGTGTCTTTTTTTTACCCTAGAAAAGAAGCTTTATTTGTTTATTTGCTTATAATTTCTTTAGAGCCAGTGTAAGAGGTCAAATAATTTCCAGATGACATCCAGACTGTTTTGTGTTTGAATTTCTGTAGTTTTTCTTTTGAAACAGATTGAAAGGAACACAGTATTACGGGAAAACGTAAAAATTCTAAATCCCTGATAGAAATAACATTAGTTTCAGCTTCCATTTGCAAAGGATTGCTGACACAGCAAGATTCATGCTGCAAGATACGGACTTGAGGAGCTCAGCTCAGGGTGCGTCTAAGTGTGGGCTATAATGCTGTTTTTATCTTTATTTTCAACATGCCATAATATTTGGTGCTTCTCACAGTGCCACAGACTGGAAATCATATGGTAACAGAAACGTATCCGTCATTTCCAAACGCATTTCCAGTTTAAGAGTTGTGGACATGAGGCTGAAAACCCAACCGCGAACAAACTATAAACCACTAATGGCACAAATCCTAATTTTTGACCTCCAGCTCAGTCAACTGAAGCAATGCATACATTTTAACCAAAGCTGGATTTCCTGACGTTAACCACAGACCTAATTAACCAACGCAACTGCCCAGGAGAAGCAACATTTTGCATGTCAGAGCCAGTCAAGTTCCAGCCCATGACTTGTCATCCCAACACGCAGCCATATGGGATCCCATAGGGTCTCCCTGCGGAGGAAGCTCCTGGCTCGGCTGCCAACTGCCCTTTGTGATTGCAGCATGTATTTTAATGCAAGTAGGCTGAAGCTGAGGGCCGAATGCTGGAGGCCTGGAAATAAAATAATAAAATAACACTGCCTACTCCATTTCTGTGTCTGAACAGACTACAAAGGCTTTTCCTTGCTCAGAACTGCTGGTTTCCCAGCATTCGCAAATTTTGGCCTGAGCTAAGCTACTTCAAAGGCAATAGATATGGCTCAGAGAAAAAACAAAATTGGAAAGAAAACAGGCTGGCATTTCAGCAAAACGCTGGTCACTTGGTGGGATCTCCTTGGGATCTCTGAATTAATTTCAGATTGCTTCAAGTTTATCCTGTTGCATCTTTTTGATGCATCTCACCATCCGCTGTGAAGCTCTCCACATGACAGTTTGTCCCCACAGTCCCAAAAACTCAAGGAAACAAATCAAACTGCCACTTCCTAGTCACGCAAATTCTAAGCCCGACAGCTTGAATTTGCAAGCTTTCATTTTTGAGCGAAGGGCGGCAATGAAACTAGCACCAACCCTAACATCGCAGCGCATTGGGTGCCAGCTCCCCGCTGCATGGGGACGCGGCAGCGTTGGGCGCGCTGAGCTCAGGGACCGAAGCTCCGTCCGAGCAGCTCCCCCCGGCCCCGCACCGTGGCTGCCGCATCCTCACCCACCGCCCCGGTGCTGCCGGGCTGCACAAAGCTCGGTTTCGTCTTCACTGTGCGAAGGGGCCTTTCGGCACAGACCCGGCTTTGTGCACTCCTCAGTAGGGGAAATCTGAACCAAGTTTCCTTCTTTGTTCCTATTTGCTTTTTCACCTCTTAAGAGCCACAGCTGCAACACCAGAATACAATCAACAGCTGAGAAGAAAGTTTCTTCTTTTTGTAAAGCACCTACATGACCACGCAGGTGACAGTGCAGATTTTAGTGCTTCCTTTGCAATTTCTCTTTACCCCACTGAAGTTTGAACCTAATTGCATCCATGCCTGTATCCTCAACCAAGGAGCTAAGCTGGTACCCCCTGAGGCTCTCGTGGTGGGTGAGCTCGCAGCCACCAGTACAAGCGATGTATTTGCTGTCTATTTGTGAGATGAGTCTCTAACCTCAGACTCCCCCTCCTGGCTTGCACAACTGATGCAGCCAACCCCTTCCCCTGGCCCTCGGGTGTTCTGGTTGCACCCCGCTGGGTGGGAGAAGAGGCGATGCCCTGCGGGAGGTGGCCCAGCAGAGGGAGGGGAATATTGCTGAGAGCTATTGTGAACAATTTGAGGATGCAGTTCTTACAGAAAGTTTGCCAAATTCCTCCACAATTGCATGCAGCAGGTACGAAAGCTGATGGAGTCAAATATCTGCACAGATTAATTTCCTGCTGTGTGGCAGAGGCGGCGCTGACTGGCCAGGTTTAGTAAAACGACGAGCACATCAGCTAGATCGTAAATTGGTTTAAATGCTAGAAAAATTATCTGTCAGCTGGCAAGGCTTAATTCACAACAAGCTGTCTGGTGTGGACACGAATTAATCATGCTCAAAAATGGATAGAACGCTCACAGCTTCGCGGCACATCTATATACACACAGCCATAAGGAAAAAGTAAGAATTTCCTCAAACTGGATGAACACTCTGGAGCACAAGGCATCGCTCTTGAGCATTTCCCTGTTGAACATTTTAAATAGGTAAGTGGTACTTTCATTGCTGTTATGGTGAAAGCCGTTACCTTCGGTTTGCAGCTCCTAAGGAGAAAACTGATGGTGGGGGATCAAGAAGCCACTGCACGTCAGTTCAAATGAGAGACAATTAGGTGCCAAAATCTGAATTGTGGTACCCTCCTTGACTTACATTTTATGCTTGTTAAACCAGCAGTAACCAATTTCCCATTTGTCTTGAAGAGAAGTGCCATTTCAACTCCCTTCACACGTTGGGACAATCATCTCTTCCAGTGCTATGCAGCCACCAGCCACGATTCTTGCCGCAGAGTTACCTCCGGTAATTCACAAAGCCAACGTTACTGCATTAGCCTTTGTATGACGGCATGTTGAAATGGCCTCTGAACATACTGTAGATGCAAACATTAAATCGTTGTTTAATCACTGCTTCTATAGAACTTTTTTTTATTAGTCATTTGTATTTGACTACAGTAAAAGCATTAATTTTACCAAATATTTTACTTAAAAGGAATTTATAAATAACAGTCTCGATTTTCAAAGGTTAAACGCAGCATTTAAGATTGAATTCTTGGAATTTCCGTAGAGCTTTTCATTGGAAGAGCTCAAAGACCATTTATACGATATTGTTATTCATACTTTACGGATAGAGAACAACCCTTCTGCGTGTAAGATGTTCACCCCACTAACACCAGCTGTGGCCAGGGATAAGGTCAAGTTTCCTGGTTTCCAGTTCAAGAGGCAGAGACATCCTGGGTACCAGCTGGAGAGCCTGTACTGCTGCACTCACCCGTTTACATCCTCCACTGGGTAACTTTAAAAATCATTTAGATCTTTCCCCCCTGTTACATTCTAGACACGACACACTTGAAAGCAAGCAAATCACTCTCTTGGGTTTTAATTTCTGTGACTACCTTCATTTTTTATACCCTGCTGAAAACTAAGGGCAACACTTCATGGAAAACATGCAATCTTCTTACATTTAATTCTTGTCTGCATGAAATAACCCCCTACCATTCAGCTGATTTGCCAATGTAATGATGCCACTTCTGATATTCAGAGCTTCTATAAAAAAACAGCACTAGGTTCTAGGTTGCACTTGTACCGCAGGAAAAAAAAAATTATAAAAATAGTTTTCCCTCTTTTCTTTCAAAACAGAAAGTATCCAAGGCACAAAACATTTTTATACAGACATCCTTCTCAAGTGACTTCACCAGGGGGATGCAAAAGATCCCATCAAATGTCAACAACACTCCAGGTAGCCCAGAGAGATGCAAGGCATCAGCAACCACAGTCCAGCCTTCTGCCGACAGAGACCCACCAGGGCCTCGTGCTTGGCCATGGCTCGTGTCAGATGGGACAGGTCCCTTCTCCCACCACTACCACGGGTCTTCCAGCAAACCTAAGATACTCTACTGAAACAACACCTTCCAGGTGCAAGAGAACAGCCCTGGAAAAAGCAATCTTCAGAGAGAAAACTGAGCTTTCCGAATCCTATCTTACAGTACTCATTAAGAAGGAAATTAATCCTTTTCAACTGAAAATCCGAGCAGCACCTGGGCTGTTCAGTGCATTTTCATAAGATGACCACATTGAACTGATTTCTAACATGAAGGCCCCAAATGCTCAAGCAGCAACATGCTTCCACATTTTTTCTCCCTAGTAACAAAGATGGACAGTGACAAACATCCATTCTGCAGGAGGTGCACGTTAAAAAAAGAATTTATCTGGAGTTAATCGAAACTTGTCTTCATACCAATGTGAAATGATGCCTTGAAAACAGGAGTCTTTACCATGAACATTCTTCTTTTTTTACCTTCAATTACGGTCTCTTTGCTTTTTAAACCCTAGCTTCAAGCCACATGTGTCTCCACATCAACTTATCTGCTGCTTTCAGCCTCCATCAGCCCCTGTTTTCACTCAAACAGGAAAGAATACAGAATGTTCTAGTTAAAGGCTATTTTTGAAAATAATAAAGCTACGCAAGCCCATTTCCATTTTCTGGTGTCTCCAACAAACAGACTATCCAAGTTCATTAGGACGACAGTTTCTTGGCAAATCGAGCCATTTTTCATTGTGACTATAGGAACTTATTTCATTAATCCTTTGGCTTGCTTACAGAACCCTGTGCTTAGCACCAAACAAAGGGACTGCACCATCATCGGGTCCACACCTTGTACATCTTATTTTCATGTGTGTTGCTGGGGATGGTGAGGTGAGGGAAGGAATCAAGCAAACGAAGATCTAAAACTCAGCCTACACAGGCCTTCAGACTCACTTTCCTGTTGTGCTTTCCCAGCAGCTGAGGTGATGTTTTTCTTCTTTTTCTTTGGCACTTGGGAGCAAATAACACATGCCTTTAAATTCATGACTTTCTTTAATCATCTGCCTTGGAAGACATTTCAGAAAACGAAGGTGCACTCTACTACTAAACGACAAGAAAAATTTTCCAGAGCCACCTCAGACATCCAGCCCCTCTGTACTTGGATAACTACCCGCTTTGGCAGTTCTGATGCTGTTCTGCAGCTAAAGTTACGGCTTTACCTCAGCTTTGTACCGTGCCTTTCCTGAGCCAAGCCCACCACTGCCGACATGGAGCAGACGCCAGCGCCAGCTCCTCGGCAGCTTCTTCTGTTGAGCCAAGGACAAAAGAGGGTCCAGCTCTTAGCTGGAGCTTGGAGGCATGAAAGTAGTGCAAATGACAACTGCTTAATATTAAATAGTAATAAAAGCGCTCATATGAACAAGGGTATGAGATATTAATGCGTACATGTGCTCACCATACAACCCAGCCTTGCGAAAGGGAGCGCTCCCCTGCCAGCACCCGAGCCGGGTGGGAGCGAGCGCTCATTTGGAGATTTCCACTCAGCAGGATTTTGTCAGCAGTGCCCTTCTGCTGGTTTTGAGCTTTTATACTTCACTTCATTTCCAGTTAACACTTCAGATCAAACACTCTTGCTCCCTCCGTCCTTCCAAAGCATGGCCCCGTCCTCCCCAGCAGCACACCTGTTCCCCATGGCAAAACTCACCAGCTCATCCCATCCTGCTTGCTTCATTGAAGACCTGCACAGTGGACTCACCTTTTTTTTTTTTTAATTATTATTTTGAACTAATGAATTCATTTCCAGCCACAGAGAGCAAAAAATTCAAGCACATTTAACTCCTGTTTTCTTTCAGCACCCCCTTGAAAGAACCCGGGAACTTCTTTCAAGAACCCAAGGACAGACCTGAAGAGCACGGGTCTTGGCTCCAGACTCAGTGACTCTGACACTGGGTTGCTCTGGCCCCCAGCTCAGCGCTGTTCCTCCTCACCTCTTATTTAAGTATTAAACTGGTCACACACGTCCACCTTTGGAAACTTGTTTAAGCAGAGCACCCAATTTCAGCATGGGATCAAAGTAAAGTCTCTTCCTATTCTTCAGGTAATCACAGTCCCCCATGTCCAACCCTCCGTCCCCCAAAAGACTACCTAGAAACATGTAAGCTTCTCTTATATATGTGGGAATTCATCCTTTAAGAAAGGACGAAAAAATAGATGAAACTGAAAAGTGATGTTTTCACATCACAGTGCCCATCCCATCTGAACAGGGAATAGTACACACAGAAAAACCTGCTCTTAATGTCAGCTGTCAGCCACTGCTCTGATACACCAAGCCAGGAATGAACTAATACAACACAGAAGGACAGCAACAAAGCACGGTCCCACTACATGTTTGCTCACCAGAACACATGCCAGGAGCAAATTCAAAGTAAAACCCTCCTTGCACGACACAGGCAGAGCCCAACCAACATCCTGATGACTCAAAGTTCCCCAAGTGACCCAGACCGAGCACTCCAAGGCTGGAAAGCTCCAGTCAGGACGCGGTGCCAGGCGCGCATCACGGGCTCACCGAGGTGGGCAGCATCAGGGCTTGACTCGTGAAAATAAGGGAAGCGACCGGATTTTGCACATAGCCACATCATCAATACACAGCAGAGAAACTCGCTGCTCTTCTCATCAATGGGTGCGAATTCATTTGATTTATAATCTTAATCTAGGGGATCTCTATGAACGACTATTCTTTGACAGATTTTTGTAGTATATGTTACCTGCTCCTCAATGCCAGAGCACATAGCAGCACAGAAAAAGGCAGCAGAAATCTCTTAAGATATCTTGGAAGAAAGTCTTTATGCTCACAAGCAACCTCTCACGTTGAGAAAAATATATGGATAAGTTAAGTTGGTTTTTGCAAAGGGTATCTCCTGTGAAAGACATGCCTTGTCCTCTCCTGCACCACCAGCCACGGGCACAGGCAATGAAGCCTTTTCAAACAAGGTCCAAGCACGTCAGTTTTAGTCCCGTGGCCATGAGACAACAGAAAGGGGATTCAATTTTCTTCCCTCAAGCTGGGAGGGAAACATCCCTTTCAAAATGTTATTGAAATAATAAAACATTTCAATAACCATACAGCTGCGGAGCAGCAGTGCTAGAAGTACGCACCGCGTTAAAGACCCTGGTAGAATTTTATGAGTCTGCTAAAAAGCAGAACCAAAAATCCTCTGCAGTTCCAAAACACGCAGACACGCACACAAAGCCCCCCAGGCAACTGCTCCAGGAACAGCTGGCTTAAAAAAAATCATGCCGGTGGAAAACCTCCGGTCAATATGACCAGCACGGCCGGAGAGCCCTCCGCACTGATGTGCAATTAATGAACAGCACTGGGTGTGAGCAGGCAGGGATGTCCACAGACACCTTCAGTATGAGAAAAGGGCACAAGCCCACAAAACCTCTCAGCTCCGGGGACACAGGGATGGCAAATTTATTTGTTTATTTATTTAAATAGGTGCATCCTAAGAGCAACAGCCACAGCTCTAAGCCTCAGGGCACCTGGTGCTGTAGGAACCCAGAGAAAAGGCACAGTCCTTGTCCAGCTGTCCTACAGCTCCTTTTTTCACACACAACCTAAGCAAAGAGGGGTGAGCCGCCTCCTCTCCCTACCCTGACACCTTCCTGCTCTATTCCAAAGAGACAAAAACCAAATTCTCGCTAGGACCAAGTGAAATGGGATCATTTATGCAGGAAACTGCCAATGCTCTGGGACTCCCGTTGTGGGGAAGAGCTTTTCCAGCAGCTTCGCTTGGCCGTGGTTCCCGATGCAGTTACTGGGGCAGGTCCCGACATCTGCTGTGCCTCCCCTGGGGAGCCTGCCCAGAAAGTGAGGAGCTGCAGATGCCACCGCATTAATCTACCAACTCGAAGATTTTAAACAAAAGAGAAAGGGTGGTCTCACCCTGGGGATTAGCTGCTGCAGGGAGGTCTCCTCTTCCCCAGCATCAGAGGTGAGTGAAAGCAGAGTAGATACCATTAACCAAATTGCTGTGATTTCTCAAGTCATTGCAGCCAAGTATTTGCAAAATAAGAGCTGAACCATGCTGGGGTGGAGCAGGAGGAAGGCTGGGCTCAGCCGCCTGGGTTTTGCACTGAACCTATACAGAGAAATCCCTCCCCAGTCAGAGAAACTCTGCCCACCGCTTCATTACACTGGTGAGCAAGGAGAAAGCAGGCAGACCAAGGAAAGGAGACTATGGGTAAGGACCAGGAGCTGACGAAGCTGTTTTCATCACCTGCAGGCTGAATTCAGGAATTCTGCTTTTCGCAGGTGTGTGGAGATGCCCTGATGGAGGAGTGGGAGGAGGCAGGGGAACTGCTGGTGCCTCCTGAGCAAGGACCCCTTCTGCTTCCATTGGAAAGCCTCTGGCTTTGCAGCTGATGCATGTATTTTAGAAAAGCACCAGGAGCTTGTGTCTCTGTTTGCACTGCGTGCGTCCCTCAGCACTGGTTTCATAGGGGTAGGTCTGACACGATCTCCGCTACCTCTTGTATTGACCCAGCAGAGCTGAGGTGCAGGAAGGAGTGCTGCAGAGACCTGGCACGCTGAGAAGGAAATGAAAAAAGTCAGAAAAAGAGCATGCTTTTATTAAAAAAAAAAGCTGCATATACAAACAGCACACACAAACATGTTTTGGTGCAAGATGTTCTATCCTTGATTCCAGCTAGCATTTGCAGCCACAACAGTTTAGTCCCCAGGAATAAAATTTCCATGCAACTGTTCTAAACAGTGCTTTCAGCCCACTAGTCACACAGCGATTACTGGGAAGGCACAACAATGCCTAGATGATGAGCAGAGCCTCACCACACCCTGCCAAAATTTGCATGGGTTTGGGTGGTGCGGATCCGTCGCACAGACGCTTGCACACAAGCGGTGCCCGCACACCTGCGTGCATACGGCTTTCCACATCACACCTCGAAATAACAGAGTTACAGCCTCTATAAAAACGGAGAGGTGCTAAGTAGATACGCTGGTTCCTGCCTATTACCGCAGTCATCCGTGCCATAAAACCCGGCAAGCAATAAATGAGCCCCAGCAGCAACTTCAGCGGGAGCTGGAAAGCGCAGGCTGATGCGAGACCCCGAGACAGAGGTGGGAAGCGGGACCACGAGGGACGTGGAGCCCTACCAGGGACTTGGGTGCCCGGTTCGGAGCCGTGTGTAGGATGAGCATGGCCGTAATAATTGAAAGCTTTCAGTAAGTGCTCTGGCCAGTGCTTCCAAGATGAAACCGAATCACAGCAAATTCATTTCCTGGCACAATTTTGTGGGAAAATAATAGCATTTCCTTTCCAGTTTTATTGAAAAGTGAGTTCCAATTCAATAGCAACAAATAAACTAAAAACATTCATGGCTGTAGAAGAACCTGCATCTCTTCTGTCTTTATTAACCCTGAAGCTGTTTGTCTGCTTTGGCAATGATACATATTTATAAAAAACAACAAAAAAGAAGAAACCCAATGAAACTCCCTGATTTACAGTCCCAGTAAAGGTTTCAATTGAAAATCTGTAAAACCTTTGCAGAAACACATAAAATGCAAGACAATGGAGTGGGGAAACTTTTCTAATGGCCCATTTTCCTCTTAGCAAAGCGTGTATTTCTACGGGAAGAGTTTACTGAAACATTGCACGTCCTCTTACAAAAGAAATGCAACCTACGCGCCAGCCCATAGTTTTCAAGGCTCTGTGCATCTCCTCCATTCAGCAATCAGGTATCAGAAGCCTGAACAAGTTGTTTCAAGAATTAAAAAGCTCGGGTCACAAGTTGTTTTCACTTTTCGCATCCCACAGGAAGCAGAGGACAGCTAAACAGATACTTTCCCCTTAAATTTAGTGGCACATTTCCTCATCTTGGCAAAGAAACAGTTAACATCTCAACAATCCAGGCCTCTTTGGTGCAGACCACATTCTGTACAAATATAGACTTTAAATGCTTCTCTCGAGCTGCAGGAGGACTCCTGATTTTGTTTCGAGTTATCAGAATACCAGAGCACTCCCCAGATACCAGTATCTGAAGCACTTCAGAGAACACAAACCATTTGGAACATTTAGAGATGAACCTCACAAGGCAACGAGGTACCACGTTTTATATCACATCTGCAACTTTATTTGTTTTTCCTGAATTATTTCAGGCTCCTATTCCGTCTCCATCATTAAGAACCCACTAATGATCCGCAGTTTGTGAAATTTCTTGTTCCAGGTGCTTTTCTTAGCAATCCATTAAACAAGATTAAATGCAATTTCAGAGCTAATTTTTTTTTCCTTGAAGTTAGCATCATTTTCCTTTTCATCCCAATCTTCTCTTATTTTGCATGTCAATCTTCTGTATCTAATTCTTTTCAGCTGGAATATAAAAATTTAATCTGTTTTAGTGTAATGACTAAGCATTATGCAAACAGAGCACACTTCTGTTTCCTATTAGCCAATGTTATAATTTATAATATAGATACAGAGTTCACCTCCCTGCACACACACAGATGACTGCGGGCAACTTTCACAGCTTGCAGGGGAGACGAACGATGCAGAGCAACAGGCTCTGTCGGTACCCAAAGGTGCCTCCGTCTTGATCCCAAGGCTTCAGGAACCCAAGGGGTGCCCATTTCCCCCCCCAAAAGGGTCACCACCTTCCTGCCCCAGGGCTGAGGCTGCGTGCCACATTTCGGTGCCCCGCCATCCCACCACACACCTTCCCAATGCTGCCAACTTGCCCAGCACGGAATGACCCGGTGCTGCTCACCCCACACGCCTGCTGCGGTGCCCCGCTGCAGGCACCGCTGACTCCTAGCAGGAACGAGGGTTTATTCACCACTGGTGTTTAAGCAGACTTCAAGGTAAATGGCCAAACGCATCCCACCTCTAATCCAGCAAGCCCCTCTGCAGGGCCAGCCTTGACCATCACCGCTATCTTCCAAAGGCCTGGGTGCTTTGCCATTAAGACTTTGATCACCAGCTTCAAAGAATTTAGAGCCTGGACCAACAGCATCTGTGACCATGTTATCCAAAACCTTCTTTTAGGGGGAAAAAAATCCATGAAAAAACAAAGAAAACCCTGCCATTGCTGGAGTCTTGCTCTGGCTGTCAGGCCCTGCCCCAGCAGCACCTCAGTGCCTGGGGGCTCAGCCGATCCCGCACCTCAGGAGCTTTCCCACCAGGGTTGGAGAAGTCATCAGCTGAGGAAGAACTCGCTGTCACAAAAGCACCGACATAGATCTCTCATTTTACCAGCAACGTGCAAAGATTTAGCTTTTTTCTTTTAGACTCCTTCACTCACCACTGCCTACCTTCATGTGAGGGTTTTCTAGCTTTTTTTTATTTCAGAAGACATTGTTTCCGACTTCCTCCATTACCCTTAATGCCAGCAACTTTGGAATTATAAGAGACAGACCCCATACATAAACAGCATCCGGGGAGCAGTATCTTGGACAAAATCACTGATATAAGAGTCACGGGGCTCCCTTTTTATAGTCTTTGAAGATGTTTAGGCACTAACACCAATCCAGCTGCCAAGAAATGGAATAACACGTATCTGGAAGAGACGACCCTTTGCATTTGACTTGCCCAGGAAACCACTCCTGTGGTATCCAACGCACTTTCCAGAGCCTCCCTGTAAGTAGGGAAAAGCATAAAACAAGCTTTTCCAAGTTACTTTTAAAAGAATAAAGATAAAATGCTTCATTAAGTGCTTATCACAGAAAAACTCCCCTTCCAGTAACGCTGCACGACGTTCCAGCCCCTCACCACCGCAGGTCTCTCCCCTGCGCTAGGGGTGCTTTACTCCCAGCACCACGCCGTGCTGCAGGTCACAACGCAACGCCCCTACAGCACGGGCAGAAGGGGAGCGTGCTCTTGGAAGGGCCATCAGCAAGAGTGAAAATAAAGCATCGAGCAATGCGACTTGATACAGGAAAAATTCCATTAACAGTCCGGTTTGAGGGCTAAGTTCCCAGTTCTGAGAAGCGTCCGACATTTGTGCCAGGGCAGTCAGGTGGGAAGCGAGCAGAAGCAGCACTTCAGTTGATATCTGATAAAAACCCTTTCCAGAACCCCCCACGTTCACAGCTTTTAGATGACGCCAGCCCCAGGAGAGGCACCACCTCTGCAAACCCACCCTCTAACTCGAGCACGCTGAGCGACGGGCTCACCCTTCAACAACACCCGCCCAGCGAGGGGCCACACGTCGCCACCATCTCAGCCGCTCGCAGCCCGAAAACGCCGCTAAAGCCGAGAAGTCACCTTGAGGGCTGGAAGCCGAGGAGCCGGGGCTGGGACGCGAGCCCACGCGCCCGACGTGCCACGCGCCGCCCGCGCGAGCCTCCTCAGCTCGGCTTCAAAGCGAGGTTTCTTTATGGGAACATTCCAGCGGGGCTCGCGGGGAAGGAGGCGACTGCGAGGGCTGGAGCTGGGCCAGCCGCATCAGCTGTAATCAGATTATACAGTAGTGACTTCAGAAATCAGAAGCATGTTTATTATCAAGCACTAACCAGACTGACATTAATTTGGTCTAGCTAAGCTAAAACAGTCTTTCGGAATCATTTTCTGATTCAGATCACATTTACTTAGTAGATGCAAGTATTTTTTGTAAATTATGCTTAGAGAATTATGGTGGTTACAGCCTATTTTTCATTTGTGAGTGTAGAAGTGGGTGCCTTTCTGAAAAATGTTCCTCCTTAAGTTTTACTCAAATTACTGAAAATCAGAGGGAATTCAGTCCCATACAGGGATACAGTGCACACAACGTGCCAATTTAAATACAGGCATGACATCTCTCTGAACCAGAGGGGGTTTGTGCAGTGCTAACAGCTCCAGACCTTACTTGTAGGCAGAACCTGAGCAGCATACAGAATATTTTGGCTACCATCTCTTTATGTTCCACCTATTGAGGGAAAGCTTTTTCCTACTAAAACATGTAATGTCCACTGAAAATAAATAAATGCAAATGTTGTGATGGAAAAGTAGTGTCCAAACCCACTTTTGATGAAAGAATATCAGCCCAGTCCCAAATAATACTGTTTTTTGGCTGGCTGACGTAGCACCCGCAGCAATTTGCACCGTGCAGAAGCGCATGGTGACTTGGGTCCTGTGAGCCCACAGCACGAAGAGCTTGGCGTGGGCCACTTCACTCTGCTCCTTTGGAATAAGGAGCAGAAACAAATCCTGGGCCAGCTCTGGAACAGCGCGTACAGTGCTCAGGTCCTGCTTCTGGACACAAGCCTGGAGGTTCATTCCCCTCCTGTCTCGAGCACAACGATGAATTTGCAAGCAATGGTGCATCTCCTGCAAGATGCAGATGGGGAAGGCTCGCAGGTGCAGTCAGGAAGAGCTGCACCAATTGGCCAGAGCAACTGCCTCCAGCCATTTCGAGTCCCCTGCAACCTCGGCCGGACCCTGGTTTTGAGTTTGTTTTCTGTTTTAAGCCAGCACAGACAAAAGAAGTCCCAAGCTGCATTTCAGCAGCAAACGAATGACTTTCACGCGGCTCACACGCAGCGTGTGAAGCGCTTGGGGATGCGGGGCAGAACCGCAGGGAACACACCTCAGCTATACTATTTCCAGGCTGTCCCAACTCCACAGATCCCCTTTCTCAATTTCATACATTGATTGAGGTTTAATGACAAGCATGTAGGCCACAACTGAGGCACATGAAGTTTTAAAATAGCTCACTTAGACTTACAAGCCCTTTCACAACCTCTAGATCCGAGGATGAAACTGGAAAAGCACGACAAAGAGAAGCACACGTACTGAACGAGCACACCTATGGCTCACGCGAGAATCGCACTTTCCCTTGCACCCACGGTGTTCCCGAGCTGCAGCTGCCAAGCTGGGTTACAAATACCACGGGGTGGACACACAGCCAGCAGTTACCCAGCCTGGCACTGGCGTTTCATACCAAAGATTCTGCTTTTGAGGTTTGACATTTAAATCGAGGGACTGGTGCTTGCAGGGAGATATGAATCTAATGCTTTTGTCCATCCTCTACAACAATTTCTGTATTTAATTTGAGAAAAGTCACCTATACATTGGAAAGCCTATACTCCTCAGGGTGTTGCATTTGAAGAGGCTGGTTAGATGTGGATTTACACATTCCTGATGTGGTTATATGAAACTATTCTGTTGTAAGGCTATCATCAGCATCGGCATCCAGCTCTTGCAAACTTTGCAATACCCAGCTTAAAAGAAATTCAGAGCAAACCACAAAGTCCACAGGGTTCATCATTAGCACAGCCACGACGGTATCCTTGGACAGAAACTAGAACACAACTTGCAAAAGAAAGCTACAAGCCACAAGGAGGAAAAAAAAAACAAAACCATTTACACGTATCAGGTGTCAATTAAGGAAAAATTTGAGCTGAGTTTACAGCAACAATGAGAATTCAGCACTAGCAAGGGAGGCGGGCTGTGGTGCCTCGCAGGGGCTGCTCGCCAGCTGGCCACGGCCAATTCGCACCAGCACAGCCCCGCTACTCACAGGCCCGCTCCTGGGTGCGGGTAACATCGGCCAGTCATGCTCTGCTCCAGGTAAAACGTGTGTCTTCACCTTTTTGACTTGGGGCTTGAGTGAATCTGTCCCCAGATGCGTTGGTCACCAGCTGCCCCAGCAGCCGTCTGCCCGAACGGCTCGTCTGTTCTGCAGGGCAGCCGCGTTTCTGGGGCGTGCTGTTCGATGGATGCTTTGCTCTGCCCACTGAGATGGCAGTGGAAGTGGAATAAGCATTTACTGACTAGAGTTTATTACAAGGTTAAAAAAGAAAAACCAGGGGATTTTCCAACCTGCAGAGTTTGAGCCCTTGTGAAAACAGGAAAGCAAAGACTTTCTGCTTATCTTGGTTTAGAAAAGTCATACCGATTTCCTGCAAATTACTCCAGCAGATTAAAAAATAGATAATACTATTAATTAGAAAATAGGTTAAAACCCCAGGTTCAGACAACTCCATCTACAAGATCTACAGCAGGATTCTCGTGTTCATTTCCAAAAATGGGAATGATACAGCCACAGATTTGGGCAGTCGGGCAACGAACTTGCCCAAGTCCCTGTCACCGTGCATGACGACATCTGGTTATCCAGCGAGGAAATACCAAGGGTCACTTAGTTCTAAGTTCTGACTGATGGGATGGCGAGGGCTCGACACGCCTCTGCAAAGGGCTGCAGGAGAGCGAAGGTCCCCCCTGGAGTTTAAAGCCAGGAGACTTCAAACTGCAAAGATCCTTTTACTAAGGAAGAGGGAATAATCTGCTATTGCAAAGGAGGGGGGGAAAGAATAACAAATCAGGAGGGAAAAATGTACTGAAGTATTTACACAGCTGGCTTTTCAGGACAGTGCTTTTATGAGCAGCTCTTTTTCAGCCACACAGTTCAAAAAATAGTTTTAATACATAAGCAGCATTTCCACTGCTGCGACAGAAATAAGCTCTGTACAACCGCTTCATGTGCCGAACACGACTTTACTTTGCTGGTCCCATTTCAAATCCAGGCGTGTCTTCAGAAGGACACGACACTATCATCCATTGAATGTCCCTAGATGCTTTCTAGAAAGAGCACGTTTATAGATTTACAGATCACTTCCATTTTTCGCACTCCCTTCCCCCCCAGAGAACCCAACAAAACTTAAAGAGAATTATTTTCCTTGCCTTTTAAAAACACTTGTTGGATTTGCCAAGTGTGAAGGTAGTCAAAACAGAATTCAAAATTACTGAGTTATTCAAATGCACGATAACGCTGAATATGCAGAGTGCTAAAGTCATAAACCTACATCTGATTTTACTTTCGTTCCCTACGAATTAGTGTCAACACAATCACTGCCTTAGGACTCGAAATAAAACAACACTATGGCATTCTCGCTGATGCCTGGACACGGCAAACACGCCCGCTTTGCCTGAAAGGAGAGCCCTTTTGATCCATGAAAGAGTTCTCACACTTCTCACACGTTCTTTAAATTGCCCTTGGGAAATAAAATAAAACTGAAGGAATTAAGCTCCAGAGAGGAGCCTGGCTTGGTGCTGCCTTCTGAAGGTGGCTTTTAGCCGAAACATTTATTCCCACTTCTGTTCCCCAACCTGCGTGGGCCAGAGAGGAGCAGGACACTGGAGGACCAGCCTTGGCCAAGGGACCAGAAGAGCCTGCCATGCTCAGCCTAGAAAAATGGAGACAGATGGGACAGATTGCCATCTACAAACACAAGAGGGAAACATGTCCAGTTCTGTTTTTAAAAAGCTGTTTGTACTATAGTACAGTGTTGGCATAAAAATAAACGGACTGTAAGAAACTGATGTTGAAAATTACAAGTTTTGCATCCAACAGGAGATCTGGAATAGCTTTCGGACAGAGGAGTGTGGACAACAAAGGGTGGCTTTAAGATGGCACCTCACTGCTTTAAAAGATTAAACAGATGTGATGACTTGCAGGGAAGCGGTCTGAGTAGATGGATCATCCCTGGGCTGTCTGCACCTCCTTGGAGCATCTCTGAACGAGGCAGAGGAGCCGAAGCATGACGTTCCCTGTGGGAAGTGTTGGACAAGCTTGATGGTCCACAGTCACCAGAGCTGAACTACATCAGCTGCTGTAAACCCCTGACTTCTCTCGGTAATTACACTTCACACGTGTTACAGCTTCAGCACAGGAACTGCCTGTCTGATCAATGACTGCTTTTGCGGGATATCTTGTTTAAACATAAGTTGACACCAGCTATTCGAGAGCTCTCCAACCCTCCTTGCATCAGACCACTGAAGGCAACCAGAATACATCAGCGCGCAGCTACTGCGTCGGGAGGATGCTGCCGGCGCGTCTTCACAGCGTGAGACGGGTAAAGCAGAAGCTATATGGCAGAGATACTACCCGACATTTTTTCTCACCAGATATCCATAGGAGCTACCTGTTCTCTCTCCTATAGACTAAACCTAACAGGGCCTTTTTTTTTTTTTTTTTTTTTTTAAACCCACAGCCCTTTCCATTTAGCACATGTGCCCACAAAGGATTTCTTAAAGGTCCGTGCTCTTTCTGGACTATAATGTGATGTCAGAGGTGAATATCAAACCTAAAGACCAGCCACTGTTTGAGAAAGATGCTCATAACACATGAGCGATTTTTCGAGGCTATTACAGCTGCATGTCTCAAAAACAAACCACAAGTGGAAGTAAATGAAGTGTAATACCGAGGAATAACTACCCAGGCATTCCATATTATAGGTCTCATCACTAAAGGGATTTGTTGTTTTACAAATTATTGGATTTTAAATAAACTTGCTAAAGATAAAGACAACAATCTGTTCCAATTTCTTTATACTTCACTATTTCACTGATTTGTGGCAATAACATGGGAAATACTCCAGTTTTTAAGCAAATTTTCCTCTCCCCAGACCTCTTAGCATACTTTCAGGCTTGGATCACAAACACAACATGAATCATTTGAAAAAAGAGTCAAATAGACATTTTAAAATAACACGAAACATTAATGTATTTGTTTTTTTAAACACACATTATCATTTAAAGCTGAAGTACCTGACAGTAGCAATTTAAACAATGTAAAAGGAACAGATATTTGTATTTTATATAAGTCTCCGAACTCATTAGTATAAGATGAATAGATTTTTAATGTCTGGCGTAATGGGATCATTTGTTACTTTTTGAACCCTGCTGAAAAGTTTATCGGAGCAGCGATGGAAAGTTCAAGTTCTTGTAAATGGAAGGAACAGTACTCAAAAGTTTAAGATAATGTATCAGCACTTTAATAAGCCTTCCCACTAAAACCTTGATTAGAGCAGTTGATTATTTCTTTTACGGTTTAAAACTTTCACATTGCTACGTAAGTGTTGATACAGTGCCAAGAACAAATGGAAAGTCATTTTTGCTCTTATTCATTTGAAAATATCAAATTTAGCTTCCACAAACCAAAACCAGCAAGTCAAACAATTGTCTAAGTTGTCCTAAATTCACCTTAAAATCATTACACTATCTAGAAAAACAAAAGCTGTGGTTTGAAGCTTGACTTGCATTTGCCTGTGTTTCCTCGTCACACGCAGGGGAGAAGTCACCACCAGCATCCCCTCAGAGCCACAGGCGTTATTCCAGCCAATACTTTATTAAGCCAGCAAGGACAGACATACGCTGGGAAAACCGTGACTCTATTGAAAAGTTTGCAGAACTGGATCCACCTCAAGATGGAAGCCTTTGGTGGGGAAAGACTGCATTTGTGGCCAGGGATTAGAGATTAAGCAATTCCATGGTCTCAAGGACCATTAGAGCTGAGTACAGACTAAAATCTTTGTCTTCTGGACATGCATAAGTTTTAACACACTTGATGCGCAGCTGTAAGTAAAGACCTGACTGTCCACAGGTAGATTGCATGGTACAAGCCAACTCCTACAGTTGGGATGGTTCTATCAACATACAGACTTTCTAGAGGATGGGAGACATCCTAAAAGGATGGGAGGTTGCGAGGGGTGCAAGATCTTCTGGATCCCCTCGTGCTGTTCCAACAGCATTAACATTAGCAGTTTTACTACTTTAAAATTGATAAAGCTCGTTGTCACTTGAAAGAGGGCAACACCTGTGAGCGGCTCAGCTGAGGGCTGGAAGGAAGAGGAGCCACTGGTCCAGCCACCCGCAAGCAGGGATGGAGACAACTGGATGGATGCCCTCCACAGCAACACACGTGGGCAAAAGCCAGCCAGGAGACCAGATCTGGTCGTCCTGCAGAAGTCACCAGAGCCGCGCTGACTTACACCAGGGGAATATCCGGACTTTATCTGGAGAGAAGCGCTAATCGTCATGAGCTGCCCGAGTTATTTTATTTTTATTTATTTATTTTTTTACTTTGTGCAAAATGGAGAAGGGATGGAAAACAAAGTAATCCCCTATGGACAAAATGCAGCTGGAAGAACATGCAAGATCCAATGCTAATGCATGGAAACATCTGGCGAAGATGGGAAGGAGACTAAAGCTTTCTCCCTCCACATTAATGGGAACACATTGAAACCTGACAACGGCTTTGTCCTATGGAAATACCACTGTTCTCGTCATTCAGGCAGTCAGGCTTGAAATCCTGACATCAATATCAGAGGGGGGAAAAATGACTCCACCGCTTCTGCTTTCCATTGAAATAAAACAGTTTGCAACAAAAGGCAAACGCATGCATTTGTTTTCCTCGGTGTGTTTCCAATCACCGCAGTGTGTTTAAGTAGTCAGGCTGCATCCAAGCCTTAAAGCTGACAGCACAGAGGGCAGATGACATCCTGATGGCAGGAGTGGCTGTGTAAATCATCTCCAAATGACGGTGTCATACATGGAGAGCTGCTTAATTTGGAATGTGCCAAACAGTGCTTTTCCTCATCTGGCATCATCTATACATCAGCCAACAATTCCTTCGGGGATTGTAATTCTTGCCATAGACAAATGTACAACAGATGTTAAAAATCTCCACAGAGGTAACACAGCAGCCACTCCTGAAGTCAAAAGCAAACTTGCAAACAGCCACAAGCCTCTCCCAGTCATCTGGCTACCAACCTTCAGCATCGCCCAGCGGTAACTGGGCAAAGAGGCGAGGAAGGAAGAGTAAGCGACGGAGAATTCAGACCCCAAACTGCTCGAAGCTCCTGTTTCCGATTAGGGTTTTTCACAATTCCACATTTGAGAAGTGTACAAATGTTATTCAGTATTCTTGCCCATTTTTTTTCACCCCAAATAATACAGGATGGTTTCCTGCCCACACTCTCTCACCAGCTGCTTCTCCCAGTTTAAAGTTACGAGCAGCAGTACCAACAGGGTTAAATAAGAGTAGCTTTATGCTACTTTAGCATCATTATGCTTTAACACCGTGGTAAAACAAACCCCTCCTCTGAAGTGAGCAGCACCTACCTCAACGTGTCTGACTTCAGTCTGAGCAGACTCAGCTCCACCATCACGTTCGCCCAGTGTATGCACTCTGCCAGTGCTGCAGCAGTGACTTTGTCCTTCTGAACCACAGCACCTGCACCTTGCAACAGGGACACGTGCACTCAGAAAGCAGCCTCTTTTTTCCCATATTTACACACATCTGTGTGTGCAGTCCTCTGAGGACATGGATCTTCATGTACACCATCTCGGCATCTCTTTACCATGCAATCTCCTCAACGTGTTAAAAACTGGGAGAACCACAGGGACAGTAGTTCCATATTTATCAGTTTTCTCTTTTTGTTCAGAGTAATTATGCAGTTATTTTGGCAACCAGAAAGAGGACTTTCCTGTCCCTTACCCAAGCAATTCAATTCATTGGACAGAGACATGAGAAGCTGGATGCAAATAATTACAGGCTTTTTCTGCTTCAGGACAAAGAGCTTGTAGTCCAGTGCTGGCAACCCCCTGGCTGTGTACCGATTTTTGCTGCAGGTATATAACCTGAGCAGTTTTCCAGGGCAAGGCAGCAGGTACAGACACTGGCAGGGAAAGCCACGTGTGAAGCCACCAGCCCACGCAGCTGGCATCTGGACAGGCAGCGTCCAGGGTCGAGTGTGGGCCTTATCCAGGCACAGCTGTGCTGGACACGGGCACTGGGGAGGATCGACCACCTGCAGCAGCAGTGGTGATGGAGCAGAGTCACGGGAGAAGACCACAGGCTGTGCACTATGGGGAAGGGACACAACTACTGTCCCCAAATCCTACCCAGCAAGTTCACCCGGAGCCCCGTGGGTGCCAGAACTGAACTTTGGATCTCAAAGGAGCCAGAAGAGCTGCAATGACAGCCGACTGCTTCAGGGACCGCATAAGTGGCAAGCTGCATTTCAAGAAAACATTTTTGTGAGCAGTTTTTAAAGTCAAAATTAGCATTGACAGATTTGCAGATCAAAAGAATTATCTACTCCAGTGTGCTCTGTGTCAATAAACAGCTGTGAGAAGCTGTAAATGCCTTACGGGTACACAGCAGACTTGCATGACATGCTTAGGAGCTAGTCACCTGTTGAGTTTCAAAGGAAACTTCTCCACAGCTGTTTCGAGATCTTCAGGAGTGCCCTGCACAACTGCTTGCTCCTCAGCCACAAGGTACCACAGCTTCTGATCTCCCAAGAGGCCAGGGCTGTCTCTTCTGGTTGATATTTTTCATCACTTCAAAGCCTGGGCTGGGATTTGCTGCCCACTCAGAAGCCTGCTATCTTTGGCATCCCCCAAAACTGAAGGAACATCAGAGTTTGATTATTTTTGCTGCTGGCTTTCCAGTCTAACATTAACAGCCAGTGTCCACAAACTACATCCTGACGCTCTTACTCAACCCCATGGAAAGTTTGCTGGAAGAAGGGATGAGTAAAGGTTGCAACATTTTTGTCGTCTTATTATTATTGTGGAACAGACAACAGCTGTATATCCAAACTTGATATTTTTACAAGCCAAAGAGCAATCATGCTTTTCTAAATCTTGGCGTGTCTTTAGCTCGCTGTGCAGAAGTTCCAAGGGGTATGAGTCAGCTCACAAACCCATAAAAATCTAATTATGGTTGATGATCATCCTTTTGTTTATACTGCATGTAAAATTCTAGCTGCTTCCGATACTCGCTGTAGGAGCAAGATTTACCATCAATCCTGGAACTATTGCTATCACACCAACATGACTTAAAATGGCCCGTTTAGGACAGAACAGAACCCACACCGTACACAAGGTTTCGCGTTATTTGCCAAAAACCCGATTTGTCATATGGCTACTGAAACAGTGCATGCTCTAAAGTCATTCTTAAATTTAGAAAGAAGTTCAAAGAAACCCCACATAACACAAAGAAGTTCCAGTTTAAAGAAATCAACTGGAGGCAGATCCTCTCGCAGACTGCGTGGCAACCAGCCTCAGGCCACACAGGGACCTGGCTTTGTGATCTTATGCAGACCCGAGCTGTACTGCGACAGGATCTGGATATACTCACGTGGAGGACAGAAAGCAAACATTTAGGTGATCAGGGCTATATAGTGATCCCACCACCCTTTGAAGGAACAGGCTGGATCCTACAGGGCCACTGCTGATGGCCCCCCTGGAGCAGGTCCCATCACCTAAGGACATTCTATGATTCCATCATTCTGACCCCGCTGTAACGGGGACAGATGCGACAGCCAAGTTCCCGCTCACATGAACTCATTGCTCCTCTTTGACGCGTTTCAGCAGCTGCCCCGGAGAGCTGCAAGACGCTTAACCAAAATCACATCAGGATCTGTTTGCTCCATAAAGAATTTGCTGGTCCAAATTGGGCTGCAGGGAAGCACAAAAACACCAAATAAGGAGGCTACTGACGAAGGAGTTTATATTCCTCCCCTTTCCAGGAACGTCTCTTTTTTTTTTTTTTTTNAACCTGCTTGCACAGGTCTTGGGGAAGAGAAATACATCCTCCTGGGAGCATGGTCTAGCATGAATCTGAATGACACTCAGAGGAGAGTCTGCCAGCTCAACAGTTCTTGGAAAGCTGCACGAGTGCAGTCAAAAGTGAGATTTCTAAGAGGAATTCCACCAGATTTACGTATTGTTCATGAAACAGACACAGCAGCTGGCAAACCCAGGAAATTTTCAAAGAAAGTCTGATTCTTCCAATGCCATTCTTTTCCCCCAGCAATAGTTTATTTCAAGTTGCTTTTTCACAGTTCCTAAGCACAGGTACCACAAGAAAGGCAAGCGTGAGAGCTTTCCATGCATCTACCCAAACCAGCGCAAACTAAGCTTGTGCAATTTCACAGCACTGCTTATGCTCGCAAACCATGCCTTGGCATCCCAGTTATTGAAGTTACAATACCAGCGTGTCTAAGTGGGGGCAGAAAGGACAAAGACAACTTATCCCCACAAAAATGTTATTCTAAAATAAGCACCCTCAACAAGCAATCCTGTTGTCTGTACAGCCACAAATAACACTTGCACTAAGTTGAGCCCTTGAACAACAGGCCTGGTTTTATGGCTCTTAACACCCACAGTTTTCTCAGTAAGAACTGTCTCTGTTTTACTCATTGCTAGGCTAGGAATTCAAATAGCTGCTGCTCTTCAAGTGCTAATGAAACAGGGAACATCTTCTGTAGCAACTGCGGCCCCATACAGGCAATGGCTGAGTTGTTCCCAGTCCAGAGACTGGGTTGAAGTTGGTGAAAGATGCAGGGCAAAATCCTGATTTCTGGTCTTTGCTAGATGGCAGGGGTCTATAACATTGGTACGGCCAAGGCGAGACTGCCCCAGACCCCGGCGCAGAAGCCCCACAGGAACATCGCAGAAGCAGACAGGGAACTGCCCACGCTCTGCCTTTTCTCTCCCACCACGTCCCAGCACTAGCCACATCTATGCACAGACACCACGATAAGCAGAGAGCAAAGAAACAAGTGCAAGAGATTTAATTGCATATAGGGAATAAAATATTTCAAAGGCGTGGCAATAACAAGCAAACCTAACATCTCTGCATGATAGAGTAAAGACTTGCAAGGTACTACCAGGGGCTGCAAAAACTCAAGCGAAAGTCAGATCCTGAAAAGCACTATTTCTCCTCCCAAAACATTTTTATAAGGAAAAGAAACCCAACAAAGATGACCCTACGCGTATTAAGCTTTTGGCACTGCACCATGAATTTCTAAGCCATGGATTTCTCTAAGGCGTTCCTTAGTGTCTCTCAGCGACTCGTACAGGAGGTGACCTCTGTGCCAAACACCCAGCTGTCCGGGCTTTGAAGTCACGGAGGCTCCTTAAGAAGTCTGTAAGGCGCTTACTCCGATGTCCTGCCTCTGAACACCCGCTTTCAACGTTGCATACCTTGAAATACTTTTTGACTCCCAGCCCCTTCTTACAAAGGAATACGTTCTCGTGCATCTACACCAATGTTCCAGTGCCAGTCTTCAGAAGGGGAGGGGAAGCACTAAGCCCCTGGCCTTTCACCGCCCTTCGGGTGTTACGCACTGACTGTGGTTGATATCCAGTTGTCTTTAAAAGGAAAATAGGCTGCGTAGATCAGACACTAAATATCTGAGAGCTCAGATGGGAATAAGTCACCACTGAATTATGTTTTCCTTTGGGTTTTCAGCTGTCAGTTTGAAGAACCCTTTGTTCCAAAAAGAAAACACACTTCTAAAGTTCAAGTGACACCATAAGGACAAGCTGCCTTTGCATGACATTTTACTGAACCTAGTTACCTAGTGCTTGTTTCTTTACTTTGGGACCAGCAAAGTTTAACATCGTCAATTGTTTCTGCATAAAAGCAAATAAGGAATTTGCTCACGTAACTATGTTAACATCCAGTTACTGCCTGAGTAACCCCAAACGTTTGTCATTATCCGAGGTAACAGTCCTAACAGAAGCAGGCTCATGAGGGAACTAGCACTGTCCGCAAAGTACTAGGAGGCAGGAAAAAAGTTTCCATAATATATTCCTAGTGTTTGGACCTCTGCTCTGCACCTACCAGGAGAAAACCAAAAGCCTCCCCTCCAAGAAGCGACTAGAGAAGCAGATGATTCATAGGAACAATAGGTCACACAGTGCAAGATTTAACAGGCTCTCCGTCTCTTGCCAAACTATCACAATTACTTCATCTTGTGATTACCTGAAGCCTCATTTCCAGGGGGGTAGTCTCTTCTTTGATTATGATTAAGAGCACATTGGGAATTATGACTACTTTGGTACATTCTGTTTCAGGCTTTATGGCACAGGTTGCTCAAAAGCAGGGAAAACTCACTTGCAACTGCAGTGGGCAATTGCTACTATAGGCAAGTGGTGAATTTAAGGCTAATTACCATTTGTAACTCAAGCTAGGATTTTCACATGGGTTTTCTGGAACCAGAAACATCACAGTGTAGCTTTTATGATTTTCACCCTCAACACACCACTAGATTCACAAACAGGTACAATAATCCACACCGATGGGCACAGCGAGATCCAAACCCAGATCTTCAAACTCTGAGCAGCATGCCGCATCCCCCAGAGCATGCCATTTTTCCCCAGCCCTGGGCACTGCCATGCACATCCCAAAGTCCATTTCCAAAGGAATGAGAGGCTGGTTAATTGCTGTTAAACAGAAGCATTCCCTGTTGACCACGTCAAAGAGATTGTGCCCAAAATCAGAGCGCGTGCACACATCTGCAGGAATGACCTGCCAGGCTTCCCAGATGGACCATAACTGAACTTCTGTCCCATGTCAAGAGAGGTCAGAACCAGCAAGTTATAGACAGCAAGCCCTTATTATTGGGGATCCAACACAGTCCTTTCTCCTCAGAAACTCCTCTTGCCTCCTACTACTGAGTTTAAAGAGGAAAACTTTCCAAGCCCAATGAAACCACACATTAAAGACCCCTATAAAAGAACAATAACTTGGAGCCTGCAACTCTCAGCTTTAAAAAGAACACTGAAATGATCAGAAGAGTCAGATAAAAAGTAATCTTCCGAGATAATTTTATTTGCTGTCAACACAGCACTTCCACTTTGCGATAAACGCTGCCATGCATACGGGAAGCTGCTCCTTTTCTCATAGTGACTAATACTTTAAAACTTATCTGAGCATCCCTCACGTATTTTCTTTCCAGAGGTTGCTCTTTGGCACTCAGCACGGAGCCCAGGAATGGCATGTGCCGCGCTGCCTGTACCCTGCAGCCTCAGCACACCACCTCCGGAGGTCCGCTTTCACCAATGGGATTTTTCACATCCACAGCTGCTTTCCAAAGCACAGGTCTCATTTCTCAAGCTGCGCTGCTCAGCTGCCTACACGTAGTGGCCATTGCACTTCTACTAACATGGGGTTTGGGAGTACGGGTGCACACGTGAGCATTTCGGTAGTACCGAGGCTTTGCACCATCAGGAACTGTTCGCAGAGATCACGATCAGCTGTATTTTCTTAAGCCAGCAACACCTTCCCTTTTCCCTCTACCATGAATTTTGGTTCCTCTTTGTTAAGTATTATCTTTCTCTTCGTTATTTAACACCAAGCAATTTGGCTGTATGAGTTTAAGCTTCATTACAAAGCAAAAACCAAACCCAAATACCATTCTGCATTTCTCCAAGAGACACCATTAGAGCTTTTAAGTGGGACTAGACACGCCACGGTGGAGCACACATATCTGAAACACTGGAACGAAGAGAACACAACAGCCCAGGGTTTTATGGTGGAGACTAAAATATGGGATTTATTATTGTGTTTGTGTAGCAGATGCAATACCCCAGTGTCATTTTCAAAGAAGGCAGATTTTAGTTCTTGGAAAGGGCACATTAAGAGAAGCACTGAAACTCAATTTTAAAAACAAGCTATTTTTCCTTTTTAGAGTTCAAACCACAGACGAGGGGAGCAGCTAATCTTTATTTCCCTCACTAGCAAAACTACAGTGGCTCAAAGCAGAGTGAAAATCCCAGCCCCCCTGCAGAGCTGTGAGCTGCAGCCCTATGGATTTACTGCTCTGGAGAGCTAATTCCTACAGCTGCTTCCCAACACTCCAGCTCCTCATTTCCGCTACACTGAAAACACCTGGCTGAGCAAGGACAACCCTAGGAGACCTGCTTGTAGATGTCAGTCTGGATTTACTCTGCTCAGCCTGAGAAGGAGCTCAGCATTTCATATCGAAAAGAAACATATTGCTGAAGCTTTGATTTTGCTCTGACCAAACCTCCAACCAAAAATTTTTTTTTTGGTTTTAATTTACAAGAGGGAAAAATGATTTTTTTCCCCCCCTTCCTTTTGGGACATGCCTACAAATGCCTACATGTGGTCAGGAACCGATGTCAACCCCCTGAGGAAGGTGGCTCCAGGCCAACACAAACAGCCCCTGACCCCCTCGGGGCGCACCCAGCACGACGAGCTGCAGCAGGGAGCACGCGGCTCCCACCAGTCCCTCTGCTCCCTCCTCCTTTCCGAGGCAGCACTATGCACCTAGGACGCTGCTCCCGTGCTTCGATCAGCCAACTTATTTACCACCATCATCTCCAAGAGCAGGGCAAGCACCCCAACAAGAAAAGTAAATTCATCAAACCCAGGGAAAACTCCCAGCCTGGAGCCCCCACGCTACAAGCTGCTGGCGCACCCCATCCCTCCCCCAGCAGGATAAATGACAGTGTTTGTATTAGGCAAGATTAATTTATTTAGGTTTGGCTGCGCAGCTGTCATAAATCAAAATGAAAGCAAAATATCTTAAGCATAATCTCTGTTTATCTAACTGTTTCTGCCCGTGTCTCCAATTCCTCCTTAGCTCTATACCGGAGCCCTCGGAGGGTTTCCCATCGGCCACGGCCCCCTCCGACGGCGCTGCCCACAGAGGGAACGCCACAACCCACGAGTGACTTTATTGGAGGGGCCTGAGTGAGCACACTTGTCATCGGCCCCCTGGCCATCTGACGAGTCCTTTCGGCTGCCTTTCAGTGCGTGTTAGCACATCAGCGCTAACGCAGGTCTGCCCCGGCGTACCAGACGATAACACACAATGCTTCTTGTGTGCGCCCTGTGCATTTTATCAAACGACCTAACCTAATCCTCATGAAAACATTGGCTGATGAAGTATATTGGCGTCTACAAGATTCTTGTGGGCTGTTAAGCTGTTTTGTTCTGCATAGTTGTGCTTCCCCTAGCAGGCGAGCGGTGCCAGCGTGGGCAGACAGAGCAGCTATTATGTGCATCGCGAGGGCTTGCCTCGAGCCCTGGAGCTCCAGGCATGTTTTGTGGGGGCTTCCCAACATGGAAACAGGACAGAGGGGTGCTCCCCTATCTTCTGCGAGTATGCCACCACGATCTTCACTTTATCTGGAAAAAACACCCGACATAGGCTTAATGTTTTATCTGAATGTTGCGAGTCTCACAGCGGGACTTTGCCACCAGCCTGGTGCCAAGCCCAAGCCCCTTGGTAAAACGCTGTGCAACAGATCCCTGTAAAGAACAAATACCCAAAGCAACTCATTCTCACACCAAGTCCAACAGCAAACCCTATAGACACACATGGCTTGCTTCCATTTCCAGGAGGATTTTAACATTCCCTGGAATAGTTTCTGGAGCCCAAGTTCCCAAGAGCTTATGAACAGTGTTGTAATAACTAGCGGTGACACAATCATATTCCTACATCAACAGGGCAAAATCCAAAGTTTCTTCAGAAGAAAAAGCTCAAACAAATTCTACCTAGTCCATCATCCCAACCATTTACAGGGGGTTTGACTTTAGCATTACAACATTCTGGATTCAAAAGCAGATAAAAGCTCTAAACAAGCTGCCATCACAGACATGCTCTGCATCTTGAGTCATAAACCTGACATCCAGAAGACATATATATATATATATAAGACTAATATATATATAAGACTAATATATATATAAGACTAATNTCCAAGCAAGCCCACAGCTGGGAGGCTTTCCACATGCAGCCTCCTGCCTTGCTTTTGGGGAGGTGAAGTGCTGCCGTAACCCAGCCAGTGCTTCCAGGCTGAACCCAAGCCACTGCAGAGCTTTCACCGGGGGACTTCTGAACCTGAACAAAACACTAAGGAATAATACAATTTCCAGTTTGCTAGAAGTAAAAGTCCTGACCCCTCTGCTTTGCCACTTATCTAGAACCAGCAGGGTTGAGGACGAAGCAATTTATTTCTCACTTTATGAAGGCACTTAGCCCAGAGGTCCTTCCCCTGCTTTTAGGGAGGCCAATTCAGTCGGACCAGAGCCCCAGCACTTCAGTGAGGCAATTCCTGCGCTTTGTAGATGGGAGGCAAAGTAACAACGACCTGCTGTTGTTCACACGGTGCTCAAGGTGGAAATCAAACCCAAGCGCTCTCGGCTCCTCCAGGCCAGAGCCCCTCACCGCAGCACCCTTCCTTTTCCCGGGGGTAACGCAGCTCTGCCAGCACTTATGCTAATTGATTCCTGACATTGGGACATTAGCAGCAGCAGCTAGATCTACAGGTTAATTCTGTGCAGTAAATATCAGGAGCAGGAGAGGTGCGGTGAGCCCACAAAACCAGAGATCAGAGCTGGACAGTTCACTGGAGAGGCCAAGGAAAAGGTCACCCCTCCTTTTCCATCCCAAGCTGCGTGTATGCCACTTGAGAAAAATTATATCCATCCTGCAGGCTTCTCCCCTAGGGGTAATAGGTATATAATTGTTAATTAACCGCGCTTCAAAACCTTTGTTTTTCAGCAAAGGGGTCTGGTTTTCCGCAGTGTGTGCGCAAGCATGCACAATAAGAACCAGACCCGTCCTGGGTGGTATGGAGACAGTAAGCTCATCAGGAACCGCGTACTCTACCATATGAGACATTGTTTTATTTGATGCCAAAGAGGAAAAGGGGGTGGGAGGAAGGAGGATATGTAGTGCATTTTCTCCCTCCTCTTTCTGCCCAGGCACGATCAATTTTTGTAAACTCAGAGTGCAGGCTGTTTCCACCCAAAGGGCACTCGCGCAGCTCTTAGACATATGTTCTGTGTCTTGACAAAACATCATCAGAAATAATTTACAGCAAATGCAACAGCCTGTTCTCCTGAAGCTTCTATTAGGAATATTATTGAAGGGGTTAAAAGCAATCACTAGGGATCTTAGGAGATGCTCCACAGCACATAAGTAAAAAAAATCTATAAAAATATGTACAAAACCAATATTAGGAAGTTATGTTCACATCGAAGAACTAAATCACCAGAGCCGAAAGGTAGTGAGCAATTTTGCTCTCAGCGTACTTTTACTGCAGCATGTTTTATAGCTGTTTGACTGACGTCAAATTCAATAACACGTCATTAATAGGATTTTTTTTTTTTTCAGTTTCTACTCGGATGTCTTTCCTGTTTCAAATCTCTCCTTATAAATCTCAAATTAACTTTTATACAATGGGATTCATCAACATTTGAAAGAAAATATGAACATAGCTGATGCCTGAATTGATACACTGTAAAAATGCACCAGGGCGCATTTTGATCAGCAACAGGATGCAAGTTAATGCGTCGTAGCCCTCTGCTACGGTTATTGCTGGGTAGGGTCATTCCTAGCAGTTTCTTCAAAGGGAGGAAGAAAACTGAGAAACCATAATTCTGCGAGAAAAACGTGAATAAAAAGATCTATATATTAGACAAAGATCACAGCGTAATGAGGCTGCAAACAAGGAGGAAAGCTTTCTCAGTTTTGCTGTGCTCCCACCAGGCAGGCAATGGGTCACTCTTCAGTTCTGCTGCAACCGCAGCGTTGTCTTCTTTAGCTGTGTGAAGGCAACAAGATGGCCAAAGCTGACCCAAAAAGGGCCGTGTGGTGAACTGGCCAGGCAGATGAGGCACAAACAGGGGACAGCCATGGTCTGGCACATGCTGCCACTTAACCCCAAGGAAAATGGAGGAGGCAAAGTCCAGGTTGGCAGCTGGGAGAATCGTCCCATCAGGAAGGTGTATGCTGCCTCTCCCCGTGGGAGCTCAGAGCAGTATCTTGCTGCTTTTCAAACTATCCAAACAGTTTTGGGGGAGAGCACGATCCTGCACAGGAGAAGACAGAAGCAAGGGAGGATTAGGGGGATCAAGGAG
This sequence comes from Anseranas semipalmata, assembly GCA_013399115.1. Lineage (NCBI taxonomy): Eukaryota > Metazoa > Chordata > Aves > Anseriformes > Anseranatidae > Anseranas > Anseranas semipalmata. The sequence continues at coordinate 1,970,731 of VXAA01006376.1, forward strand.
CTTTATCTCATTGCAGCTTCACAAGACCCCAGCAGAGCACAGCCCGGCCCTACATGAGGAGCCAAGGAGCCGCAACAGGCGCTTCTCCTCCAGGTGACTGGTAGGGGGCCAGCACATGTTGGAAGCGACGATTTTATATACTACATATATATTTGTACTAGTCAATAGGGACCTGAGTACATGTTAATGAGCAGCTGGCCCCGAGCCCACTGCCAGGGAGGAGCAGGCGGTCAGCACAGCCAGCTCTACCAGCAGCATTACGAGCTGCAGGAGAAGCCAGGCACCAGGGAAAATCCAGTTTTATAATCGCAGAGAGACTGGGAGGGGAAAAAAAGCCCCAGTATTGAGCACCTGAAAAGCTGTAACTTGTAGAAAGTAAGCAGTCCCTGACACCCAAGGACAAATCCCAACTTCTGAGCACTGACAGAATACAATGGTGGCACAGACACACCCTTATTAAATGTCAGAAATAGCCACCAAAACACACTAGCACTGGGGAGGTGATGGGGGATGACACCTGGACCACAGCTGACCTCAGACAATTCTTCTTGCTCGGAGCCCACCCCACCAGGTGCTCCAGCACGAAGCAGCAATAGGACAGCAAGGGCCCCGGTCACCCCAGCAGCGAGCACCGAGGTGCTCGGGAGTGCCAAGGAAGGTGGCTTGGTCATGACCTGCCTCCCCCACGTAAATGCCACCAGTGAGGATGGCCAGGGGAGCAAAACCCAGATAAAACATCAAGAGCTTGATGTTACGTTGGCACAGGTGTGACCACAAGAGAACCAAGGGGACACAGAGGGAGAAGCAATATCAGCACTTTAGCCCCACAGCTCCTCTTTGCAGCCCCCTCCCCTAGGAAGCCTCCCCCACCCCAAATGCATCCTAACTGCAAACAAATGAAAAACAAACTTGGATTCTCAAATGACTAATTTTAGTTTTGGATTTGTTCCTCTTTATTCCCTCCCTTAAATTGAAAAAAAAAAAAAAAAAAGGCTGTAAGGTATAATGAAAGCAGCATGCGAACGCAATAAACCAACTGCAGAGCAACCTAAACACCCATGTGTAGCTGATCTGAGGTCTGTAAGGATTGGGGAGACTCGCAGCACGGCTCTGGCACACAGCAGCACAGCCCCGAGATGCGGACACACGCAGCCCGCACCAGGGCGGGCGCAGAGCTGTGCTCGCGAAACACCAAGCTGCCAGGCGCTACAGGAAAGTGCAGCACTAATGCTTGTCTTTTTTACACTTTTGCATCCAAAACCTTCATGGCAAAAGGAGGTTTGGTTCCACAGTTTTATTTGGCGTTACGGGCTCAGGATCCCCAGTTTCAGCTGCATGAGGGTGGTTTTCCCCACTGGGTTGCAGAGCCAGCAGCTGGGCCCCACAGTCATTGGGTCAGGAATAAGACTTGCAATTCACCCAAATCTTGTTTAAAGCTCCAGTTTTTACATCAGTAGCAGGTCTCACATAAAATGGTGTTAGGAACATGTTGGCTGCCTTCCCCTGCTACTGCCTGCTCCCTTTCTGAACTTTGCTTTTGGGATGCGCTTTGTGCCCCTGACTGCACCCACGGGTGAGCCAAGTGCCCCAGCCCAGCTAGAGGCAGAAATGCAGCTTTAGCTTTCCTCGGCAAAACTTCTTCCCCATAAGGTCTGACAGAGAGCAGAAACCTCTGCTTGCTGTGTCACGCTAAAGCAGAGTTATTTGTATTTGTGGGGGATCCTCATTTTTCAAGAGTCACAGCAAGCCAGCAAGCCCATGGCACAGCTTTGTGCTCCCTAGTTTGGAGAGGCTCGATGGGACAGCAGCACGTCCGTGCTTTCAGGTAACGTGGAAGCATATTCAAAAGGAAAACCACAAAGCGGCTCTTAGCACAGGATGCCCCTGTGCTACCAGTAAGCTTTCAGCAATTAAAAGTGCGCAGCTCCCAAATTGTCCGTGCAAGAGTCAACTCTACATTTGACTGCTATTTCAGAGATAAAACTCCCTCTAGATACAGAAGGTAAAGAACAGTTCATCTCAGCTCCTTGGGTTTCGCAGTCCAGGTGATATTTCACAAACCACATGAAACATGAACATATTGTGCTTGAAGGAGATCAAATTTAATAATTATAAATGCAATATTCCAGCAACATGTCAATTCAGCTGGATTCGTGTCTCTGCATTTCCAAGCAATATGGGAATTATTGGCTTATTAAGGTGAAGGACATCTGTGTATTTTAATAAAGTCATACAGCTTCAGCAATGACTACCAGGACTACAGCCTAGAAGGGCTGGTGATCATTTTATAGCTGAAATAAGCCATTGGCTCACCACATGGCCCTGGGCAGATTGCTGTGAGCTTCCCTGGGCCTTTGTCAACACAGCTGAAAAATCCAGGTACAAGCAAGCTGAAAACCAGATGCTGCTTCTCAGCTGGGTAAATCAAGCACAAAACCTCAGCCACTTCAGCACAGCTGAGCACCACAGCAGCACCAAGCACCTACATCCACAAGCAGGGCTGGGTGAGGAGGAAGCCACCCCAACAAGCCCTCTCACCTACGGCTCTCATCACCCTTCCAGGGCATCCCCTTGTCTTCCCTTTATGGCAGCTGGTTGGAGATTTTCAGATGGTTTTGGTCTAGAAAACGATCAGCCGGCCACAAAGTCTTGGTTACTCCGTGCAGCAAGAGCATCGCCGCACTTGCCCAAGTGTGCAACACGAGAAGCTTTTCCTCGGGTGCCAGTGCTGACGGGCACAGGACTGGGACCTGCCCCGACTCAGAGGAGCCGCTTCCAGGTGTTATTTGTGGTAGCTGAACTGGTTCCCAGCCCGTTTCACCACGTGGAGAGGCAGATGCTACTTGTGCTGGCGCAGCCGCTAGGAGAAGCGTTGGTTGGACGACAGCTTGGAAGAGCTCCCTACTTCAGTAGGGTAACCAAGAGCAGATCCTGGCTCCCACTTCTCCCAGCCCCTTTGTAGCTCTAAATCTTAAAATAGAGCCAGGGATATGTTTCGAAGTTCTGAGGTTTTTGTTGTTGTTGTTTTTTAAACTCCAGCCTCAGAGATTATTTGCAAAACCACAGACCAAATACAAGCCATTCCACAGTCATGATACTTTGTGGTAAGATTAAAAAAGTTTGGAAGGCCCTCTTGGTAAGCTACGCACATAATATTTCAAAGCCACGTATAACTTCATTATGTAGTAAATCAAAATGACTTCAGCATTTAAGCAGCACAATATTCCGTGGAAGAGGTTTTTTTTTTTTTTTTTTTTTTAAAAAAACATTTGTTGTATTACAGAATTTACGGTCGTCCCAAGCATGAAGCATGGGCTGCAATCACGCGAGCAGATCCACAGAGCCCAGTACGTGCACAGAGCATCACCAGCTGTGGCGAGGTTTGCAAGGACAACGGGTTTCCTTGCATGATGGAGCTGGCACTCCCCTACCTACCACTGCACTCCCCCTTTCTTACGCATTTCATGCTAATTAGCAGCATGAATCAGGAAGTTCATGTTTTTAGTTCCTGGAAAGGTGTTCAATGCAACCTCCGCATTATACATCTATCTATGGTTGCAACTTCATATACATGTACACAAGTTGCATCCATTATGTGTAAAGAGTCGCACATGTATATGCAAGAGAAACTTTGCAGTGACATCCCATCAGCTTTGCAAGAGACTTTACAACTGCAGAACTTTGTATTATACTCAGGAAGTGGGTGGTAATGAATCCAAAACCTTTTTGGCTGAAAAAGATGGTAACTCGATACTATACCCATGAATTCGAAGCTACAACAGACAATTCTCTCCTTCCCTTTAGTGGAAGGAAAGGGGAAAATCACTTCCACCAGCCCTCAGTGAGAGCAGGCTCAAAGCCCGGGTGATCTCCCACCAGGAGCTCTTGCTGGTGAGCCCCAAAAGCCCACTACAGAGCTCCTTCCCTCCCGCAGCAGCCTGCTCCTCACTCCCCATTAGCATTTGTAGGATTAGCACCTTCTTATCCTTCTGGTTGCCCAAAGCCTAAACCTCCAGGCACCCATCCTCATCCCTTGGGACACAGTGCTGCTGCTGAGCGGCTCAGGCTGCTGGCCCAGCTCCCTTCCTGTTGCTGCTGGTGAGGAGCAGCGTGTTCCCGGGGGGCTTTGTGCCCACGAGTTACATGGCCAAGGAAGAAATAAGCAATAGATTTACAATGACCAATCTTGATGTTGATTGAGTCTTCAACCAAAGCATTCCTCCTTTAATTCAGAATCTCATCTAAGAGACTCAAGTTGCAAAAATCAACATTTAGTGTCCCCCAGCAGTCTCCCAGAGATGCACTGTGCACTATCACTTTCTTCCTTAAAGGCAGTGCCAAGGATTTCTGCTGCGTCCTTCTCCATCCGCCCACACAAGTGCTATCTTGCCTGCGCAGGTGTCGGGGCATGGTTAGCAGAGCTCGACTACACAACGAGATTAACATGCGAAAATGGGCACTTCAAGATACAAAATGGTCTTTGCATCCAGCCTTACTGGGTCATTCAAATCCTGACCTTGGTCTGCACGGACATTTTGGAAACGGGACCTTCAAAACTAGTTCAGAATTATTCCCTGGTTGGCTGCCAGAAACAACATCAAGGTCCTTTATTGGCACAGTTTCTAACAAGACCCTTGCAACTCCCCTGATTGTACATTCTGTATGGATAAAGAGGAGAACAGTTAGTAAACCAATGCTTTTTTCCTGAAAATATCTACCTTGGAAACCTACTGTTCTTGGAGCTATGCCACTCAAATTCAGAGAGGAGAACCTGAATATTTGCACAAGCATCATATTGTTTCTGGATGTCACCATGTAAATCAAAATACAAATTTATTTTTCCACTAGCTTAAGTTTTTCTCTGCTGTACAATTACCATAAGCCAAGAGATTACTTTTGTTCCAAAAAGCCCATTTTAACACTACATTCACACATGACCTACAAATCTCATTGGAAAAATCTCCCACTAGTATTTCGGATCTTTTTCATTTGACTCAAAACAAACCTCTCCTTGGCTCCAAGAGGTACTTGACATCTCTTAAAACAAAGCCTTTTATTAGAAAAACAACCATTAACAACTACTACTCTTTCTATACTGATCAAAACATAGAAACGTGCACGTGTTTGGTCGACAGCACCACTCCAGTGCTCAGATTAAACAGCTCCTGTACAGTTTGAAGATGCATCAGCAAGGCACAGTTTTCAGCATAAAAACATACACAAAGAGAAACTCAGAACTCCAACGAGAAGGGGAAAAGTGTTTCAAGAGGGGTTCAAAGTGAAAAGCAATTGCTTGGTGGAGGCAGCTCCTCCAGCTGGCAGCTACACTAGTGATGCTGACAGCCCCAGCTCCCCAAAACTCAGCTGCAACTGCAGCTGCTGCGCAGGGTATCCTTGGCAAGATGCTGGCAGAGGCAGAGATGAGGCCGCGATGGCAGCACGTGCCAAGAAGCCATCGGAAAGGTGCAGTGAAGGAAAACCTCTGCAGAGACACCCAGCAAGAGCACCAGGGCAGCTTGGGATAGACAAGAAAGGTCGGGTGACCTGATCCATGGGGCAGAAGGCCTGGCTGTGCCCCAGGAGGTCTCAGTTTAGTCACTGCTGCCCTTGGGTAACAACTTGCCCAAGGTTACAGTGCCACAACCCTCAGGAAGTCATTTTTCTGTGCCTTCGCCTCTTAGAAGCGTTTTTCACTTGTCCGCCGCTTGTTCAGGACAAAGCATACCTTCCTGCGGTTTGGTTAGGATCTCAGGCTCTGGGGGTCTTAATGAAATGCTGCTGCTAATAATGAAAGTATAAAGGCATAAGGGATGGAGCTAATTTACTCCTCAGATGCCCTGTTAGCAGCTTTCAGTAATCACACAAGAGCTCAAGGCTGTACGTGTAACTGAGGAAGACCCATCTATCCCCGGACAGGACACAAGTTTCTTTCAAGCTGTCATGCTTTACTATAAAAAAAACAGTAAATTCTTTCTGAAAATAAATCACAACAAATGACTCTGTGTCCTTCTAATACTCCAAAGATGCGGATCTCGTGTTCTCGCAGAAAGAAAACTGAAGACCTTGAACACAATACCCGCTTTTGATACAGAGAAGAGATGACAACAGCCAGTGCGCGCAGCCCGGATTGACAGCTGTTACCCATCGGAAGCCACGCGATGTCCTGCGTTCCTGCCCGTAAAACCAGACTCTGCACTGGGCACGGGGGAGTCGGGCAGCCCTGATGCAGCTTGGGGCGAGTCTGACGGGATTCCTACCAGCCTACATGGGACAGGATAGTGGGGTACCCTCTTCTGAACTTGCTTCTCAACAGCTAAAAACACCGAAATCAACGAGCCTAATGAGAAAACCCAACCCAATAGTATCAGCTCATAAGACACCCTAAAGTTACTGGTGGAGAAGCGCATCGCATTTCACTTGATGCTTTAGACTTACCTACGGCAATGATCCGCCAAATAAATAACCCCACTGCTTTGCTTTCTGGGGTAATCTGACTTTAGAACCATAACACTGCACGGAAGATTGCCCCAACAGACACGTCTACACGCAAAATAGCTTCAGAGGATCCCTCTGGTAGCACAGTTTCACAGAACAGATGCAGGAGGATTGTTCAGAGGTTTGCTTTCTGTAGGCAAGTTTACAGCTTTGAGTGATAGAAATCATTGTGTGCTTGGGAATAACATTGCCGAGTCTTAGGAACACCACTTACAGGCTAAAGCATTCCTTTTCTAAGCAAATCCAGTTTGTGTATTTTAGAATTGTTACAAAGTACAACTACCATGCAGTAGAAACAAGACCTGAAGCTGCAAGACAAAAATGCTCTTTTCCAATCAAAACCAAGGAATACAAATTGATTTCCAGCTTTTTTCCTATAGCGTTTCCCTAACCAGAGGCAAGGCTTCACAGGCTGAATGCGTGCATTAATGGGAACTACATCAAACTTCAGATCCAAGTTCAATACTCTAAGTGCAAATTTGTCAACGTCCGAAGCAAAACAAGGACAATTTCTTGACCATTTTAGACCACCACCCGACATCTTTTATTAAGAAAGCTGTTGCAGAGGTAGAATTTCCCATAAAACTCTAAGCCTGACTGCTAGGACTCAGACTACGTGTATGAGTTTGTGATGTTTTCTGGAACTTATGTCATACATTAGGGTTTGGCAGTAGCATTACTTCCTTCTCATTTTCTGTTGTTCATTAAACATGTTGGGAACAGGGCTTAGGTCGTTCGTTTCTCTGTTGCATAATTCTTTGGTTTAAATGCTTATCAGAAGGTGGGAAGTCAAAGGGAATTAAAACAAAGCAAAACCCTAGCAATGAGAACAAAGTCGTGTTTGGGAAAACCATCCACAAAGAAAGCAAGCAGAGTGCGTCAGGTATGCTAAAGACAGAAGGCCAGCCTGCCGCGCTCAGCCCTCGAGCAAGGCCGCTCCTTAGGGGAACAGAGGTGCAATAAAAGAGGCAAAGCAGCAGAGCCGGTGCCAATTCCTTGGGAGTTTGTCGACAACATCTGTGCTCATGTCAAGCTCTCAGATGATAGCGAGATAAACTGGGCTCTCCTGCAAATGGCAGTGTGTAAAATCTAGAAAGGAAATCTGGAACAGGGCTGAGAATTAGCATTAGCCTCATAACCTCTTGGGCCGGGCTGCTCTGGCAGAGCCCAGCGCCCGCAGCACCCCTCTCGAGCCTCTTCCAGGAGGCTGATGCATCGAGGCAATTGTCAGAATGGGAACAGCTACGACAGTTCAAATGGAGCACATCGCCCTCAGCCAGCCGAACGCACGTCGTTCCCACGTAAAACAGTTAGGTAAAAATTCAGCTCTGTTTATTTACAGACTTCGTACCAATGTGGTATGAATCAGCAAGGGGAAGGGGCACACATCCGTAATTGCTCTGGGAATAGACTGGCTTGCTTACTCCAAAGGAAAGCAGAGAATTTATTTAATGCAATAGGTCAGTTGTGCAGCACTGCATCCCTGGGGAAAAATTCTTCTCTATCAAGCAGTAACAAAAATAAATAGATCATCCTGTCCATCAGTCAATTAAAAGTGCTACAGCCCATCTGTGCATGAAAGGAGATTTTAAGAGAGTTACCCATAATAAACTAAACTCCAGCTCCTCATTTAACAAGTTATAGCCCCTATACCAACAACAAGATAATGGGAAATGAGACTAGAAGAATGCACTATAAACCTAGAAAGACTTATCAAATCCTAAATTAGAAGGAATATCTGCAAACTGTATCTCACTACATCATTAAAGCAAGTATTTGCTACTTTAATCTCTTCCTATCAGAGCATGTCATCCACTAAAACCATTTCTCTGCTTAGGAAAAGCAAGCAGAATCAATTTGATTATTTAAACTAAGGGTACTAGAAAAACATCCACAACTAAGAGAAGCCCAAGACTACATATCCAAAAAGCTCGTTACCTTTTACAGCACTGGACAGAGATTCAAATATTGAAGCCAACCCTAACAAAGTCTGCTTGAAGTTTATGGATGTATTTCAAGTTGTTTGTAAGAGAAAGCATTACTGAATGTCACTAGAAAAACATTTATTAGAATTGTTTGTTAGCGATGAAGTATAAGAAACACGCCAAGGGATTCAATGTTTAGCCACACAGAGACCCACATTGTTCCTTCCGGAGGTGACTTTTGGAAGCACAAATGAAAACTACCTGCTCTGAGCTTTGAAGTAACCCAAATACAAAAAACCTGCTGCTTATATCTTCACCATCAAAACCCAAATACAGTTCTCACACTTTGCCACCAATGCCTTGCAGCTTCTGAAAGCCTGCTTCATTTTAAGGAAAGCAGATGAAGCCCAAGAGACATGGCTTGGGTGCACGCAAACAACTTCCCGATAATCCACAGGAAAGGAGATAAGGGGATTCAACGTGGACCGCCTTGAGAAAATGGAAATCCAAAAGTTAGCAGGGCGAGTAGAAGGAAGCAAGAGGAAGGCTTCTTTCAACACCACTCCCCGGATCACACGCTGCTCTATTTACCATCTCAGAGCCCTGGCAACAAAAGGTCTCAGCAAAACAAGCGGCCTCGGGAACTCAGCAGTTCTTCAAGCACTTTTTCCCTGGGGCAGGAGAGGGAAGGGCGAACAGACCCTGCCGAGAGGTGCCTGGGGTCCCACCGTGCACTTTTTGGTCGGACCCCTGAAGACTTCACACTGTGGAGCGCTTCACCTGAACCAGGTGAGAGTCGCAGAGAACTTCAGCTTCAACCTCCCTCTTCCAAAAGCCACCCCAGCGCCAAGTCTGGGGGAGCTCAGATACTACTAAACTCTCTCCCCACTTCCCCATTAGGCAGAAGTTTCAACCTCCATTTAAGCTTTGCCTTCACTTAAAAAAAAAAAAAAAAAAACAACAACTCCAAAGCTCCCACCATGAATGTCATCTCCCTGCAAGTCTCACCTAGTAAAATGCTCTGAGACAGCTCTTATTTTTCCCCAGGGTTATCAGGTCCCCACAACTCAAACTCACTGTGCAGGAAGCTATGAGCTACCTCTGCTTCAGCTACATGTGGTCTCACGTTGGGCAGCATGGAGCAAGAACATTTCTTAGAGAACACACTTGCGTTTGCTACAGAAGCACTGGCGTTTTTTCAGCCCTGCAGGGACCTCGGAGGAGCCGGGATGCTCCTGGGAGGCAGCTGGGGCAGCACTACGTCTCCCCTCCCCAGGGCAGCCTCAGTCACAGCAAAACTCAGTGATTTTACAATGAAAGTGCCAGCACCAGCATTGAAAGCGATAACTCAGAGCCGCAGCACAGGCTATAATCTCTCTGATGACATTGAAATTGCGTATTTGCTTTCAGACTCATTCATTTTTATGTGCTCATGTTGGAAAAATGCCGCCTCTGTTACGAGGCCGGGACCACAGGGACTCGCTGCTCGGGGAAACGTGCCCGAACGGAAGGCAGGAGTTACGCGTGGGAACGCTTCCCCGAGACCCTGGGCCCTACAGGGATCGCCCTAAATCTCTGCCCCGACAGTAACAGCCATTTAGCAATCAACAGAACTTTCAGCACGAGTCAGACAAGCCCACGGAGCGAAGCGTGATGGAAGGCTCACAGGAGCGGTAACATATCTTTTTGGTTAGAGCATCTCCCCATTTCAAGGTAACAGCAGGGAAAGAGGACTGGAGATGACACTCCGTTCTCTAGGGGAAACTAAGGCAGGGATTTATCCAGCTACAGCACGAACTCATAAATCTGTGGGCAGGAATCCAGGAATCCAGTGATGTTTATTATTCTCTGAATACTTTCTAATAAATTCCCTCTTTACTACAAAGCCTGCCTGATCCAACTGTACATATTTACTTAGTATTCTCTCAAGTCGCTTACAGGCTGACTCAAAAATCCCATGGTGCTTTCTCCAGACAAGCTGGATTCCCTGGTTGGTTACAATGGCAAATTTCTTTTCATTGCTCTCCAGATGGTCCTGATCCCGAAACCCACATCTACCAGACAGGCTCCGTTTGCGGAGGGTCCATCCACCCAGCCAAGCCAGGATGCAGTTGAGGAGCTGCTTGGCAAAGTAAAATCCTGACATCTTGGGGTAGACACTGCCAAGAAGAGGGGGGGAAATCTTTGCATAGTCTCGAGTAAAATAATGCAGCAGCAAAACACATTTTCTCAAATCCGCTGCTTCTAGGGTCAGCATTTTGTGTCAGAAATGCCAGCAGCACTTCTTCCCCTGGTATGTGTTTGGATATTCCCTTCACATAGCAGGACTGATGCTTTCACCCCCTCAAATACATCTGCTGGGCAGAAAATTAAACAAACAACTCAAGCCTAATTGGTGACAGAGGCACCTCGCTTACAGGGACACCATTTCAACCTGCAGAGCCATACCTAACCTCATCCCAGAGACGCAAAGAATTCTTCCCGCCCATCCACGGCTGCCACAGGCCGGCCCCAGGGCCCGCACAGCAGCGGGTAAGGGGACGCTGTCAGGAGTGGAGGATAAGTGGTCAGGAATATAAAGCTGCTCGTTTATCTTCATGCTTTTTTTCCTCCCTTAAGATAACTTTTTCGTTTCTCCCAATCCGCCCCCCCCCCAACATGACACTTCAGTAATTATGTCCAGAAGAATCAAATCAATAACAGATCAAATCCCATTAACGTCTCCTTGAGAGCTTCAGAAATATTTTGGTAACGGTCACAAAACAACCATCAGTTTATCCATCAAATTAGCAGCATTTGTGCTCGTTTTGTTGCCAGCAAGATGAGATAGCCCAACATAACCCCCAAAACTGCTGAGTGGTGACCACCAGGATTATCTCCAGCAAGTGCTATCAACAGAAAGATATCTGGGGGGCTTTCAGGGGCTGTAGAATAATCTGTGGAAATGCTCAAAGCGCTGCTTTCCAGCAAAGCACTGCTCCCACTGCCCAGCTCAGGACCAGGCATGCTGGGGGGGCAAAGGAGCATCGCGGGGCATGGGCTGTCCCCACCAGCTCCGCTGCTGGAGCCTGGAGAGAGCACGTCCAGCTCAGCCACGCTCCTGCACAAGCGAGCCCACGGGTTGCTCACCTCGGGGTGAAGCGGAGAGGAAGTCTCTGCTATCCAAGACTCGAATGGGGATGACAATCCTCAGTGCCACATGTGGCAGCAGGGTTACTTCATTCAAGCTAAAACAACATGTTAGTAGCACTTCTTTTCCCCCCCTGCAACACTACTTAATGGATGAATCAAGGAGAACAACCCCGAAGGGCAAACTTCTCTTAACCCTGCAAAAGGCATGTGAACTAAGTAGTACAACACTTCTGGGATGCATTCTGCATGTCCTGGCCTTGGGCCCAGGAACATAAATCCATTCCTTACACTGGATTGAGTTTGCTTTAGTCTTTCCATTGGACACAGTCCAAAGCCCTGGCCATCCCGGCGGCAGCATCTCCGCGCCCTCCATCCACGCCGCGTGGCTCGGAGGTCCGCTCAGCTACGATTTCCTGACTGCTCCGTGGGAAAGCTCAGGCCCCGGAGTTCGTCACGGCCAGTTAGGAACTCACAAGGCATTGCCACCACTGGTTCAGGGAACCCAGGCTGCGCGCTCATTTAGGGACTTGTCAGAGCTTTAAGCAAGAAGGAAGCCTCGTTAGCCTATGGCACCATCAATTACACTCAACAGCACTGGTGGCAGTGGGGGAAGAGATTTCTCAGGGGAAGAGGAGTCTGAACTCGCGTTCGTGCAGACAGACTCATCATCCCCTTCTCTTGGGTTTCTTATTATAAGAGAAAATATAAGCAAGACCCCAGAGGATCAAAAGACAAAATGTCAGTGTCAGATGATTCATGACCGCTCAGTTCCTCTTCATTTCAAGAGTGACAAAGTAAAATAAATTAAATCCAGCTGGCTAAAACAAGCCAACCTAATTCACGGATGAACCAGGAGAATCAAAATCGTATGACAGCATTAGCAGGAAAGCCTTCTCTTACATGCAAGCAGCCCTCAGTGTGTAAATGGCCAATTAATTTATGGGAGCCAGATGTCCCTGTTTACAGCCGTTGTTTACCTTACTGCTCTGCCCTTTGAGGGATTGATGGATGTCACCGTTCTTCAGCACTGGCTGAGCAGCGGGGCCGTTGCCTCCCAGGCAGAAAGCCTTTGCTGTCCTAACCCTGATAGTTTCCTTCTCCCCAACCTACATTCTCCCGTTTCCCGGCTAGGTTTGCAGTGAAACATGTCCCTTTAGTAAGTGAAATTAAAGATGGTCCTCCTGCTTTTAACAAAGGTTCATGTGAAAACGAAAACCAGACTCTCCCCATATCAAAATGGGCACGTGCGCTGGTCCCGACATGCTCAGAGAGCTCCAACATTGCTAATGCAAACTAAAATTCAACAAAGAAGAAAGGCAAAGCTTTCTCCAAACATACTGTCTATTAATATTTAAAAATAGAAAAAACAGAAACAAGAGATATTAGGTATAGCCACATCACAGCTTCAAGATAATAAGCAGAGCAAGAGCAAAAAAAAATTTTTTTTTAGAAGATATGCCAAAGTTTTCCAGAATCAGAAACCCATTTTATATTTGCAATATGCTATAAAATAAAATTTAATTCTAAAGATAACTGGCAAGTTATAAGAGGTTGACAGTAGAAATTGGATTGAACTGTTCTAACCTGCTTAGTTCACTGTTTAAATTCATGGATAAACAAAAGGAGGAATAAAAGCAGCTTAAACACACAGGCAGAAACTATTAACAGACATTATGACAGTAAGAATGGCACTATTCTGTGCTAGCCATTTTTAGCAACCACTCAGCAGTTTAATATGAAAAATGAACTTGCTTAGCATAGTTTGTGAGAGAAGCTGCCACAAACCAATATCAACGCCCTTGTGCCCTACCAGTTCAAAATCAATGCACAATGCCAACCGCTCCATGCAGGCTCCCGCTCAGCAACACAAAAGAGTTCAAGATGAGGGGGACAATGTACTATCTCACATCCATCAAAACCGATAGGACTTGTCAATGGCGTGTCCATTTGTCCCCTAAACAGTCCTCAGCAGTGGATTCCCAATCAATATGCTGCTCCAGCCCACAGTTTAATAACCCTGCTCCCCGCGGCAGCCACCCTCCTGGGAGCACGCAGCTGGCCACGCACAGAGCAGCTGAGCCAGCCCCTTCCCATTTGGTTACCGCGCCTTGCTGATAAGAACCAAGATGTAGATCGAAGCTGGAATCCCACAGTGCCAAAACAGTGAAATACTCTCAGTCCCTCTGAGAGGTTTCTGCAACAGAGAGAAGCATTGATGATCACATGTGGTCTTTTTTTTTTTTTCCAAACGTGGTTATTCTGTTTGTTTACAGATGTTATCTGTAGCCATGCCACAACAGATTTTGATCTGAGATTCCTTTGCAATCGTCACAGCAGCTGCTTTGATGCAAGTAGCCAGGGAGTCGGCTTGGCACCTTCACATCGCGCTTTAAAACTTAGCACGAGTACGTCAGTACGCTGAAGCCCTCCTTATTCCTACCCCAAAACTTCCAAGTAATTTACTTCAGTACTTGCTATTCAATAGCACAGGCAGTGTCTTCTCAAACTCCCAAGCTTTCAAGCATTCATGCAGTTTCACTGATTAGGTCACTCCAGTGGTCTTTGTAAAACTATTACTCACAACCAAACCTTCAGGCTTTCAGCTCAATTTTTGCTCAAATAAAGCTTCTATTACTTCTCATCTATTCAAAATAGAAATCAATAAGTTGAACATAAACAAGAATTGAGCCTAATATTAGTAACACAGGGCTTGATAACAAGACTCCATCTGAGCATTCCCACTTCAGCTGGTGCAGCTGAGATAGGTCAGATCTAAGCCCTTGTATAACTTCATGTACATGCTCACTTGTGTTCATCCCTATGAACACTACCAACAGCCTGACTTCTCTCTCTGAGGTCAGTATTAACTAAGACTGAAACAAGTTTTCCCTTTTACCATTTCATTTCTCCCCCTTGCTACTGCTGTACGTAAAGTTCTGCAACCTCCCAGTCAGAACGAAGCACAGACTAAAGAAGGAAAGCTATGCTCATTATTTCCCAGAGTGTTCCAAGCTTAAAAGATCAATATTATATTTTCCTCTACAGTTTTTCATCTGTTCTGTCTTCAGTTTGAAGTGTTCTCAGTGGTGAACATCTGTTAGAAAATCTCTTACAAAACCCCACTTAGTCTATGGCCCTTTAATCAAAGAAGGGTGAGGGTATTAAGAATTTAAAATAATATATCCACGTTTAAAAACAAATACATGTGTTTTTTATTTGAGAATGTGTGTTATTACTTTCACATTCTGACCTGTTAAGTACACATGCTCCACCACAAGTCTCTCTGGAATTTTGGCCAGGACCAGCATTTGTTTAATAGAAGGCCTTATTAATCATAGGACTATCGTTGATACTTTGCATTTACACAGCACATTACATTTTCAAAGCACTCCAACATTAAATAATTCAAGCAGCCTGTATATTTGCATAGATGGATGCACACAACTGTAAAGGAAATCGTGAAGCGTGTTCGCATGTTTCTATCTGAAAGAAGTTATAACAACTAAATTCTTGAGTAAATTGAAGATAGCTCACTATTCTTGGCACTACACTATGAGAAAGCCTCGAACCAAAGCAAAATTATTCCAGCATGTTTGATAAGGATTTGAGAGTGGGATTTCTCTCACCTGCCTTGCCTACAAGGTAGATGTCTCCTTTAGAGCCGGTCACAGGCGGGAGCGCTCACAGCCTCCCCTCGACACCAAGGTCTGATGTCCCCAGCGGGGCCAGCTTCTCACACCGACCTGACCGCGGGTCGCAGGGGACTCAGACCCAGGCAGCGGGGCTCTTCACCGCCCACCAGCGCACACATTTAGGCAGATTAATTGTTTAGCATCAGCCCATCTCTGGCCTGTTTAACTGGAGAACATTAACTAGCAAATTTAACGTAGTGCGTGAAAGGACTGAAGGCATTTTCTTGTTAAGGAACGCTGTTAGTAAAACTGCAGATAGCAAATTGCTCTGAGCCTATGACTTGCACGTGGCTACTTACACACAACTTCTCACCCCCCACATTCACTTAAGTTCTCAGGGGTCCAAAGATTCTCAAATGTCTCTGGGCATCTTACACTCGTGGCTCTGACATTTGGAAGTTCTTCCTTTACTCCGATATGACCAGACTCACCCTCACAGACCGGTTCCTGTCTCCCAGCAGACCACCATTTCCCCAGCTACATGGCGCTGTACTAACAACAGGGAACTTCCCCTGCAACTGCCTGAATTGGAGATGCCTTTTCACTCTACAGAAAAAATACTACCAAAAAGCTCCCATGCAACTTCAGACCGAAAGCATTATGTGGTTCCTCTGTTGTCAGTTTTACTGGCAAATATGACTGTATTAGCAAGAAGTTGAAATAGGAACACACGTGTGGGATGACATCTCATTATTAACCCATGTCCAATGATGGGGACCAGGATGGTTTTCCCAGCCTGAGGATCGCCTCTTGCACTGTTCACATGTGCCAATTCTTGCGACTTCCCTGGGGATAGGAAATGGCAGGATCCATACTTGCATGGGACTGCATTTGCACTCTTCCCTCCCCCCCCCCCCCCCTTTTTTTTTTTAGCCAAACCCAAACCAAGCCAAACAAACACACAGGGGCTCTCTCCTTGCATGCTGGCAGGTCCTTGAAGACATCCACTGCAAGCCTTGGGTGAGATACCACCACCACCACCACCGAAGTGAATAGTGTTGCTCTCACCTTGCAGCACTGCAAAGGATCTCAAAGGAAAGTGCACTGCTCATCATGGCCATGAGTTATCACTTCCAAGCAATGAGGATTTGGGCTCCTCCAACAGAAAAAGCAAGCAGTGCCTACAGCTGGTGCTCAGGGAGGAGCAAGAGAAGCACATTGCAGAGCTTCCCCATCCTCCAGCAAGTGTGACCCAGCAAACCTCAGCTAGCTGTTGTGTCACTGCATTTAAAGGTCTGGGGTGATTGTTTTTCCCGTGAACCTATTCAGACTTAAAACAACATTTCAGCTTTTAGAAAGCTACAGTAGTGTTTCTACAGCTCATCTCTGCACAGCCCAAAGAAACAAAACACCTCCCGCCTGCTGTGCTCCTGCCCCCAGCCAAAGTCATTTGATGCTCTCTTACCCTTGCTTCAGCAGTAATCTTTCCAACTTCGCCTTTGTGCCATTCCTAGTTTTCTAGACCTCTACACTTTTCCTTTTATGTTGTCACGGAGCAGTTTGTCCTGACAATTCAGCTGTTCCTTGTACACAAGCTGTCCCATATCTTTCATCATCCCTTCCACCCTCTGCACATTCAGAGGCCTTCTGTCTCCCTCCCCTCTCTCAAAAAGGAGAGGGTTTCAAGATGTAGGTGAGGCCTAAATTTCTCACATCTTTCCCAATAATTACTCATTCCTCTCCCACATGCATGACTATTTATCTGCACCACATTTTGTCATTTTATTGCCTGATCAAACAGCTGTTGGGCAATTACAACAGACACACACACATGTATCTTGTCATTAGAAAACAACCTCCAAAACCCCAACCCAACCACACCCAAGTTCTCCACCACACGTGTTCAGCTTTGACCTCAAGGAACACTCCCTGGGGAGCTCGTAACAGATGTGTCCCCCAGGCTTCGTCCTGCTTTTATAGAAACCACCTGGTCAAACATCCCAACACACCCTTCAGCTACAGGGACAGCTACATCCTAAGTTAGAGAGGCTGGTCAGGAAGAGACAAAGGAGAAAGAGTGATCAGAACCATGCATTTCAGGGAGATACTTCAGAATCCATACAAATAAGATTTTCTTTTGGGAGTGCTGTTAAAATTCTCCCTCTATACACAAAGTTACCTCCTGGATGCATAAACATATGAATTTGTATCTGATTATGGCCAGATCACTTCTGCATCCATCAAAAAGGTCATTTATACATATTAGAAACTGAGAAAACTCAAATTTAAGACAACAATTAGACGAGTAGTGATTTTACAATATGATAAACCAAGTTCATCATACATGTGACTTCCTTAGAAGTCTTCAGCTGGATTACACCTGACCAATACAGTCCCAAGAAGTTTGAGTGTTTCCCCTTCCCAAAAAAAAGTTTTTCCCCTTTCCAAGAAAATCCATACCACAGCATTTCTCCACTTTGCACCACAGTGGCTTACACCAAACACTGTTTGGGAACCTCCTGTTTTCATATTTTTTCATAACAACAACAAAAAACTTGCTTTGTGCAAGTCCTCAGATCTCTATGTGGACAAGCAAGTGCACTTCAGATCAATTCTGATATTGCTGCTACAAAAGCTAACGCCTGAATATTTGCAGAAGACTAAGCCATGTAGTTGAACCATGTTCTCAACTGGAAACAGTCCTAAACAGAAAAACACCTCAAGAAGTTTCTACTACTTCTCCTCTAAAAAAAATTCCACAGGCTGCCCAGCCACCAGACACCTAAGAGTACTCCAATCTCCTGGTGACATTCATCACGGACACAAACGAGATGCAGCAACAGCCCCGTGTGCCACGTGGGGCCTGCCCCGACGAGCGCAGCTGTAAGGGAGTGGTGGTCAGGCAGAGGTTTACAACACTATCTGACCCCAAGTGCCCAAGCCGTATCATCATATTCTCTTTTACGGCAGCACACTAGGATGTTAGTATATACCAAAACCTCCCTAATTACTATGATTTCCCTTTGGATAATAATCAGGAAAATATATGAGTCCATGAAATCCAAGTGGTAAACAAAATGCAAGAGAAAAAGATTGGGAAAAGCACTAATAACGTCCTTGTTCTTATTTGTGTATGCAAGAGCCTCCCTCTGGGACTAGAGCCTGGTAAAATTCTATGTTTACACTGCTTATGAAATTCAAGTATAGAGAGAACATATGACAGTACAGATTCCTTTAAAGATTTTATTGCCTGGAGTTCAGGTCTGGTAGAATTATGAAGGTCTTCCCAAGCAAAAGCAATAAAGGCTTTACAGCATCCTGGATAGCCAGCATGTTTGTTTTTATCTTCTTTCAAGCCTTGTTCTTCTGCTTCTCCCTCTTTGAAGTTCACTGCAGAATAGAAATGTTTTGGTGTTTGCTGGCACTAGTCAAATAAGACTTCTGCTGCACATTGGTAACAAAATTCATTAACCCTTTTTGGGAAAGGGAACTGTGTGAAAGCCTAAGGATAACTCATAGAGAGGAGCCATCCATTCCTGTGTTTTGTGCAGGTGACAAACAGCTACAGTGGCAACTTGCACCAAAATAAAATTCGTTTGTGCCAATACGGCTGCAGGAGCAGAATTATCCCGTCTTTGCAGTGCCAGACAGTGTTCCTGTGCAAACAAGCACAGCCAAAGAAGGCCAACAGCTGAACGTTAAGTTTCACCCTAGACAAAATACACAATGCAGGAGATCTGGAGCCCCAGCTACGTGACCACCTGTTCCTCAGGCAGACGCATCTCACATGGCGCTCATACCAGCGTGCTCATGCTGGGGATACTGTTTCATTGCCATGCGTGTCAGGGCATAAATCAAAGCAAGAGCTTTTAGTTAGCATTGTTACCACCGAAAGTCGCATTTATATCTGCAAACTGCAGAAAGTTGGAAAGTTGCAGTGCTGGCAGCACACGATTCCCTTGGATGCTTCAGAGATCAAAGTGCAACAGAATGGGCAAGTACCAAGCCTAGAGCCTGAATTCCTCCTCTTGCTTTTGATCTGCTACTTATATTTAAAAGACCTCCCAGGTTATGAAGCTGTCATAGCAAGAGGCTGGAGAATGACAGCTGCAAGCCTTGCGCTGCCCATCAAACCCAGCCCAGCGCCCAGGACAAGGACTTTGCTTATTTTAATTGCAACTTAAAATATTTTTCTTGTGTTTATTCTCCCAACTCCTCCTCTCCATGTACTGTAATTCAGCCCTCCATTGACTTTTAGCTAATCTGATAAACTGAGACCATGAATCACTTGGATTATATTACAAACACTTAAAATATCTTCTAAAGCGAGGAACAGTCCCGACTGCCCGTTTCTTTCTTATGAAGTCATTCTGATGGTCAGCACAGGGAGATCCATTAACAACAAGGAAGTATCACTGGACCCGGAGAAGACA
This sequence comes from Anseranas semipalmata, assembly GCA_013399115.1. Classification (NCBI taxonomy): domain Eukaryota; kingdom Metazoa; phylum Chordata; class Aves; order Anseriformes; family Anseranatidae; genus Anseranas; species Anseranas semipalmata. The sequence goes on from VXAA01006376.1 coordinate 1,990,348, forward strand.
GTTTCCTTTCTGACCCTGCAGGAAGGATTACTCACTCCTCAGCTATGAACGGCCTCTGGAGAGAGCAGCTTCAGCGATGGGACATCTACAGATCTGCCCTGGCACCCCGAGCAGCGGTCCCAGCCCTCGCATAGTGCCAGTGGCTCTCTTCAGCTGAGCACCTGGTTCCATGGTGCCCACCTCCAAAACCCCGCAGCAAGGAGGGAGGAGGAGAGGACAGACCTGCTTCAGTGCATTTCTCAGTGCTAAATGTTTTCAGAGAAGAGTAATTCAACTGCTTTGGGAAGTGAGCACACAGGTGCCATCCATAAGGGAAATTCATTTGATTCCTTTTGGAAACTAAGTAGCTCATAGTCCTGCCAAGCAAATTTTACCCTTTTTAGCACTGCTTGGTTTTTTTTGGTATTTGTTATGCCACCCTGGTCATGCACAAGAACCACAGCAAGTACCACAAAAACGGTGCAAAGGTAATCTCTTGTCCCAGAAGCCTACAATTTGCAAGGTAACAGCCCAACCAAACCAAGACAGGACCACAAAAAAATCTGCTGATCAATGTACTATCATTCCCCATGTCCCAGCAGCCAAAGCTTTTTTCTTCTCCAAATCTCAATAGCTATGGAGTCGGTTACGAATGGGAATGAGAATGGGAAGGATGAGGTGGCTTTGCAGATGCCTACGTGCAGCTCCTCCCAAGCATGAAGGTGCTTGTTCAAGAAGTGTGAGTTGAGCAACAGGAGAGCTGGCACCGGCTCTGGGTTATTTTTGATGAAGATCACTTATTTTTCTACAAAGTTGCAACACTGACTGAGGTAATGCAGAACGCATGTTTACTCTGAGATGATTGTACAACCCTACATCTGAAAAGTGAGCATATATTTCTTCCTAAATACAAACAGAAATAAACTTTTGCAAATGTTGACAATCAGCTACAACCTAATGCATGAATCTGTTCTGGCTGGATCAAGAGACCCCTATGGGGGGGGAAACAACAACCATGTCAGCACTAAAAGGCTCCACATTCACAATTTTGGCAAGTAAATGAGCAAGACCTGGACGTGGCCCAGCCTGGCAAAGAAAGCAAGTCCCTAACCTCAGAACTAGGCAGCAAGAGAACAGGGATCCTCGTCTCCCAGAAAACGCAGCTCATGGTGGCAACTGGCACAAGCTGCGGCTGTCTGACACCGCTCAGGGGCTGCACGAGCAGCACGTGGGGTATCAGTCAAGCTCCCAAGCTTGCTTCCCATGCAGCAAGCCATGTGACTGAAGGGAAACCACCATAGACTCATGTCAGCTGTCTGCCCTGCTGCTTAAAGCACATGCACGCTCTTCTAGAAGTCAAGGACAGACAGCCATCAGGATGGTGGATGAAGAGAGGTCCCGTGCCAGGCCCCTGGTGCCAACCACCAAGGCTGTGTGAGGACCGTGACCCCAAGGAGACAGAGCTTTTGGCAGGGCACCGGCAGCACCTCCACCTCCTCCTGCCCCAAAGGATGAGCTTCTTGGGAGCAACCATCATGGGGCAGCTCCTGTAACACTGGGGCATTGACAACTGCAGCAGGAGCAAGGGAAGAGCCAAGAAAGCCTCGGACAGGGTCCAAACCCAGCACAAACTAATGGGTGAAAAGCAGTACAAAGTGAACTGAGAGAATGGGGGAAGAAGTGAAGCTATCGTAAGCAACCCATCTGGTTTGTTTTGGTGAGCTATAGACGTCCCCATATAGATAGAACAGGACACCTTTCCCGCTCTTTAAAGCCATAGAAAGCTTACATGTGCAATCTGCTTTAAAAAGCATTCAAGTCCACGGAACAATTTGTCCTCAGGGGGTATTGGAAGAATATCAGGAATTTTTAACCTCTCCTTCGGAACTTCATAATAATCATCCCATACAATTATAGTTGCATCTACACAAATTTAGAAGGTCAAGTAGTCACATCCTAGTGAGAGTACTGTATAGAGCAGAAATGCATCTCATTCTTCCAAAGAGCCGGTTGGAGTTGGTCCACTTATGACTTGGAAAATCTTATTCTAAGATAAAGGAACATCCAATTTGACAGAATGGCCCAAACTGTTAATTCTTAAACTAATGTTTTACAAATGTTTGCTTATTAGCAATGCCCAGAACAGTACACATGCAGCATTTTTATTTATTTTTAAAGGGCGCAAAAAAAATCAGAATGGAAGGACACAAAGGAACAAGCTACTTGTAAAATAAAGGAGCTTAAGATGTTTCAAGAGAAAAATAAGGAATAGCTTAAGTAATTTATGCCAGTGGAGACCTGTACAGCAGATATTGAATCTATTATTCATAGAGGAGTACTAAAAATTAAAAGCCCGGGAATTTTCTTCCCTTGTAGTTAAGCTCACAGGGAGGCTACTTGAAGGAAAGCCCTCTTACTTCCCGCACGGTGCTCCCCCTGCCCGTTACAAAGCTGGCAGTTCCCTGCAGTTCGCACGGGACTGGTGAGCACAGGGTGCCAAAGCTTCATTACCACTCTGGGACAGACATCAGCGCGAGGTAGAGTGCTCCAGGCTCCGATCTGTCAGCACCCGTGAGGCGAGTGGCACCCACCGTGTGCTGCGGCTTGGACCAGGGGTGCAAAGAAAAGTTTAAAAATTGCTATTCACAGCTGTTGATACTAAAAAAGCAAAAGCCTTAAACACCATTCTCGGAGCATTCCTGATGCCAAACAGCCAGCCATCTAAAAAGGCACGGGCATTTAACACAGGAAGGCTTCTGCCAACCCAAGGAGCACACATGGAGAGGACAAGCACCAGAGCACATGCTGCAAACAGCACGTGCAGCAGAGGAGGAGGAGGATGCACATGGGCAGATCCATGCTAGGAGCAGCCGCTCGTCTCCTTCGGCTCCCAGCCACACACCCGAGTCCTGCCCTGGGCCCTGCACACCTATAACTGGCCTTTACCTGGGCAGATCACCCACTGCACAGCACCTACATCAGGCGTATTTAAAACCAGGGCTCAGACTGAGGAGGGCCTCTTCCAGCTCCCTTCAGTCATGCCCTGATGAACTGGGAACCCTCTGAGAAGCCGCTCAGAAGCCCTCGCTAGTGATGCTGCGAGCTGTATTGCTCAACTCTGGAAAATTTACACAGAAAGTTTTGGGAAAGTGTTTAAAAATATCCTCTTACACATTGAAAACCACCAGGAAACTACAATAGAATACTTCTAGCTGGAGACTCAAGCTCTGGACAGCATCTTGCATTTTCCTCTGGTGACAGCTGATGGGCAAACAAGACAGCAACAAGGACACAGCTACACAGGTAATCCCTACGAGGCTTCTAGAGAGCAATGCGTTGTATTCCCCACAGCATCTGCACTGCACCAACCCCAAACACAACACTGCGCTCCAACCCACCAAAACACCCAAAATGTTCCCCTTTCGGAAGGGCTGCAGGTTGGGGTTTTGGCTTGGCTAGGAACAAAACCAAACTAGAAACCCTTCCAAGTACTTGCAAAAATCTGTATTTGTGCACGAGCCCAAAGCCACCACGCGCTTTCAGCAGGCTCGTCCTTAGCGCTCCCCGGGCACTCCCGACCTCGCAGCCCCTTCATTTCCTGCCCTGACTTCAGAGATAGCTGGCTTGAGAAAGCAGCAGGAGGGAGAGAAAATAACATAAAAGATTCCCAAAGCCACGGCTCCTTCACCACGCTCTGAGAGCCCTCAGCATGCGCTCAGGCTCCCCGCGAAGGAGCTTTGTGGAAAGTGAAAAAAATTGCTGGGGATCTTTGAGCCTGCATATGCTAGTTCTTGCACAAAAATGAAGGGGGGAAATAGCAAAACCCAGAGAGGCAGCATCAGCCACTGACTGCAACCGGCTCCACTTTGGGAGGAGCACCTCGCTTACCTCAACAGCGAGCTGCTTCTTAATGGAGGTGTAGTTCTGCGTGAAGCCTTGCAGCGCGCCCTCTCCCCTTGGGAGAAGCAGCACAGGGTGGCTGCACAGTTCCCCCCGCCTCCTGTTCATTAGGAAACCACGCACATACCTTCTGTTTCAGCTAGCGTGTACAACTGCAAATAAAAATCTCATAAACGCAAGGGCCAGTTCTACAAAGCAGGACTCCTGCGGACAGGGGGAGGCACAAGCACGCTATGATTAAGAAAACACATCCCCATTATCGCCGCTATTTGTGGTGCCACAAGGCATCCCGGCTAGCTCAACCCGCAGCGAGATGGTTCTTTAAATACAGTGGAAGAACCTTTTGTTTCACATGGTTCTCCACAAGCACAAAGCAATGGCAAAAGTCGTCCCATGTGCTCGTCCCTGCTGGTGTCACACCACCGCTGCTGCCCGGGTGTTAGCAGCAAGAGGGGACCGACCCTAAGGCCTTTTTTTACCAGCAGGGTGCCTCAGCAAGAGGCTGTGCAGTCCAGGCAAACCTAAAACACTGTTAGTGTTTATCAACATCAGTAATCGCTTTTTTTTTTTCCTTTTTCCTTTAAGCGTTTTCTTCAGGAAGGGGCATACAGAGCGCGCTTCCTTAGCATGGCAGCACCACAAAACGCAGGATGCCACCCGTGCATCGCCGCAGCCAGTGACGATGCTGAACAATGGAGCAAAATGGCCTGGGCACCGAGATTAAACAATGCTTCCTTTGGGAGCCTGAATTCTGACTTCACACACAGACCAGAAAGCACCGACCTCCTCCAGATGGAGGCGGACGGTCACCACTAAGGGCTATAAAGAACTTCCTTTGCAGCAGAGCAATCGTGCACATCACACAGATCAAATCATTTTTATGTAGGCTACACCAAAACTGTAATGCAAATTTGTCTTTTAGCCCCCAAATTCAGAAGAGGACAGGAAATGCCATAGAGCTTCCAAACTCACCCTCGTTTAGGAAGAGACATGAATCCAAGTCGAAGACAAAAGGAAAAGCGGTTTTGCCATTGCGGGCATGGAGGTTACAGCCAGGACAAGAACCATTTGTGCTGCTTCTCTGCCCTTCAACACCCAGCCTGCCACAAAGCCAGGAGAGGAGCTCTGTCTGAAGGCTGGCAAGCCTTCAGAGGAGGGATGACGGGAAGGAAGGGGAGCTTCAAAGTAGGGTGGTGACAAGGGAGGCGACCGTGATGGGGAAGGACAGCACAGAGCCCTGGGGGACAGCTCCGTGGTGCTACGTGCATGGACAGTGCCACCCTTGGGGACACCGAGCCTTCTCCAGCTGCAGACACAGACCCCTGGTACTGCTGAAGCCTCCCAGCCCAGTCTATGGACACATCAGACACACGGGTGAGAAGCTCCATAAGCTTCTTTGCCACTATTGTATTCTAGAAATGACGAGACATTTCCTTCATTTAAAGCTTATAATTTCCCCTCACCGCAGCTGGGAATTGGTGAGTTCGGGAACAAAAAGCAAATGGGTTATGTTCAACAGGCAACACCTAAGTAAAGCTCCTACCCGCCTAAGATTTTAGGCTGTTTTAAAAAAGAGATCCTTGCAACTCCTGGCATTATGGTCCAGTTTTCTTCCCCTCCTTTTTGCCATAACATGTTAATGATTTGAATTGTTAAAGAGTTCTGGGGTGTCATGCAAGCCCCAGGCTGCTAACCTGCTGCTGCAGGGGCCGTAGGCTGGCAGCAGGCTGACAGGGAACATCGCCCTCTGACGCCGGTGACTTGAGAAGAGGCACTTCCAGTTCCAACACTGTGGGACTTCACCTTGTCTAATCCTTCCCACATTAACTGCATGTTTTCACTCTGTCCTAAAGGGCTAATCACAAAATCAATTACAACGAGGAAGAGTTTGTGCATCTACCAGAGCTGATAACGCTGAGATCTTTACCTCGCCTGTGGCTTGGCTGAGCATTACTGTCACTTGCCTTGGCTGTCACTTGCCTGCCTCCAGACAAACCCACCCCATCCAGCTGCTGTACAGCGACAATAAGCTCTACTGCCAGCCTAATTCTGTGCAGAATCGTCACTTGCTGCGTGTGGAGGACAGCCTGCCTGATCGTAGAGCATCAAGCCTAGGCCACGGACAAGGTTAGATTATCAGTGGTCAAACACCTTGTTTCTTCCAAAGTCCAAAACGTGGATCCTTCTCTAGAGCCAGGCAGTTATGGAGAGAGAACAATGTAGTGGGTCTGCTTGATGCTCCTGCCCCAGGAATGTCTGTGGGCAGCAAGCACAATCCTTCCAAACTGCATCACAGAAGTAAACACAACCGGGCGGTCCCCAGCCCGGCGACACAAGCTGTGCCGGAGGCACTTGCTCACTGGGGTCTCATTTTTGGTGGGGCTGCGGCTGAGCTCGACGCTGTGCCCGGCTGTGTTGCAAGGAGCTGCCCAGGCTCACGCTCTGAGAGCCGACCTTCCCAAATCCCAGATGGACACTCGAGCCTCAGGTCACCCTTTCTGGGGGAACAATTGTGTGATAGCAAGGGCCTGAAGAAGCCGCTTGTCTTTAATCTCTTTCCCCTGCCACAATATTAGATAATTGTGATTTTAGCATTTAAAAAAAAAAAAATTGACCCCTTTCTATGCCAACATGCCAATGCCTGAAACAAAGCCAGCAGAAACCTAAAGGCACAGGGCTGCTGGCAGCCAGTGAGACCAAGAAAAACCTCTAAAGGCTGCTGCAGTGGAGATTTATTTTAAACAAAAGCAAAGCAAAAACAACAAAAAAAGGAAATTAATTCACTAGTAGTCACTTACAAAGGTTCAGAGAACGGTACACAAAAGAAAAACCCAACCCGAACTCAGCTCCTAAAGACAGAAATTCCTATAAAGAAAGCTCTTTGTGCAAAGAGCAAAGAAAGATTCCTGTGTCACTAAACCTCTCCAGCTTTTCACCAGTCAGAAAACACCTCATTAACAGTTAATGTCTACATAATGGTTGTATTTTACCACCACCTGATTTTTTTAAGCTTACTTACCCAGCCTTATCAGTAGACATTGCAACTTCCAGCGCAGCGCTGCCTATATAACCCGTCCATCAGTATTCCCACCTTTCCAGTAGAGTTCAAGACCATTCAAGTCCCCCAGTCCTCAATTAACAGCCACTTACGTCCGACTTGAGCCTGAAGTTTATCATTTATGATCAGATATATTTCAAATACCTATAAAACATCTGGTATTAAAAAAATGGCAGACATCACAGATGCAGCTTATCTGTCAATAAACAAGTAAAACAGCCTTTCCCCTTTGAACACCTTGTTTCTCCAAGGGCAGATCAAGCTTTCACCAAAGAAAGTGAAGCCAAGTTTGCTTATTTTATGCTTTTTCTCATTTTAAATATTCCACCCTTGCCACGCTTCTCTCCCCCAGGCACCACGACATTTGCTGGCGGTGACAGGTTGGTTTTGTCACTGCAGTTTCTCACTTTTCACTCCTGAAATTCCATAGCAGCTGCTGCCGAGAGCTGGGACACCAGCACCTTGCTTCAGGATGAGCTGCTTGCCCAGCACGTCCTCTCAAGAAAACGTTGCTTACAGTAGGGACCAAATAGATGAAAGAAAAAAGTGAGCAAATTTAAACCCATGAATCTCTGGCATAGATTAAACTAAAATAAGTGGACAAAGATGCTTTCAGACATGTTTTGTTCAAGACCAAACTTTTGTAGTTATTTCTGTCCACGCAGGTTGTGTGCATGGGAAAGGGATGAAGCAAGCAGAGCTTTGACACCTGGTGTAAAACACCGGCCCTTGAGCTCGATCTTTCCCCCAAAGCCCAGGCACATTGCTCTACTCACTGCCTCCACACACAAGAAAAATGGCAAAGCAGCTTCTGTGCAGCCAAGCAAGGAAGAAGCCTGCCCACATTAGCTCTTGTGCTCAATCCACCAGGCTCCAGTGGTCTGAGCTTGCCAGATAAGCTTTGAGCAAGAATGCGAAGTCTGGGTGCTGCTCCAAACCCAAATCTGAGATCTCTGCAGCTTGCCCATCGCGGCCTGTGATGGATGACTTGCCACTGCTTGGAGTCTTACAGAGGAGATTAGATACCTTTCTAAAATGAGAGGTTTTAATCTGGTTTCTGGGAGAAACCCTGCAGTCAGGGCATCAAACACAGACTTAATGACCCTAATAATTCTTTCTGGCCTTAAAAGTTTAATCTGTAATCTGGGGGGTGTCAGGCAACAGTTATCCAGAGCTAAGATTACAACTTTGTCGCTCCTACGCAATCACATAAGCCTACATAAAATCTCACAATACTTATCTCAAAGGGAAAAAATAAATATAAGAAGTTTAATAACTACTGACTTGCTGATCTACAGATGGCCACTGTAAACTGCAGCACATCTAGAGCTTTTTTTCCTTCAAAACCCAGACAAAGCTCAACTGAACAGTCATAAGAAACCCTTTCTGAAGTGGGAAATTGCAGTTAATGCCTATCAGGACAATCATGAAAACACTCCCCGGGGATTCATCCAAATACTCACCCAAATTCACTTGAAACTGAACATGTTGCCACTACCCTCCACGTCGGGTGTCACTTTGTGCACCGAAATGCCTCAGGCAGCTTCAAAGGGACCGGTAGCTCCAGGCCTGAGCACCCACTGGGGAGGCAGGGACTCCTTACACCCCAAAACTGAGGGCGACGCACACACCCCCCACCCAGCATCCCCAGGACGTTGCCCTTCTTTTGAAAGCACCATATTTTCAGAGATCAGCTATTAATCCCTATTATTCTTGCTCAGAAGATGAGCTGTGCAAGATCCCAGCTCACGCTAGCTTCATTTAGCAAAGAACAGCGTCAGATGAGGACATTAACAGCCAAGCACATGTTTACCGGTCGAGCCAGTATTTCCCTAGAGCCACCGTTGCGCCGACACAAACGTGCAGGCAGCTGGATGATGAAGTCCCTCTCCAAGTCAACCGGCTCGGCAAAGCAGACTATGGCAGAACCTCTGCCCTTGGCTGGTTAAAAGTCTTCTTCCAATCCATGGGCTAAATGTGCTCACCCAAACACTCGTTTGAAATGAAGCATTCAGCTGCAGATTGACACTTGGATGCAAACTGCTGTCATAACAGCGCTGTAAACTGGATGTCATCACAAACTAAAAGCTTCACTTTGAATTAATGTTTCATCAAATACCTTGAAGTGCTCAGTCTTAATTAAAAGAGCCAAAGCTTTTTATTATGTGCATTTCCAAATTACGTTTTTCCTCCCGGTAATTCACTATTCTTTGCAGATCTTGCAAGTGTTTCATCCTGTCCCAAAGGTCACAGATACCACCTATATTGATAACTGTTTCCTGAAGGCATGTGCAGACGCTTTCGGCACCTCCGCACCCATACAAGCAGCCAGTTGTTCTCCCCAGCCATTTCACCCACGCAGCACACCCAAGGCCAGCGCAGGCCCACCATCCTTGACCCGTTGTCAGAAGCGTCCATTGCAGCTCCCTCCCCGCCTCGCAGGGAGGCACTGGGCAGAGGAACCAACTCGCATCTCCCTCAACCCCTACTGAAAAGGAAAAAGGCTTCGAGACACTGAAACCTGCTTGCCCTGTTACAGCACAGTTCTGAGCGTGAGCTGACAAAGTGTAACCTTGTTACCGAAGGTTTAATTGCATTACTGCATCTACAGCCTTAGATAGTGTATTTACCTATCTAGGTTTGAAAGGCTTAACGCTATACAGAGGAAGATGGGCAGAAGACCACATCAAAGGGACCATGCGGGCTTCACTTCACATTCATTACCAGCAGAGCTGATGACGAGCATGCAAATACCAAAGAAATTCACCCTGGAGATAAGGGGCCACACAAGGTGTCGTGGCACAAGTGCTGCTGCTCCCCTCTTTCCAGGGGGAACCCCTCTTTCACAGCAGGCAATGGGAGCTCTGGGGCTCAGCGCTGGGACCAGAGGAGCCAAATCTGTTGGAGCACCCAGCAGGACAGGGCATGGGCACAAGCAATTACATCCCTCCACTTACCAAGGTGTTGAAGCAGCCTAAAAGCACTCGGGGCTTCCCGATAAGAGTGGGCAGCGTGGTTTGCCAGCGTGCTAAGGGTCTGAAACCCCTGCGGAGTTCAGCTGAGCTCTGAGGCTCGGCACCTTTGGGGTGGGAAAAAGCCACCGAAACATTACGTATTTTAAAGCATCCCTTCCACACGTCATGCACATTGCATTCAGACCAAATCCTGTCCTCCAATGTGCACAATCATCTCTTCTACAGAACATGAGTATTTAAGAACAGTCAGTCTTTTAAAGATGGGCCTTTGATCTTGTTCCCAGTTATTTATTGAGATTCACCCCAGAGAGCAGTAAAACGTATGAAGTAGTGGGAGAAGGCAGATTGTACATTTTACCCAGTTGAACAAAGCAGAGAAAACCACGTGCATTTTAAATATGACAATTTGTGCCAGCTCCATTAAAATACAATCATACATTTCTGAGCAGAAAGAGTCCAAAGTCCATCTAGACAGTTGGGATCTCTCTGCATACTTCACAGCCCCTCTGCTCCCCTCCACTCACCTCCAACCCACAGCAATATTAAAAGCAAAGGGAAAACACAGAGACGCGTTGTACTTAAGCCCAAGTTACTTAAAAAAATCTGCTCCAATAACACAATCTCACAAGCACTGCTTTCGCGAGACCAGAGACCCAGGCAGGTTATTACCTCTTCATTTACATTCAGCCCTAATCTAACATGTCATGCAAATGCACAGGAGGGAAAACGAAACCAAAAAGCCTCCCAGCCCTTTCCTTACCCCGAACTACCAGACCATCTGCAGTTTCAAAGAACTTCTAGCAAGCATAGCTCAACATCTGCACCCCATTAAGATCTAATTTGAAACAATTGCTATTCGCTATCTCTCTTGTTTTTCCTGGGCAGAGCAGCTTTGATGTCTCCCAGTTGACAAAAATACACGAGAAATCAGCATTAAAACTATCAGCTGGAAGGTAGGAATTCCTTCACATGAACACCAGGTATCAGCGTTCAGTGAACAGAAAGCAGAGCCCCGAGCGCTCGCGCCTGCCCCGGACACCACCAGTGGACAGGGCAGGCAGATGCCGCCGCGCCGAGTGGTTGCAGCCCACCTGAAGGCACCGTCTCTTCCACCTGGATTTGGGAGGTCAGGGCTCCCCGTTATCCCTGGGATAGGGCCCTGAGAGACTGACCAGGCAGAGCACTAAGAGGTAAAAAGTATATGTTCATTTCCAGGAGAAAACACACAAATAATCCCCACCCACCCCCAAAAAACACCACAATGAACAGCAACCCTAACTGGTAACTCTCTCGTGCCCATAGCACAGGGCATGCAGGCTCAGTCACCTGCATCAGGGCAGCTCAGTTCTGGTTCCTGAGATGCGAAACATTTCAGAATATAAAGCCAAATACTTTGTTATTAAACATTTCAGGTAAGCAGCCCATTTGGAGGATGGAAAAGCTACCGATCAGCATTAATGCAGTCTCAACATTCCAGCAGAGCATTACCACTTTTTTTTTTTTATTACAAGACTCTGCAACAATTGCAAGTTTAATTTGAAATGAGCAAGTAACAGCAAACCAAAATACAGGCCCAGGTGATTCATCCCTAACAAATGTAACCAGCATTTTTTATTTCAATTCCTCGTACCTCAACTCTGACTTCAGAGCACTGCCAACAACCCACCACCTCTTCTGAAAGCAAGCTTTGCATGAGTTGCTCGCTGACATCTTAAAGGAAGGGTAACTAAGTGAAAATGAATTAATTTCAAGTTCAATGCTGTAGAGGCCTGGTATTTTTTAATCAACAGGGCAATAGCTTTCTACTTTAACCTGCGAAAGAACGTGAATGGTATGAAAAAGCCATCCATCAGCTTCCAAATAATCTATGTAGTCAAAAAGCTGACATTCTCCCCATGTGCTTAATCCTGCTATGTGACTCATACACTTATTTTTATCCTTATAATGAAATTATTACTGGAAAACTTCTTTGCTAAGTCGGCTCTGTAGGTGCCACACGAGTTGAAAGCGTATGAAGTCAAAGAGGGCCTTTGGTTTTTAAGCCAGTCAGCTGGTGACCAAATGGCACATGTACTCTAAATGCAGATTTCATGAAACAAAGCAGTTGCTTCCCTCCACAAAACATTGCCCAAACACAGGCTTCCTTAGACAGGCCAGAGGTGGATGAAAGTGTATTTGGCACATAGGAATTTTCCAATTTTTCATTGGAATAAGGAAGTGATTTTCATGCAACTATGGAGAAAAAAACCAACAGAAGCAAAACTGGAAAAGCTCCAATGGCTCTGAAGACCCAGAATGGAGCTGCAAGGGAGCACCAGCCCTCTCCAGCCAGAAACAAGGGGTGTCAGCGCAGCAGCACCGCGCCTCGTGTCTGCAGGGTACAGCCCAGTTCGTGTTCTGCTCCAACCCTGTTGTCCTCAAGTCCCAGCCACCCACCAGCGCGGTCACTCCTGCCCAGTTCACACAGAGAACACTTGCAGCTGAAGAGCTGGACGGAGAAACGCCGATGCACACGTGGGGGAGGCACGGACCCGACAGCAGAAGGTCCTTCAGTGGTTACAGAGATGGGGGAAGCGGGACACGTCCTGGGCTTGCCCTGGCTGGGTTTGGCAGAGACCCAACAATTTAAAGAGCAGAGGAAAAGCAACTTAAGGAGATAAGCTTTACAAGTAACTGGGACATCTTCCACCAATTCGACAGGCAGGGGACCAGGTCACAAGCAGATGCGACTTGCCAGTATTTTCCTAGCATCCTGTCACCCTCGCAGCGCACAGGGGCCGGTTTCCCAGAATTTTAGGCTAATGTACACAAACTCAAGGAGAAAAACCCCCAGTAACAGCTCTTTGGATTAAACCCATCCCAATCAGATTAATCAAGTCTTAAATTGCACATCATGCTGGCAAACATGCTTTCCCAAGTCTTAGGTTATAAATATTTACAATTTCCACTGTAACGACGCAGACAAAAACTGCGTACAGCTCATCAGGAGCAGAGCCGAGTGCCAGGCACAAGAGCTTGGACTCGCAGTAGTTTCAGCCTTTTCCCCGTGGATTTTCAGCATGTTGTTTAACCTATTGCTGCCGTTGCGGGAGGGGTTTAATCCAGCGCTGCTCTGGAGGAGGCTCTGCTGCCCCCACCCACCCCCGTGCTGGCCTTTTGCCGGTGTCACTGCAGGGTGAACCAGAATAGAGACAGAATGGAGATTACTGGGGGAAAAAAAAAAAAAAAATGGAGAAAACAAGGTTGGGTTGAGTCCCTGAAAGCTTATGCCAGCGATGGGGAGCAGATGGTACAAGGGACAAAAGCCAACACAGGATGGAAGAGCTTCTGGTGGCAGAATGAGTGGATCTGGTTCACATTGCCCAGGAAAACACATGTTAGGGAGAAGTCTCCCATTGCACATAGAGGGGACTTACAGCAGGATTTCCAAAAGCTGCCCTCTGCCTGCCACGGGACAGGACAGGAATCAACACAAAGCTCGCCCGGTGCTGAGCACACCAGCGGGACACTGCGCCTCTTGGTGGCAACCAACTGCGATGGGTCTGCTGCAGCGAGCCCCCAGGTTGGGTTCGCTCCCCGCCTCTCACATCCGCGGCGCCTCCACACGCAACGCCGTGCAGCTGCACACGCATCTGCATGTGTAAACACATCTGCGGGAAAATAAATAGACTTAAGCTCGAATCTGGCAGACAGCTCAGAATTGGTCTTCTTGGAAGACTTCTTTCACACCAACATCCGAGCAGGATGCTCCAACGCAGTCTTCCCCCTCCAGACCCGGAGTGGGGAAGGCCAGGTGAAGCCTCTGAGTGTGCTTTAAAGAGCATTTTTGAACTGCTGTAGCTCGGTGCAGACAAAAGCGAGGACAGATGTCCCGTATACAACAGCCACCACACAGCCAGCCCGAGCCTCGTGCCACCAGGCTGTGCATGCCCAGAGCTGGGGAGCCAGCACTGGTCTCTGGTACATCTCCAGCTCCAACAGGAGGTGCTCTTCCCACCTCAGAGTTCCACGGTGAAGAGTGCTCCAAAAATTTATCAGAGCACTGTAAACTTCCAGGAAAGCCTGAGTGTTTCAGTGTAGTATTTCAGAGCAGGACATTTCCAGTTTACATAAATAAAGCTGACAAATGACTGGTCTGACTTCTGAAATCCCCCTGTAAACGCAATGAAGCAACTCAGCTTAGAAGTATCTCATAATTAAAAGCACTAGCAAATCAAGTCTCACGCATGGCTATAAATATGTCTGAAGAATCAGCAGCTGCCAAGCAAAAGACAAATAGTAAACATTGTGTGCACACCTCTGTCCTCCTTGCTCAACTGCTTAGCATCTGCTAATCTTTTCTCCACTCTGTTAGGAAAGATACTCAAGGGCAAGATGGATCATTTTAGGGCCCCTGTTACTTGGAGATACTTTGCCAGTCACTGTTTGGGTGCGCAAGGGAAACTTTTCCAACAACATTTTGGTTTTCCATGACATGGGAACAGCAAAACTCCTTCCCCATGTTTCCCTGCAGCTCAGGGCACTAAGGCACTCAAACCCCAGAGCACAGTGAAAAAAGGGACCGACAGCTTCTGGGCACGACCCACCTGCTCACCACCGTCACGCATAAGGAAAAAGGTGAGTCCAATACCCTCCTTTTAGGGTTGCAACCAGCAATCGTATCAGCCTGCAGAAACCTGAAACCACATCCCCAGCACAGGCAGTAGGTGCTCACAGAGCACCCAAACCCAGCAATAGTGCAGGAGAAGGGGAAGGACAGACACAGGGAACAGCATCTGCCAAGTTATTCTCTGACCCGGGACAGGCAGAAGGGCAAGATCCATTACAAATGGTGATATTTAATTTTTAAGTATTCTAGTAAAAAGATGAAGTTAAGTAATACTTCACTTCCATTTTCTACAGGAGAGACAAACACCAGAACAACTTCCCCTGCGATACTGGTAGCCCCATGCTTTTCCCAGCCCACTAACATAAAGCAGTTTATTATTTCTGAATTCACTACCTTTAATGGTTCTAATTATCATATTTTAAACAACAAAGCCAATGTGCATGATGATGTTGTTAGGAATATATCGAACACAAGAGGCCTTCCACACAGCAACCAGGCAGCACAAAGCCAAGTTTTTAGCAGGAGTGTGTTTCCAAGATCCTGAACATACAGACATTTTCCTGATGTTTATGAACCCTTTGTGCTCCAAGTGTGCTCTTGCAGTTCAAGGCTGGAGTAAGAGCGAGTCTTTTCAGAAATGTCTTAAGTTATGCCCTTTGGGAACACTGTGTGCCACTGAATTCATCCTTCTTTAATTTCTTGCATGGTTTAAGTCACCAAGTCTGCTTGCAGCTGTCCTGAACCATGCAGCCAGTCTCTGGGGACACTGAGTGCCATACGAGGGCAGCAATAGCAGGGCCACAACTACCTCATGTTACCCACCTACACTCTGTTAAAAATAATAGTAATAAAACAGTCTGAACATCTCTTCAGCCAACTGTCTTGTTCTCAGGCCTGCAAGGAGATGCCCGGCAATGAGCATCATCTTCCTCCACGGAGAGCTGACCTTTCTGCTCGCTGCTGACTCAGACATGAACTGTAAACAACTGCAATTTATTCTTCCCCCGTAGCCATTTGTTCTCCTCTCTCCATCTCGTGCTGCTTTACAAAGTTCAGCAGCCTTTCCTGCTCGCATCTGTCCCTCTTGGCACTGAAGCACACTAACCTGTCTCAGCATCCTGAAGGATTTCAGCTCCGTTTGC
This sequence comes from Anseranas semipalmata, assembly GCA_013399115.1. Taxonomy (NCBI): domain Eukaryota; kingdom Metazoa; phylum Chordata; class Aves; order Anseriformes; family Anseranatidae; genus Anseranas; species Anseranas semipalmata. The sequence goes on from VXAA01006376.1 coordinate 2,006,011, forward strand.
TTTGCTGTTCATGGGTTTGTTCAAATGAACTTCCCGGTCAACAGAATATTCACTTTGTGTTTGTGGTAAAAGAATCCTTTTGCTTGAAAATACATCTACACTGCTGCAGCAGTTTTATCCTTGCTCAAAACCCCATCCTGCACAGAGATATTGAGTAACTTTGAAACCCGTGCTCTCTTTTTTTTTTTTTTTTTGCTATAGCCTCTGAAAGGAATAAAAAAGAAATAGCCCTCCTTGCGTAGTCCCCCCTCCCGATATCTTTCTTCTCATTAAGAATTTCCTCACTACGCCCCCACATCACCTAGGAAATCTGCTCATCCCCACTACCTTTTTTGGCAATTCGATGACGCGTCGGGAATTTCCAGCACCAAAAATGCAGCTGCTCTACTGGCCTGACAGCTATTTGCTAACCTGAATCCAGAAACACGCCAGCTCTTTCCCTCAGCATTACAGCTGGCAGAGCTGAATTTCCAATAAGCCTCACACCTTTCACTCGGGGCTTTACGGGACGTGTCGCTGCACTGCTCTGGCAGAAGCAAAACAGCACTTTACAGCCAGGGCACCGACCGCCCAACACCAAAACCATTGAGGCTGCAAAGAAAACCGCTTAGGACTCAGGATACTCGGCCAGTGAAGCCAAGTGCTGGATGCACAGGCGGCAGCACGGCCATGGGGTGACGATTGGAGCATATCTGCTAGGCGAGATCTCCGTGGGGGCAGGACTGAAGCCCTCGTGTGTTCAGAAGTGCATCTGTCTTTTGTGAGCATACCTGCTGGTGTAACAAAAAGGATATTGCCTGCCCCCTGAAAAACATAAACCCGCATAACTCATTACTGGGACACGACTGAGCGAGCCTACAGCCATGAAATCCACCGAGACTGTGCTGCTCCCCATGAGCACAGGAGCAAGACATTCTCCACAAGCCCAACACTAACCAACTCTGTGGAGATCATTTGCAGTTAAAAAGCCCCCGTCAGTGCTGTCAGGGCACTGGCTGGACTCTCGACAACCTGGTCTTTAAATGCAGCCTGTAGGTTTTGCCAGAAGAGAAAAACAAGTGGCGAGAGTCACTTTGCTATTTGGCAGGCGAGGCTCTCGGCCCAGGATGGGGTTGGCATCTGCTGTTTTCTTCAGCAAACCTCAGCGGTCACAAATGCAGTAATCAGGCTGCCTCCCTGCAATGAACACGAAGTATAATGCATCAAGCTGATGGAGCTGGCCAGGTAGAGCCTTCTCAGGGACCTTCTTGGGAACTTGGGTTCTTCTGGTCACCCAAAATGATTTTACACCTCCGATCCTGAGCAAACTGACTGTAAATGCAGGCAGAGTCCACCGCTCGCAGTTCCAAAGAGACCTGGAGCCTCCGTAACTGATGACACCAAGGTAATTGCCACTGTCTCAATTCAGCACATATTGCACAAAATATTCGTATGGCAAACATCCAGGGGAGCAAAGAAACAGTTTCATGGCACCGATTACAGAACAAGTCACCACCAGCAGCAATAAGCTGGGTGGAGGAGTGGGGGACATCTGACCCTGCTTTAGCTATAAAGGGCTGATTCAGCCCTGAGTGCCACCGGGCAGAGCAGAGGAGGTGTAATGCTGGTTTTGGTTGGTTTGGAAAGCACTTGCAGTCAAATTAAAAAAAAACTCCAGCAGGTTTTAACATCAAAAGCACTACTGCAGAGACAACCAGAACCAACAGCTAGCACCTACATCAAAGCATACACCACAGTCGTGATTAACAAATGAAAGAAAAGCTCAGGCTTGCACCATTTTTTTTTTTTTTAATATAAATTAGGTTGATTAAAAGCAGAAGAAAGCAATGACTAATCCCCAAAATAGAAGAAAACATTGGGTCAAAGTGACACTGTCAGAAATAAGCTGTTGAGGGACATGGTGATTTTAACTCAGCAGCACTTGTGCCTGTCAAATCATAAAACATCATTTCAGATTTGGATGAAACACCATTGTCCAGGAGTTCCAAATCCTTGCTTCCTTAGACTGTTACAATTTAATCTCCTCATCAGGAGAGAAGATGGCCTTGTGAAAAGAAAAATATAGTAAAACAAGCACTCAGGAACTCCAGAAAAGCTGCACGTGAAGAGGACACAGTTTGTGACACCCCTACTCAGGTCACATATCTTGAGGTGGGCGACAGAACGCTCTGCAATTCCAAGCACTCGCAGATATAAAAGTGTAATTATCAAAATGCCGCTTAGATTACTGTGTTGGTCTGCTTCTTCCTCATTCTAGCTATTTTGCCACTCCCGGTTTCAGGCTCAGAAGATGATCATCTACTCAATAGCCAAATGCACAACTCAAAGCCAGACATGGGAGACTTGATACTTGTTCAAGTATTACTACATTTTCCATGTTAACAAAGCATTTGGTGCAACCAGTTCCTCCTTTCTGCTGTCTCCATCTCCAACAGAGCATATAAATAGCAACATTTTAAAGTACATGAGTCCAAGCGATGCGTGCAAATGTAACTGCTCGGGCATTTTATGTGCTGCAAGGCTATATTGCAAGCTGATTGATTTCTTATGGCTGAATCTGTCACGTTCAGGCAACATTAAGCTTCAAGTCAGGTTTTAAACCACTATATGTCTTAAGATCTAGATTAAAGAGGACAATTGCATATTCCTTTCCAAACCTACAAAAACTCAACAAAAATATACCGATGGCAACAAGTTAAGGAACCTGTGCATTTCCTTCCCTTTCTTGGCTACAAAATATCACAAAACACGACTCGTTCTGTTTGGAGAGTAGGAGGAGATGAAATGCATGTGTCACTACAGGAATTTATTACTTAAAAGCAACATGGGGAGGATAACATTTTTCTCTCAGACCCCTGTAGAAGATTGGGGCTGTGATACGTAGCTCCAGCTCCATGCCCCAAACTCCCAGGGAGAGCAGAATATCAGAGGCAAAAATCAGCAGGTTGGGTTCAAAATACCAAATTTTGTTCTTAGGCATCAAATAAGCTCCCTGGTGAAAGCGTTCCCCAGTTTAGAACAGGAAAGCTGCTTCCACCCTATCCTAAACCAGGGATTAATCACCAGAGCTGTGTTTTACGTTTCCAAGACCAGCTTTGGATCAGAGCACATGTAGTAACATGATATGAACACTTTCGTTAGGGAACACCCACTTTCCCCAGATTTCCAGGCTGTTTATGAACTTGAGACCAGGTTAACACGTCAATTGACTTGTACAGGATTGAAACCAAAAGCACGGAAAAATGCATGGAGACTAGAAATGGCAACTAGAGAGCAACAGTCAAAACTGGGACTCTCGCTGCCAGCACTGGCATCAGGCTGGTGACAAGACTGGTGAAAGGCAAGAAATAGGCAGCTGGTATCACCTAACCCAGAGAAACTTCTTGGAGCACAAGGGCTCTCGATGCCACGTGTGATGCCTCCTCTCCCTCCATCCTCTGCAGAAACACGAGCCCTGAGCCCAGCTCGGTGGCCACGGGCTCAGCAGCGTCTCGGAGCTGCCTCTTCAAGGCAGAGCCACGAAGCTCAGCGCGGCATCCACACTGTGCTGCGCCTCGGCCAGTCCCCATCACAGCCAAAGAAGGGGCTTGGTTAACTCTGATTCTGCTTAAAGCGTGCACCAGCTTTACCCTCAGTCTGCCAATTTAAAGTGTGAGGCTAAAATGCCTCATAACTCTAAAGTCTACAAGTGCCAAATGCTATAAGCAGCTATAGCAAGCAATTAGCTGTCAGTTTATTTTAACTTGCTCACTGAAAATATTTAAGCAGGAATTTCATGCCGAGATAAGCCACTGGGTAAGGCAAGAGGTTACGGTAAAGATACGAGCCATTGTATGTGTGCGGGCATAGGTTACAGCAGGGAGCATTAGGACTGGATGGCATTTCCAATTTAATCTCATTCTTCGGTTGCAAATAACTTTATTAAACAAATTTTGCAGAGGACTAAAGTTTTCCATGCATCATCTAAGCCGGAAGGCAGCTTTTCTTGTAAAACGTTAAGCAATGTAGAGTCAGAGCTAAAAGCAGAGGAAAATAAGAAAACACAAACCAGGTTTTAGAGAGCCCATTGATTGAAGGAGAAAATCTCATGGGAAAATTTATTCAGTTATTTTTACTTAAAAAATAATATTTCTGAACCTATGGGCATCAGCATTTCCAACTGGGAGAGGGAAACCTCTGGGCTAGATGGTCCACACAAAGACTCCCCAAAGGCCTAAATCTGGGGGCTAAATCCTGAGATCCAGAGAGTCAAATAGGTCAGAAAGGCAAAATAACTCACCACCAGCCCGTATCTTGAAATATGGGGGAAGATTTTTTTTTTTTTGAGATAATTAACGCATATTGCATCGAGTATGAACAGAGTTAAATTCTTTTTGGAAAAAAAAAAAGGGCGGTATCACAGCAAAATCAACACATCATTTAGGAAAGAAACTAATGTTCCAAGATAAAATTTTGAGGGGAATTAAGAGCAGTTATCTTCCTAATTAATAATTTGCAATTTCCTTTCAAAAACAGCAAGCAGGAACCTGCCTTCCCCCTTCCCCCTCCAACCAGCCCCTTCAGAAGAACTGTGAGAAAAATGTGATGGGAAAGCAGCTTAAGAAAAGCAGAGCAATGCTTTCACATGCATTTCTCGAGTTATTCCTCTGCTCCCAACATTACAATGTAATTTCCTCTCCAAGGTATTCTTTATCGCTGGAGATTAAAGGCACATTTTGCGGCTGTTTGATTTGGCCTGCGCTCAGATAAACAAGTAAACTGCAGGAACGCAGAAGTCAACAATCAAGATCAGTCGGGTTGACGGCAACCAGATAAAAAGAAGCAGGTCAGGGTCTGGTTTACTTCATTTTCTTACACATCCTCTCACCCTGCTACAGCCAGGGCCTTGGGAAGAACTATTGCTCCTTTACAAAAAGTTACCTTTTTTTAATGGAGAAAATTAATTTTTGAAAATCATGCACAGCCAAGCCAGTGTCCAACAGCACCTTCTTTTCTAGGTTATTTATTGCTGGAAAAAGAAAAGATGGAAGAGGCTTTTCCACCAGCACAGGTGCTGATTTTTCTGCCTTTTTCACTTGCTGTAATGAAGAGGCATGATCATGCACTTACTGTCCTTTCTGCCCTGCAAGGACAGAAAATGGAGGGGGGTGGGGATTTAGGGGAGCCAGCACAGGGAACAGGCGATTACCTATATTCCTATGGGCCTGCATACTTATTCAAACACACTATTTTTTATATAAAAATACATATTTTACTGGAAACCCCACTCCCGCATGCAGCAGCCCTGAAGCAAGCCACGCCATGCTGCACCGGGCTCAACCTCGGCTCCTCCTGAGCCCTCAGCTCCCCACAGCCCCCGGCTCCGTGCTGGCTCAGCCTGCACAGTGCAAGCGGTTGTTTTGTAAGACCAACCAAAATCCAGCCTCCGATCCCCCTCCCCAGGCCCCAGAGCCCCCACCAGGGCTGATTCCCAATGCAGTGTGCATCTGCACCCCTGTGGGAAGGTGCTGGGCACCTCCGCCTCTCCATCGCACCCCTTAGTCGCCCAGCTCAACCCCTGCTGCCTGTTACACTGCGCTAAACCACACAAACCCAACTAAGATGTGAAACCTCTCTGCACATTGTAAATAACCTTTCAAGAAATAGGTGTAAAACACCACCACTGCATCGAGCTGGGGCAGCCAAGAGCAGCAGCATTTTTCCTGTGTTGGATAAGTTCACCCCCTTTACCCCAAAAGGGCTGAGGTGACACAGGTTGTTTCGACTCAGCTATTTACCGCAAAACCAAGCCACTAAAAGCTCAAAGCTTTGCAAATTTGATCAGCTCTAGAGAATTAAACTTCCTGCAACTCCAAAGACTCATTATGGCAAGCTGCCCGTTCCTGGAAAAGTTTGCCAAAAGGTATTTTAGGGCCATTTCCTAAATTAACTCATTCATAGTTTTATTATTTCTCTTCGTGATTTAAGCATTGGAGAAAGGGAGCTAGCAAACACCTTAATTTGAGGTTAAAACAAGTAATCAAATGTTGAAGTTACTATTGCAAGGAGAAGCTAAAACTTGCATTTGTGATATATTGTGCTAGGAGCTTTACTGATGGTTAAAGGAAAGGAAGACGTTCAGTTCAGCGGAACTGAGGAAATGTATAACATTGCTCATAAAAAGCACACATTCAAGCTGGGCACAAAAACATCGTAAATTTGTACTTATCCTCTCAGTTTAACTGAGGTAGGAATGAGTGCAGAAAGGGAAGGGAATTTTTAACAGATGAGAAACAAAACTGTTTCAGGAGACTTTCCCCAGACAGAACATTTCTCTATCCTGGGACAGCATTTTGAGACCAAAAAACAGTGTTTAAAAATGAAATTATTTTCTTGTAAAACCCTAAGCTAGCAAAACTTTCCAGAAAAGTCCAAAACACCTTTTTTTTTTTTTTTTTAAACAAAAACAACAAAACCACTTTGCTACAGGTTAAGAAGAGCCCCTACCCTTCATCTTCCCCCCAAGCTGAGGGTAGATTTTTCCCCTGAAAACCCAGTAGCACCAGTACGATACTGATATACCTCAGCTGCCCCTTCCCCAGTTTCCATTCAAGCATATCACAAGTGCTTTCTTGATTCTCAGTGGGCTTATTGAAAGCCTGTTGCCTGGTGGGAGCACAGCACAAGATGAGGACTTCATGAAAGAAGAGAAACTTAGTACTAAGAATGAAAGATCTTGTTTTTATTATTGGGATGTGTGTGGAAGACCGAGCCAAGGATAACAGAAGAACAATTTGGAAGCAAGCTTTTGAGCCCAGAAGGAGCTTATAGTTTTCCCCTGCCATACCATGAAGCGTTACGTGGAGCACAGAACTCTGCTCGTGGCAGATTTAACACACTCCAAGAGGGAAGCTGGGAGCAAGCCACCCACCGGCACTTTGCAGACCCCACTGCACAGAGCAGCTCCTGTGCTCACGTGCTGCCGAGAGATGCAACAAGCTGGGGGGATTTAGTGTCAAAATATATTCAAGAACACAAAACAACTCCTTCAGCCTGGCCACAAAACCCTGTGAGAGATGAGCATGTCACTGCGGTCACTTCAAACACGCCTGCTTTCAGTAGTGCTGCAGGGTGCAATGGGGTGCAATACTGAACCCCCATCCCACCGTCTTCCTGCAGGTTAGGAAGACGCACAAGGCTCGGGGCCAGCGGCTCACAGACGCTTGCTGCTGGCCCCACCACATGATATTTGCCCCCCTTTACTGCACTGAAACAACTCACAATGACTTCTAGCACAACGATGCTTCCATCTTGCTTGGGACTCTTGTTGCGGACAGCCTCCCAGCCACCAGTCTTTGGCACAAGTTACTTGCAAGCACATTAAGAACTGCAGGTAATACGTCAGCAACAAGGTTGCAGGGAAGGAAGGCAAGATGCCACCAAGTCACATAACCATTAACAGCTCGGTGGAAGTTGGTCTTACAAATGTGTTGGCAGAAAATCCAGCTGCTGCTACAGGCCACGCTGCCACGAAGCTGATAGACCTGCAGGAACTCAGCCACACAGCCCACGTGGGTCTGGAGGAAACAGGCAGCAGATTCATTATTTCAGAGCAAGGGATTGTAAGGGGAATACCCTTACAGCAGGCATAGGAAAGCCAGCAGCCACAGACTGAGGTCAGAGGAGCAATATTCCTCATCTGGCCGCGGGGAAGAGTTTGAACTGAGAGAAAACATGGGCAGGACAACCCGAGGGGCTGAGGAACCACACCTGCATGGATGCCCACCAGCCCGACCCAGGCCTACACACACACAGTGTCTCCTACAACTTCTCCTTTCTCTCATTCCCTCCAGAGCACACCCTGCCTTGTGTGCTGGCCGACACACAGCAGAGAGGTCGGGCTCCGCACTAAGGTGGCCTTCGCACAGCCTCGCGTCCCCAAAGGTTCCGCTAGAAGGCACAGTGCCCTGCTGCAGCACATCCATGGCCGGGATCAAGGGGAAGTCTGCAGGGGCAGCAGGACGGCCAGAGATGCTCAGGCTGGAAGCAGAGCTCCACCAAGCAGAACCCTGCTTCCTGCAGGCACAATGCACAGGAAAGGGAAACTGAGCAAGTCCCCAGGGCCAGAGACCAGGGGACACCTGCCCTGCTGCTTTTCAACCTGGAGAGCGAGACAAAGGAGGATGAGGCATGAGCAGTCAGAGGAGAGCCAAAACACTGCACAAAAGCCACTGCAATTCGTGCAGCCCTTCCCAGGGAGGTCAGAGAAGGTGAGTGCACAACCACAGGCACTGCTGAAGAAACTGCTCATGCTAAAGGAAGATAATCAAACCAGAAAGTATTTAAGAGAAAAGGAGCACATGCACATATGCTAATTCACTCCCTGAACAGCTTAAACAGCATCTTGAACTGAAGTCAGGGAACGGTGAGCCACTTGGTTTCAGCACCTCCCTTACCCTGTCCTAGCGGTCCCACTGGAAGCCCGGAGCTGCACAGCACACAGACCTCTCCCACGAGCATCCGCTCCCCACTAAATCTGAACGTGCATTAGTTTGGCAAAAGAACACATTTCATTTCACAAGTTTTAAAAAAAATCACTTCTTTTGAAACCAGAACATAATAAAGTGAACAAGAAATGCACAAGCAGCATGATGCTCATTTATTTCTTATAGAGCCCAGAAGGAATGTAATTTAAAATGTGAACTTTGGCAATTCATCACACAGTCTTTCAGACTTCAGAATTTTCAAAGAGGAAACTGAAACGAGCAAGATGTTTGACATTGGGAAATGCCTACCACAAACAGCAGAGCTATCAGACGTACAGATATTTGCCTTAAATGCACCACGTTCAGCTCTTCTCTGGCGCAGCTCTGCTGACTTTGAGACTTGTGGAGGGAGCACATCTGGCTTGCTGTCATGAACACATCCATGAAATGCTATTTATATCATCACATCTAAAAACTCCACGTAATTAATTACATGGAAGAGGTGATTTAATTAAAATATTTATAGAGTGCAGGTGACAGCCATTTAGAGCTGTTGGGTAAATCACATCTACGCAAGACTTGCACAAGAGTTAACAGGAGCACTTACATTCATTGCTACTCTGTTGGATAACACTGAAGATTTGAGCTAAATACCTGAGCACAACTCATTTCCAAACTTGATTTGTTTACCCAGCAATCCAACGCTGAGAAACAGAACTTTTCACATCAGAGGCCTTCACCCAGAGCCACGCTGGGCCTCCCGAGGGATGTGCCCCTGCAGCGGGAGGGCGCTGGGGGCATCCCCAGCAGGGTGCCTCGGGGCAGGACGAGCCGCGACAAACCGTCCCGCAGATCCGTTTTTAAGTTACCGGCGGTGCAGGAACAGGGGCTTTTCCACAGGGTACGCTGAAGTAACCAGCAAGCCTGCTCACCACTTACAGTTAAAATTAATAGGCAACCTTGCCCTTCTTATCTATGCAGCAGTTATTTCCTAATGCATGCCGCGAAGTGGTGCCAATTTTGCCCTATGGGCCTCATGAAGCACACAGACTAACTCACATTATCTGGGAGCATGCAAGCCAAAAATTTTTTAGAGGCAGATATACTCTTATATCTGCTCTCATTAAGCAATTTCCTGTGGTATTTACTGAGTGGCTGCAGCCTGCCCAGTCGTACCCCTCCCAAGCCTTAAGTTTTTCAGGGCATTTTTTTTTAATGGGTATTTAGGGGACTAACAGCACCCAGAGAGCTGGGAAGTCTGGCCAAGAAAGCCCAGCACAACTGTCACCAGAGTCGTTTCTGCTGTTGGCTCTGTGGCAGTGTACTGCCATGTTACACTCATCTGTCCCACCAGGAAAATAAATTATTTAAGAGGGATTTATTTACTTTTATAGTAGCCTGCTAGAAAACAGTAAGAACCAGCCTCAGACCTATGGCAGGCAAAAACTCTTATTCTTCCTGTGATTTGCCAAGCATCCTATTCCCAGCTAAGCTGCCTGGGCTCCTGCAAGGCACCAGCCCCATCTATCCCACACCTTCCCCACCACCTCCCTGCAGCTCCACGGACACAGCTCCACCTTGCTTGGCTGCCGTGGGTGGTGGTGTGACCGCGGTACAGCCTCTGGAAAGGCAGAGTCAGGAGCAACCTCGAGCCTTCGCATTTCACAAACGCTTCTGACATTTCTCATTTTGGGTTCAAAATTATTTCTTCCCCATTCTAAGGTTTAAACGCTTGTTTCTAATAAGGACTACATTTCTCACGCAACTAAACAAAACAGCTGGAGGGTAAATATTACAATATTCATGATAAACTCCCAAGCATGCATTGATATTTTCTTTTTGAAAAGTTAAAAATGTGAAAAATGATAAACAAAAGGAAACAAACATTGCAAGCTAAGCACAAGTCAGACTGAATTAAATATAAGTCAACCTGGACTTAGTTGGTGACAACCTCTGCGAGGGGACTGAACTCAAATACCTCATCAAAACAGTAAAATTGGAGCAGAGCTCGCAAGCTAGCTCCAAAGGGGACTGTTTTTCATCACTGTGAGCAATCATAATTTTCTCTCCTTTCTCTTTTGCTTCCAGGAGCAGTACAGAGGACACCCTTCAGATAAGAGCTTATTTTTATCCCTTGAAAGAAAATAGCAAAAGCATTTTCTCTGCTTTAAGCAGTCTTAAAGATGTGATTTAAAGTGCTCTGGAAGCATTTATATAATTGAATTATAATTTGCTTCATTTGTGCTTGCGGTCTCTTTTGCACTGTCCAGTGCACAAATCAGGCATTTGTACAATTCAATTACAAATATACTCAGGAACCTTTTAATCTCATATTAGGTTTCATAATTGATTCCGGCTGTCAGCATCAAGTCTCGGCATTCGGCAAGTTCTCTCGAATCATGTGCAGTGTCAGATGTTCATAGACAAAAAAGGTACAATTAACTGTAATGTATAGGTTAAGGCAGATTTTCGGGACCAGATCACAATTACAAAAGTGGGCATTAATTTGTGTGCACACGGGGTGGGGATATTCAGCAGTGCAGCAGCAATTCATGCTTGTGACTCATTCCCTGCTACTTTTAAGTTCTGGGCTTTCCTTGGAAAAATAATATATACAGATACTAGTGAACTATAGGCAAAACAAACCAACCAGTTTGTGCCTGGAAACGCATCCTTTCAGACTAGAAAACAGTGCTTGTATTTTTAGAAACTGTAAGAAGTCCACAGTAGTGCATCTATTAGACAAACTTCTTAGAACTCTTTCCTGAAGTAACGGAAAATGTCATACTCTCCTGATGGAGTAGTGGAGGCAACAAGCTCCTTTAAAAACTAAAGCCAGGTGTTACCACTTTGGGTTTTAGCAAGAATAAACCCCAAGCACACTAGTTTACAGAGTTTGAGTAAACCGGCAAAGTCTTTCCAGGGAACCACCACTTCTCCTGTTCTTTGGTCCACCCGGGCAGCACAGGAGCTCACTTCCCGCAGGAGCCCACTCCCTGTCAAAACTATCTCCAGACCAGAGATTGCATTAATCAAGATGTTTTTATACAACTAAAATTGCTTCAGCAACCACAAGCATTGCCAGCACTGAGTTACCTGACTTTTCCATGGAATATACTGATGTCTTGGCTTCACGGAAATCTCACATTCTTAAATTGTGATCTGATTCTTCTGTACATGATAAAGTATCCTAGGTTCATGAGAACTAGCCTAGCAGCATCAAAACTTTACGGGACTATTTTCCTGTTCTTCAGGCAGGTATTAGATTCAGCAGAGCAGGTCCAGCTCTGCTAGCAATTATACCCACACGTCTTGAAGGAGTCGCACTGGATTTACCTTTCTGTAAATCCCAACAATGCCACGTTAAAGACAACGCACCACAAGCCACCTGCTTGGCAGGTGGTGCGCAGGCAGACACCAGCGAGCCCCATCATGACAGGCCTGTGATGGGACGTGAACAGACTTTATACAAAAGTATTTTTCCCCCTCAACACCAAATGCACTTACTGAAGGGTCTTCAAAACAAGTTTTCCACGGAAGTCTCTTAACTAAAGGCTTTCAGTCCCAATGGTAACAGAGTGGGTGATATCTCCAGCAGTACTCATCCTTCAGCCAACTTCTCCTGGAAGACCATGTCCCATCCCATCTGCCAGCCTGCTCCAGCCCCTTAGCAGCAGCTACTGGCTTCTCACAAGGCGAATACCTTGAGACACCTTTGCTTATTCCCTTATCCGATCTCTTGCAAACACGCATGTTCAGATAATACATTTCGGAACACGTGGAGATGGTTACCATCACACGCTGCCCCACACAAGGTACTCGAGGCACTACTTTCTGGGGCAAGCAAGCAGACCAGCAAGCAGAGACAGATGCTATGAGGAAAACGGGCAGATACAGCAAAATACTTGGAGAAACACAGACTTGTATACGGCACTCAGGATCCACTTCAAAGCCCAAGTTTAGGAAAACCACTGGTGCTTAGCTCCCCATTCGCTTTGTTTTGATGGGTTATGCGTGCAGTTCCATGAAGCAGCATCCAGTTTTTTCCTGAAGGCTCTTTTAAACATAAGCCAGTGAGAAGGAAACCTCTGAGCAGTTACCTAAAGTGAACCACCACAGTCACGACAAATATCAGTTTTTCCCCCTTTATGCTGCAGTGAGACTGAAGAAAAAAAGCTTTCACCTTCCACACCATGTGTTGTGTGTTTAAAAAAATTGTCTATGCTTTCAACACATGATATTCATAATCAGACCACATCAAACAGTCATAAACGCTCCTTCAGCCTAAACACACTTAAACAATGCATTTCACAAGAGAATTGGAGTGCTGTGGCTTATCACAATATAAAAAACCAGTAGCTCTGAGGGGCCTGGAGAGCTGCGGCAGTTCGTGATATGCAAGGGGGGGGAAAGCCCCTCCAGGATGGGCACAGCCGGACGTGTGTGCCTAACAAGAGGCCTCGTTTTCTCCTGCTGGCATCTGAGGACGTCCAAAGGCAGACGATGGGTTTTACAACGCAGTTAAATGTCACATCCCTTCACAGCAAGGCTCTGCCTTACAAGCCAACATCACCACCCAGGGTGGCAGAGTGCGTGCTGGGGGAGGACACCATGCCCCACCGTGCGGTCGTGGCTTTGCATTACGCCACAGCAGGGCACGGGCAGGGGGCACAGCAGCACTATTCCCCTCTGCCATGGCCAGCACAGCTGCGGATGGGGGGCTGCACCCAGCCTCAGGCCTCCCCAAATCAACCGGGGTGTTGATCGATCCCTCTGTACAGGAGGCTAGACAAGACCCTTCCAGTGATCCCTTCCCACCCACAACTCACAGCAAGCAACAGCAGCCCAAGAAGCTTACCTGAAGATTTTTAATGGAGTGACAAATCATTCCACAGTCTCTTTTGAACAGTCTAATTCAGCGTGCCTCAACGGCACCTGCCCTTCGGCGAGCGTGCAGCCTATACCCGTGCAAAGGGACAGGTCTGCTCGGAGATCTTATCACCATGAAGCCATCGGTCACTTCTGAAGTGTTTCTGCCACTCTAAAGAGCTGCAAGAGCTTTAACCAAACCAGTAAAATAGCACCCCCAAAGCACCGTTAAGTGTCCATCGCCGCCCAAATGGGAGACTCTGGATGGCACCACTGCTACCAGGTCACTTTATGGTGCTGTAATCCCATTCTGGATCCTCTAGTCTTGCTCATTTTGGAGACCTTCTCCTCTGTGTTGACCTTACCAAGACAGAATATGATGATTCCTGTGCCTGCATCTCTCTTGCTCAGAGCTGGACCAAATGAGTTGTTCGTGTCACCACGGCTTCAAGGGCAACTCTATTATCCCTGTGTCTCAGTAATGTGCATGAAGAGCAGCTACCTAAAGTCACACCTGTGGGCCCTGACTCCGTTTCAGTTACATATAAAGGAAAAGTTATCCCGCTTCCAGTCCCTCAAGATCACTCCAAGGTCTGGGAGCCACGTTAGATCCTTCCCACAGGAAGGGAAAGCCCAGCTAACGATACATGAACCAGAAAGAGAAGAAAAATCCATTTACATCCCTCTCTGCCAAACTGACACCGTAGCATTAGGAGAAATAAAATCCTCCCAAGAGGATTTGAAATACATAACTTGTAAAAATGAAAGTGTTATTCTCACGCTGAAACTCAACACAGCCCTGAGTTTTAATATTTATGAAATGTTTGCAGCCTTTAGAACTTGCTAAGCAAGCGCTAGGGTAACATTATATGTTCAGACAGTAAAACACAGAAGGGAAACGCTATGGTTAAAAGAGCACAGGAGGCGCCAAGTAACAGGCGAAGCCCAACGCAATGCTTTCACCCAGCGACACCCCCACAGGGGAGGAAGCTGCCCCCTCCTGCCAGCTTTCTGCCGAGCTGTCCGTGGGCAACACGCAACAGCATCCCCCCGGGCCAAGGAGCCCCCAGACCCAACCGAACCATAGGCAAGAATAAAAAGCATAAAGAGACACCAACACCTCGGACCTTTGTTAAATCACTTCTATTGTTTACATGCAATTAAACCACAGACCTGCAGGACCCAGGTTGCTGACAGACATCTGGAAGTCCACTTCAACAACAAGGAAAAAAAGAAGTGGTTAGATAATCTGCTGCGCACAAGGCAACAACGGGCAGAGAGCAATCCCCATGCAACTGCATCATCTGCCTTCATTTCTGACTGGCACGAGGGTGATGACAACTTTGGGACCTTTCAATCCTCATTTTAGAAAATCACCTAAAGTCTATGTGCTGATGTAGAGCCAGACACAGCCTGTTTCCCTACGCTACGGGATCATTAATAAAGACTTTACAGTCAAGACATAAAATGTGTCATAGCAGGGTGCTTAATATCAATAATCGCACATGTTGCAGAGCCTCGCGAGCAAGCTGGCTACATCTACAGTTGCGGAGGAATCAGGTTTCAGGTGCTGATCTTGTTATCAAGCACAGCACCCAGAAGTACACTGATCTGCAAAGTTTAGGTCTGGTTCCTCAGAATTCTCCCAAGTACAGCTGATGCATTACCCCACACGCTGAAGCGGAGGGCTCTGTCACAGCTTACAGTGGCCATTTCATAATGATACAATTTTCACCTTTGAGTCTTTAAAAAAAGAAAGGATGCCTCACTCATTTCATCCATTCCTCAGAAAGTTCTGCTTTAAGAAATTTCAATTGCTGGAAAATGCCTGTATCCATTTTAAACCACGGGAAGAGGATCTTACATCATGAGGCAGGGGTTTATTGACTTACCGCAATTAGACACGAAAGCCACATTGCTATGATTACTCAAAGAAAAATGTGATTTGAGAAATACCTTTTTACAAGCTATATATGAATATTTGTAAGCAATAAAGTACATTGTGCATCTCCCATTGACTTCCAAATTTCACATTCAGAACAGAACTTTATTCATGGCTCACAATTTCTAGCAGCAGGGACAGAGGGGGATCAAAACCAAAACACCAGAATTCACTGTGCTTTAAAAATCCATCTTCCATTTAGCCCCACGCGTGACACCATCATTTCTTTCCAGACATCAGGCTAAAACTGAGCTCTTAGAAAAGGATTTTGATATCACAAACACAACACGTGCATGAGGGAAGAGTAAAGCCAGCCAGAAGAAGGCAGCCCAGCAGCAGGAGATGCCACGCAGCGTGCAGGGGAGAGGCAGCAAGCACTGCAGCACACAGCTTCCAAACGAGAGCCAGATGGGTTTCCTCCTGCTGCTATTTACCCAGCTCCAGGGGAAGGGCCAGATTGTCCTCAGACCGAGTACACTTAAGCTTGTTGCTCAGACAATTCCGTTGTGAACTAAAACATACAGAGTCTGGACAACCAAAAGCGGGGCATCCACACTTGCAGCCGACAGATTTCATTACCACCTCCTGCAGTTTATGTTGAAAACGAGTTCACATCAAGATCTTTCTATAGTGTTGTATCATACAATCAAATTAAAAAAGTCAGAAAGTTACCTTCATTACTTGTATTTTAATTTTTACCCTGCTGCAGTAACAGTCACAGGGACTACAAGCCCTCGGGTCACTGCACTCACAACGTGCATACAACAACGGTCCTTAATTGAGGCTTTGGGTGCTGCATGTACTAACACCGCATGTGCAAGACTGATACAAAAGAAGGAAAAAACAATGCATACCTTGTCTCTCCCCCAAAACACACCCACACTCTGCATACAAATTCCAAAGCTTGAAGATGATTCACTGTAACTACTGAGCCCACGGAAGGCTTTAGGAATAATTGTCTGTATTTAAGTTCAGCAGTATCCCTTCTGCAGCTGAACTTTGAGTGTGTCCGTATTTCTGTACCAGTACCCAGCAGCCCAGTCTGTCAAGCTAAGACCAAGACGTTTGCAAAGGGATTTCACGGCACTTGCTCTGGCTTTTCCCCTTCCTGCTCCCAGGTAAGTGCCTCCCATGCAGCACTGGGCCATCGCCTGCGCTTCCCAACTCCACAGAGACAGGGGCCACGTGCTACAAAACACTGCCACATTACCAAATTAAACAGCCAAGGAAAAACATCTGGCAAGTTTCTCTCTGAAAATGCATCATGCACAGGCAGGGATTCTCTCAGCAAATTGGATCCAGTTGGTATCGCATTGTGTGCTCAGTGCTCACCATAGAAGCGGGTGACTCCAGAGGAGATTGACCTTTTGTGATTTCATACGTTTTACGCTTGATCCAGATATTTTCCCAACAGGAAAACATACTGATCAGGAAACATCTCCCCTGCTAAGGTTCCTCAATGCTTTTTATTCCCAACAACAGTAGGGATACAGATAGAAGAAAAAAGTCAAGCAAGGATTTAAGTCAAATCTTTATATTATTCAAAAGAGCTTACTAAGAATTGCTTGAAACTGCAAGTAAATTTTGCAAGCAAGTCGGAACAAAGTCTAGCAACTGGTTCAAAAAAATCACGATGAAATTTGAAACTTCCATTTCTTCAACAGTTTGAGACAGAACTCCGTGGGTGACAGAAGAGTCACTGCAGCCTGCCAGCAGCCCTGTTGCCCAAGTGCAACGTATCAGGAGATCGCTCTCATGGATGAGGGCCCCAGCACGGTATCTGCTGCTGGCAACCCAAAGAGCTTTGTCTTGCCCCAGTCCCTAAAACACGAGGTATTCCTGCACCAAGTGTGAGGAGTGGGAGAAGCCTGAGATGCCATTCTCTGAATATTCACATTCAAACATGTTCTTGCAAGGCAGTTTAACCCAACTTGAGCATTACAATTCTGTATTTCTGCTGTAGATAATCATGATACTGGATTCCAGAGCAGCCAAATTGGCATCATTTGTCAGAAACAAAAGGAATTAAAGAATAACCACATAAATCAGAGTCAAGTACTTGTGACAAAGAACAGATTTTTACATTTTAATCTGAACAGATTTCATCTTTGCATTCACATGTATGCCTGCTAATTGAGCTGCCCAAGAAAACCTATAAAACTTAATTAGCAGACAACCAACTACATGAAGTAATATGTTAGAAATAAGTCTTCCCATTTTCTAAACCAACAGTTCCTAAAATGAACCACAGAGATAACCTCTGGTCAATTTTCCTCCAGTCAGTCTACGAAAATGAAGCTGATTTTGTATCATGTTAGTTTTTCCATGTATAACTCAATTAGAATGAAAACCTGTATGAAAACCACATCCTGATGTTTGTTGGCTGCAAGAGTACAGAATCACTTATGTAAATCCCAAGCTGCCTTGGCCAGCAGAGCTGTCTGTCATTTATTTCATAAGCACATGGCATTCTTGCACAACACAGGTTCGGGTTTTTAAAGACATCTGATTTACCTCAGGGGTACCCCGAGGAGTCAGCCTAGCATGAAAACGCATACACTTTTCACATAGGTCATTCAAAAGAAACATCTGCTGTTGATTCAATCCAAAAACTCCTAACTAATCACTACAAACAGTTACTTGAACAATTTTCTCTCTAGTAAAAATTACTCAAAGGGAGTAGTCCTTTCTCATGCATAAAGACTTCATTATTCATCTCTTGATTACAGGTGTATACACAGAAAAAGGGCTCCAGTTGGACGGTTAGATCATTCCCCTCAACATAATCACGACAACGTCCCTTGGGTAAGACCATTGCTTAGCTCTTGCAAACTTCCAGTTCAGAAGGGAAAAGCTCCAGGCACACCGTGCAATGGTGACAGGTTTTCCCCCTCTTCTTTTTCAACTTACTCTTCCTAGCAGAATGCAACTAATTGCCTTTCTCCCCAGACTTCCCGTTAGGACTGAAGCCGTGCTCACAGGAGCCAGGTATGCTCCTTTGCGGGCCAGTTAGGGACCTGGCAGAAGCCGGGCATCACAAACATTCCTGCTCCAAAATAACCCGTGCCCACCTGGTGCTAACCTGCGGCTGCAGGGTCCCAACCTGCAGTACCAACCAGCCCCAGCACCTCCCCGCCGACAGTCTGGGCAGAGCCCAAAGGCTTACAGAAGAAAACCTGGTGTTTAAGCAACCTGGTGTATATTCGAGTAACTCGGCACCGCCACGGTGCTGAGCTCCACATGGGCCAGCACGTGCTGCTGGAGCGAGGGGACCAGCAACACAAACCCCAGGGACCATCATGGTTGTGTTCCATGAGGAGGAAGCAGAACCAGGAGGTGAATCAGGTGAAAACCAGAGCAAAGGGAAGAAGAGGAAAACCAGCAGCTATCGACTCCCCCACAGTGTGGGACAATAATGGTTACGTTCCCAGAGGAAGCAAAAGATAGGAGAGGGAAAAGCAAGCCTGACCTTATGTCAGATACCTTCAGGGATACATCGCGCCACTAAGAGGGTCTCTGCTAAGGCTGGATAAGTCCCTTTGCACATTTGCAGCAGCTGACCTCCGGGGGAAGGAAGAAAGGAAGGAACATTTGCTGCAATGAAACCTTCCCAGCAATCAAAGGCACTTTCATGCATCTAAACCAAATTCAGCTGCAAGGCAGGTGGAGATGTGAAAGCACTAACACGATTTCAGGAGTGAGGTGTTAATTTCTTGACAGTAGTGCTGGCTGTGTTATGTCAGTTTTCAACCTTATTTGCAAGTCCTAAACCACATCATATATTGCCACCAGCCGCAGGACTGTAGTGGGACAGACACCTGTGCATTTCCTATGCAGCCCCCCCGCCAATCCTCCAACAAGAAGTGCAGAAATTCAGGACTATTCTGTCCCGGGGTAAAGGACCTGCACCGCCAACCATCTTCAGGTTACCATATTCCCTCTGCCTACTGCACTTATAAAGAAACAGGGTGCTGGGGAAAGAAGAGAAGCGTTAATGTAAACAGGGGTGTTTTCAGGCTGAAACTATTCCAGCCATTTAGTTTCCAAACAACCCCAAACTTTTTTCCAAGTGATTTTCCTCATGGTTAAGCAATAGCCGCACACATTAATTAAAGCATTCATTCGACTCAGAGGTCAGAATTAGTTGAAGGCCTTTTGGTACTCAGAGGAAAAAGAAAACTGGAAACCATTCTAAGCAGAGAAAAATATTCACTTACTGGATTTCTCACTACCTATTGCTTCCTGGGGATACTTTAAATTAATGTAAAGCTTAAAAGCCTCAGTCCATTTCTGCAGCAGTCCTCGTAACAAGCCAGACTGCTGCTTTTTCCTTCAGCCTTGGTGGTTCTGACGTTATCACACAGATCCTACCACAAACTCTTCCTGGCCGTAAATCTTGCTGCACCCTCCCACAGCCCAGCATGGGGACAGCCTGCTGGCCAGTATGTAGATGCTCAAGGACGTTTGATCTTTTCCCCCTGACTGCAACTACCAATACACACACGTACATAAAATGCTGTCCAGGTCTGAATAGCACGTGATGCTCATCTGAAGTCCAGACCCAGCTAGCTGTGAAGCTGTAAGACCGGTTGGTCCCTTCACACAGCTTTGGTAAGCCAGACCTAGGGTGGTCACTTACGCGCAAGCCACAAAGCAGCAGCTGTACATGGCTGCAGTTTGATCATTTGTACACCAGGACAAGATCACTTTTGCAAGTCATTTATTTCAAGGGGCATACTGGCTATATAAAAGCCACGTGGCTGTCCCAGGAAGGTCAGGAGAAACCCACCGTGCTTTGGGCACTGGCAACCACGGCCCCATGCCGCACAATGGCTGTGCTGAACTGAGTCTCCCAGATGGCAGAAGCTCAGAACAGCCTCAGAACCTCCCTTAGAAAGGGAAAGGACCCAAAGTAGCCCCAAAGGCAGGATGTGGCCACACCAGTGTCTGAATCAGTGCAACTGAGGATGTTACATAGGAACAGTGCTCCTGGGACAGCTACAGGAGCAAAGGGAGCGCTCAGGCACCCACAGCTGATGTGAGCAGGTAACTTGGGCACTTCAGTGTCAGCCACATTTGCAGGATCTCCAAGCCTTAAAAACGTTGCAAGGGAACTCAGTGTGGTACAAGGGAATAAAACAACCAAAGTTTTCAGGAGTTTTGCAGTACTATGCACATTTGCTTGTGGGGGGGAAGGTGGGAGGAAAGAGCAGGTCTGTAGGTATTTCATACTCAACCTGATCGAATCCTGCCCAGTGAGACAGAAACATTCAGGACTATTTCGTACCAACACGTAGAAGACTTGGATGTCTGCTCCTCACATTTACATGTTATTACTTCTCCTCTCCAGTACTGCACATGATCTGAAGAGAGAGGGCAACAGGGAAGCAAGACCTTCTTGCCAAGTTTCTGCCACTATTAAAATACACTTTTTACCCAGGCAGCAATAGTTCTCCCATTATTGAGAACCTGCTTCAAACATCACTCTCCATAGAAGGAAAAGCATATATTGTTTCTTTTCATATGGCTGTGCACATATATACACACGTGTGTACCCAACCATTATACACGCACGACTCCTATGTAAGGGGTGGTGAGAAGAAGTTAGTCTTAGAGATCAGTCCAGGCTGCACAATGCTGTAACCCAGAAGGCATTCACAGCAGAAATGCTTATGGTGTAAACAGGCATCAGTGTGAAAATTCAGTCTGGCACAATTCTTTATGGTTAAACACTCAATAAACAAGGAGGTTTTAAAATTTTAGGTATGTGAAAACACATTAATGTGCCTGTCTGAAGGATTCCAGGGACAGCCATAAACATTGTAGGCACGATAAACTCAATTAGTTCAGTAAACAAACAAGGCACTGATATATTCATTCAGGAAATGGACAGTGGTGCGTTATCAGGTTTTCAGTCATACATCCTAAGTTAACATTTTTGCAAGTAAAGATTCATACTCTGCTCTGTAAACCTACAGCTACCTGGAACTCCTCCGCAGCAAACCCAGTGTTCCTGGGACAGTTGGTCTTAATCATGTCTGTGGACTGGAGATAGCCCAAAGCCAGCTCTGAGCACAGGCTGACACACCGGTAAGCCGAGTTTTACAGAAACATTTGCTTAAATTGTTATTTCTAGTCCCTGCTCCCAGTGGGAAGTTTGCCTTTGGCTTTCCATAGCAAGCACCAGGTGCCCGTCAGCCTGCTAGGACTTCTGGCCATAGGCAGTCAGGTGTGCTGCGCACAGCTCCCGGTTAGCCAAGACACCACTGCACCCTGCTCAGCTGTACCGCGGTGGCTTTGTCCAGAAGCCACCCCCAGGCACTGCCGCCAAAGGGAAGATGCAATACAACCGCTATGGCTTCCTTCAGTAACCACAACGCAAACTGTACTAGCACAGAGCTTGGATAAATATAGCCTCCACCTCATTCTGTCAAGTTTTCATTCACCCCAATGGAGTGTTTTTGTAAATTATGTTGCTGATGAGTTTTACAGCAGAGCAGCAGCTGTGCGAGGGGCTCCTTATGCCGGTGGAGCGAGGTCGGGCATCCCTGCTCCAGGGAAACTAAATCCGTGCGGCCAAAGCCAAAGTACACACTCCCCAAGCCACAAGCCAGTGCCAACATAAAATCTTTTTTTCTCCTCCAAACCCCAGAATGGAATTTTATTGGGTCTGAACTACCTGTGCGAAATCCAGCCACCATCACATCAGGAAGCAGAATTTAATCCTCTCTTCCCAGCAAGTGGAAGAGCTGATGTTTTCCTTGGCACTTCGGTCTGTTTCAGATAAACACATTAGGAAAACGACAGCTGGATAGAGGTGAAAAGGTGCACTTTCAGAGCAGACCCTATTTGGTTTACGTAGCAAGTACAAAGTTCATTTCAGCAATGCAGAAAACCCAGGCACCCTTCCAGCTTTCAAGAAATTAAAGGCTCAATACAACAAATTTTAGATGCTATCCAGGAAACGTTTCGTGTTGCTGCACAAACGGCCTTGGAAGTTCAGACCTGGAGACACAAATGCTCTCCCTGCTGCTGGAACACGGGTCCCCTAATGCAGTCCCCACCATACGCTGATGTCCCATGCCTTTTATATTCGGGTTTACCAAAGGATGAGCAGCCAAATTACTCCTAACTACATTTCTGAGCAAGAAGAAAATAGCACGCATCTTCCCAGCTGAAGGCAGCACTAAGTTCAGTTCAAACCATTCCCAGCATCTCGCCTCATTCCAGACTTTACTTCCCAAGGAAGTTTGCGTCTCTTCCTACAACCACATGCTCAGCCTGGGGAAAAGGGTGAGGAATTGTACCTGCTGGCAAAAAAGCATCAGAGCTGGTGAGGAAATCACTGCTCACATGAAAAAACAAATCCACCCAGTCCCATAGAGAGATATTTAGCTATACGTGTTTCACGACAACAAGGGCGGTTGTGTGTACGCAGCCCGAGCCTGATGCCACCCAGAGCTCTTTGAGTCTTTTTTTTGTCCTTGCTCAAGGCATACATTAAAAAATAACAAAAGAGCAAAAAGATTTCTACTCCTTGGGCTAGACACTGGCTGCTAAAATGCATGTTTGTCTGAGTTCAGGGCATGGAAAGTTTGATTTTAAAAGGAATTAATCCGTTTAACACAGACTGTATTAATTAGGGTTTATTGCAGAACTGTATTCTGTGCTAGAAAAACACCACCACATATTTATCAAATTTTAACCATGATTATTGTTTTATTGTTTCATAAACTTGGAATAGATCATGACATGACATTTTCAATCTCAGACTTTCCTTTCCATCTAGAAACCATTACACACGCTCCGAGGAGAAGCCAACCCAGCTGCACATGTATGTGCTACAGGATTCTGTTTGCAATGAAAATTATCTGCAAGTGATTCTCATGGAGACCAATCTTCACAGGCATTCTGTGAAGCCAAAGCTAAATAACAAACAGGGTTTGTAAAAAAAAAAAAAAAAACAACAACAAAAATCAAAAAAACAAACATACATTTTCCTGCAGGCAAAAATAAAGGGTATGGGGGGAAATACTATTAGTAAGCTAACAGCACTTCCAAGCTAAGGGGGACCTGAGATGTCAGCGAAGCACCAGAGATGCCTCGCTGTGATTTCGGATAACAGAGCTCTCTGGAAGAGCCCTTACAGAATTCACGCTCGGCCATACACACACAAAAAAAATCCTACAAAACCAGCAATTCTCTTGATCGATATCTAACTGGCACCAAAGGAAAACCGCATGGTACAGAGCAGAGACAGACAAGCCAAGCAGCAGCACTTGAGCTTCCACCTCCCTCAGTGGCGATGCTGGCCCATGTGCCCACAGAGGGATGAGATGAACTCCCACATGCCAGAACCACAGTGCAGAGCCATCATGGGCAGCCTGGCCATACCACTGGAGGTTTGCAAACAATTTTTTAACTACCTTGTTCTCTCCACCGCTACAGCAGCACTAAACTCCCAGCAGTGCTTCGCTCCAGTCCTCAAGCCCTCGTAAGCTCCAGACGCTCTCAACTACAGCAGTGGTGTGCCTGCAGCCTGGTCCTCCCTCCCACTTCATTCCAGCCCCATGTTCCATGGGGGAATTTCATTCACAGCCCCTCTCTCACCACCCATCCATCTTCTCTGGACTCAATGCATTCACCAGTTCAAGTTCTGTGGGATAACGGGAAGGTGCATGGTTGGGGGTTGAACCCTGTTCAAGTGTTCTGGATTTACCAGCCCAATTACAAGGACTTGCTGTGTTCTCCATCTTCCCTTGCTGATTCTCCAGTCTCCATTGGGACACTGGAAATATTCAGACAACAAAGGCTCCATGTGATAATGCCTGCAATTCCCCCAAAGTCATTGAACTGATCTGACACCACATTCGAGACATTGTGCTACAGGCAATCTGAGTGCAAAAGTCTTGCTTTGGTTAGCCAGATATTAGCATCCCACTGAGAAATAGGGATGACCATCACCACACTTCTTTAATCATAATTGAGATTACATTAACACACAATCTGGGAATTGTGGCAGGCTCCGAAGCGGGGAATTCTTTCCATCCTGCCACCCGGGCACTGTGACTGCGCACAAGTGTTGCAAAGCAGCACGGCTGAGCCGACGCCATGCAAGTAGAGAAAGGAAGGGACGAAGCAGCTTCCCTCCGTTCCTACAGCCCTCACCAAGTTACTGACAGCCACTCTGAAAGCTGTGAGAAATAAGCAAACGCTTGGCCACCGAGCACAATGCAAGTGGAGGCTCCTCCTCTGCCCCTGACCCCAAAGCATGCAGCACAGCAACTGCTCGGGACAATCCGTGAATTGTGTCCAGACCCCATTTTCATCTCCCAGAGCAGTGGGCTCTGACAAGGGAGAGCCCATCACATGCACGCAGAGCCAGGATGCTGCTTTTGGGAAGAAACAGCCCCAGGGGCTCCCCACCTCCCCAGGCACGCTCAAGCTCCGGGGCTGGGATGCCTTTCTCTCAAGGAGCTTGCCCATTAGAGCTAACAGACTCAAAAGAATTAAAAATTACATATTTGATTTTACATGTATTCTGTAGATTTTATGCATACTTCCTATCTTTTCTGGCAGCAGAGTGGATACAAAAGGAATTAAGCCCAGTGCTATTCACTAAACAGACAGATGGAAAAAGTCTGTCCCTATAAGACAGTACCTGTGAATAAGACCCCAAGCAACAGCACCAAAACCATAACATCTAGCTCGGTCTTGAACACCAACGACTAGATGTCTGCCCCTCTGACCGTACAAGAGCCAAACAAGCATCAAAAGCTTCCTATTCCTTAACCACCAAAACCACTACTTTATGTTCAGGAAAAGTGCCACCACCACATCTCCTGCACACTATCACTAAGACTTGCAACACTTATCCTGCTTCGTATAAAGCCTGGAGAGTTCAATATTGGCGATAAATTCTGAAACAATAGGATTTACAAGTGCAAGAAACACTTTTTTTCCCCCCCCCCCTTTTAAACTTCTCTATTTGAAACAGTTTGCTGGGATTTCTGCCAGGATCTGGTGGAAAGTTTTTACATCTGGGCTGTACAATTAAAATGTCAAAGCCAGAGATTATTTAGAGTATTAAGAAAAAAATCTAAAGAAAAGCCACGCATTTTTAAGAGTCAAGCTCTTCACCTAGTTATGCCAAGACTATCTCCTCATTCATTGGGAGCCAATATTCCATATACTATTACAACTAGTGGAAGGATCCAGCCAGTTTGAAACTCTTTGGTGCTTTGCCCCCTTCCCAGGCCAAATTCCTCCCTCCTTCCCCAGCCACCCTGCTAACAGCAGCACCTCGAGCATCCCTCAGCATGACAGGCACCATCATCAGTTCTGCTACAAACACACCACTTGGTCTCCGGCACTAACAATTAAGATTCAGAAGGTGAATATCTGCAAAAGGTCTGGTTTACGAGGGTCTGACATAGATGACAGAACACGTCTGTGTTATACAGACATGCTTCAGTCTCTAAGACTGTTCCCTGAAGTCACAACTATTTTAGATCCAAGCTATGGCCATGCAAAAGAAGTTCAGGTTGCCCAGCACAGCAGGGTCCCATTCAACTTTTGCAGATTTGCACTGGAGGCTGCAGGCTTGCAGCTCACAGCAGACTAACAGCACCAGCATCACGCACTCACCAAAACAGAATGAGTACTCAGGGTACGTATGTAGGGTTCCCAGCAGGTTCACAATTCCTGCAAGCTCTTCTGCTCTGGCATGAGCTGCAGAAGGGGTGTAGGGCCGGGATGCCAGGACCAGTGCTGCCCCCAGCTTTGCTGACACAACCCAGTGACCTGACAGCTCAGAAGAACCCATAAGGCAAGAGCCAGCTGGGTTCCTACAGGACAGCTTGCTCATTTTTGCTGTCTGTTCACATGTAGCAGGGTTAGGGGAGTGATGAATTCAAGCTTAATACCATTTTCTTTATATCAATGTTTGAAATAATCCAACATTTTCAAATAGAAGTTCTACACAAAAATTCTGAAAAACATAGATCACACCACCCCCTCATTAGGCATCTACCAAAACACAATCAATTTCTTTCCTCATAGAAGTCCCTCCTGCAAAGCAGGAGGGGTCATAAGGCAGTGCCGTCTGCATCACTGCACAGAGACAGAGCAGATATTCAGCAGAGCTCACCAGCCCACCCGGAGAGCAACCAGCACCTCTCTTTTCTTCCTAACGAGAACTCACAACCTGCCTGGTGCCCCTCCTGTAGGCACAGCACCACAACTCCCCAGCACATTGCCATGATCCAACTCAAAATATCACTTCTCCCTGACAGGGCTATTCAATCCCCTCTCTCATTTTCCCTGCACCTGGCCTCAGGCTGCGCAAGTTTAAGTCTGCGCGGAGCCCAGCTTTGGACAGCAGCGCCCTTACTGAGGACTGGAACTAATGGCTTCACGATTTGATAATGTGAACCAGAGTAAGGAGGAAATTATTTTGGCAGAAGAGCGCAGAACTGAAACTGAAAGGTCAATCTATTTAAAGAGTGGTACCACGACACTACAGAATATACAGTTAAACCGCCTGTGGGAAATACGATATTCTTCTGGGTGATCTGTCCAACAAGAGACATGGCAGCAATTGGACAAATCAATGCATACACAAACCTAATAAAAATCTTCGAGTCCTAATAAAATTCTTTCAATCCTAATAAAGAATAAATAAATCTGTTAACAATAACCAGAACCAACACTGATCAACAAAACCTAGAACCAGGACTGACTGCAACCCAAGGATTTAAAGTTACATTCCATTAGGAGCCGACTTTAAATTACAACTGACTGGTTGCACGCAAGAGAGAGGCTGGAATTAACTCAGCAGCACCCAGGTAAGGCGAGAGCACGGGCTGCTCTGCAGGCTTTTGGAGGAGGAAGGGCTTGCTGACCAACTCGCAGTCCTTGAGCTACCTGCTGCAAAGACGCATACGTCTGCCTCGTTCATTCGTTACGGTTCCCTCCTGCTCTTCGGAGGGGGGAAAAGCTGTTTGAAGCTGTAACAACAGAAAACCAGCGAAAGGATTCAAGAAAGGGCAAGCAGTACAGCAGAGCATTTAGCAAGAGAAGATGAGACAGGAGAGGCTCAAACTGTAAAGCAGGTTCACTGTCGTGACAAGCTGGTTTGTCTGCAATGTTTGAATTACAGACTACATCAGTATGCCCCCCCCGTCATGTCTTACCCAATGTGAAAGACATTTACAATGGAGATGTGTTTCCTTTTGTTTTTAATTATTCATATGCAAACCCATTTTGGGAGGGTGGGAAGACCACGAAGGAAATGACATGTCAAGTTACATAAACTGGTAAGGAAGACAAGCAAACCAAGAGGGCTCCTCCAACCAAAAATATCTGCAAACAAACAACTTCAGCTCGCTAGTCACAATTTAAGACGCATTATTTATAGATGAGAGCTGAAGAGTCGCATGTGAACAGAAAGTAGAGACTTAAATGATAACACATTAGTGATGTTTATACATCTAGACCGATCCCTAAATAAAGATCCAGACAGTGGGACACGCATATCTTTGATGTATTTTTACCTAAATGAGCTGGAAAAAGGCAGATTTCAGCCGCAGCTCTCCAGCCGATTGGAGCTGCATGCGATGCTCAACACTGGAAAGCTTCAGTTCAGCCCCATTTTGTACTACTTATGGTTCCAACCAGCAGATCAGTCTGTGCTGCTTAAAAAAATCCTGACTTAAGAAAAAAAGGAAACAAAAACCATCCACTCTCTTAAAGCTGCCGGGAAGGACCCTTCCTTGCAATAGTCACACAGAGGTGTTCGAAACATGGACCTCGCACTTTCCCTCCCTGGAAATGACAGCCCCGATTAGGTCTTGGCTGCACAAACCCGATGAAGCAAAACAAAAACATTTCACAGCCCACAGCATTCCTGGCTCCCCTTCAAAACCCTGGCAGCCGGGAGAAGGAAATCAAACCCTCCATCCCTGGGCTGATCTCAACCACTCAGTCCCCTCATCTTGCTTCTTCCAGCTTTTGCACTTAAAGCTATCAGATAAAGACAAATTGCCTTTAGCATGCAATATTAGCCAAGTCTCAGGTGCTAATGGCTGTACCATCCACAGGCCCTTTCACTCTGTCCTAATTTGAGTGGAAACAGCTTCAACAAGTGGCCTTGATCAGCTGAGACATACTTCAGCTGGCCCCATTCACTGGGCCATTCCTTATTCCTTGGCAAGGGTACAACCCCAAACAGAAAAGATTAACATCTTAAACCCAGGGCCCCATTTACATGAAGACAGGCTATTACAGATTTCTACCGAGCACAGGGGTCCGAGAGCAGAGCTTGGCACCGAACACCCGCAGGCTGGCACTGCTCAGCAGCCACCTCCGCACCCGCCAGGCACAGCCCCGCCAGTGGCCACATGCTCATGCTTTATCAACATTGATGAGTGGCAAGTCACACAATTAGCAGTCACTGCCCACCACAGAGCAAGGCCCCTTTCCAGATTGGGGTTTGCCCCCCTGCTCCTTTCCATTCTGCAGCACCCATCCCAGGCAATGCTTCCTTCATCCATAAAGGTTTGTCCTGCCTCAACGCAGACACTCCACACATTTATAAAAAACAGCACTAGTGCGGTCACATAACTGAGTTGGAAAAGCTGCCACAAACAGAAGCTGACTAGCTTTGTTGCTAACTTTTCCCCCTACAGAGAAAACCTCCTCACCTCTAGGAGTCACCTTTTTACAATAAGGACCAACTACTCCTCCTGTCATTTTTGCACAAATCCCGTTTTGCTGCATTTCACCAGGACCAACGGCTGGGCTCAGCCCCCACACTCCTCCGAGCCTTGACTCCCGCGGAACGACACGGGTGTCTGGGCAGAAGGAAGGGCTGGAGCGTTCCCCTGCATCTGCAAGTCAGCAGACAGCAGCCACCTCTGCAAGGTTTCTCAAACACTCAAACCACTTCTTCACATACAGACTAGCTAGGTCACAAGCCATGGCTTACAGCCCCACCAAACCACCTTGCTCAGGAGGCTGGGGGACACACAGCAGCTCTGTAGTTTTACCAGCGTAAAAGCAATACTTTACACAGCAAAGCATTCACAAGATTAACAGCTGGGAAGGCAGAGACCTCTCAGAAGCATCCTGTGGTTTAACATCTCAGAGTTGGGCCACTTCACCCTTCTCCAAGGATTTCTCCTTAAGGCGCTTCTCACATCCACCAACTACTGCATGGTCTGCAGCAAGCAAATTGTGACCTCCATAGGGGAGGAATTGAAACAGGACTCAAAATAGCATGCTTGTGCAGTCAGGTAGACCAGAAGGCCCTCGGGGGCAGCACACCACCTCCCGCAGCAAACAGGGCATGTAGCACCCTGCTCCAGCCTCCCACCTCCACCACCAGGAGCATAAAGGACTTCCCAGGACAGCACCCAGGCAGGCTGCTTCCACAGCTGCCCATGGACCAGACCTTCCATGAGCTCAACGACACACACATAAATATAGACACACTTCTGCTTTCCTTCCTGCTTGCAAGGAGTTTCACTCCAATACACCTTAATCCCCCGTTCCCTCTTTTAAAAGGAAAAGAGGGGATCCAGCTATTTTCAAGTATTTAACTCCCATTCCCAGGCTGAAAGGCAACCCCTGCTAACATTAACACAAGCACCCACGAATTCTCACTTTGCTGCACCTTGCCAAGAGCTGAAAATTGCCGAGAGCTGAAAAATAGCAAACACCACAAGACTCACCACAGCGAGCACAGAGCCACGTCCCAACCTCCTGCAAACCACCGGACTCGAGCTGTGTCCAAGCCATTGGTGAAAAGCCCCACGAGAGCTCAGTGGATGAATATGAGACCTCCCAGGACCTGGGCTTTGCCGGAAGGGCAGCAGGAGCCCCTCAGATGCACCTGGGATGAAGAAGGTTCATCAGGAGCAGCAGCTGTGCACAGTTACTGGC
The DNA here is from genome assembly GCA_013399115.1 of Anseranas semipalmata. Taxonomy (NCBI): domain Eukaryota; kingdom Metazoa; phylum Chordata; class Aves; order Anseriformes; family Anseranatidae; genus Anseranas; species Anseranas semipalmata. The sequence goes on from VXAA01006376.1 coordinate 2,036,230, forward strand.
AAAAGCAGGTGAAAGCACTGCTCGTTAATGCTGCAAACAGGGCAGCAGTGCTTCCTTCTGCAAGAAGAGGGGGAGCAGCTCCATTGCTTTTCCATCCCCCTTCCCTGAGACGTTCAGAGGAAGGAGAGATGCTCCTGATGTCTCTCCTGGCTTCTTGAGAAAGGAAGCAGCAGTTTTGGGGGCACTGCTGGGGGCAGAGGGGATGAAAGGGGGGTGTGAGGGAGGCATCAGGCAATGCAGGAGCAGCGTTATAGGCGTGAGTGGGGTAGGGGCGTCTTTTCCCTGTCCCTCCTGTGTCACAGCCCTGCAGCAGCACAGCCTCCGCTGCTTCCCAGGCTGGGGTCAGCGCTGCTCTTCCCTTCACCGTGGAAAAGGACTGGGAACTATACCGCTGAGACAAGAAAGGTTGCCGATCTCATTATTTTTAAAATGTGCATTTGGACTTTTAAAAATTGCATTAAAAGCTTCAGCATGAATAAGTTTTAAAGTCTACCACGTGTTTCTTATTATTTTGCCCTGACAAGGATGCTGTGAGGCATTCAGAGGTCCAGCACTCCCCACTGGGGCTGCCAGCACATCAGGCTTCAGGGCAGCAGCTAAAGAATAAAACACTCCTTCATGTGATGATGCTATGAAAGGGGATTTTGGATCCCAAATGACACAGCTTCAATGCATGCATTTCCCTCCCTGAGTGCATGCAGTTTTACACCCAGGGAAAAGCAAACATTTTCAACATTTGGTGGCAAAGGCCAAACTCCTTGGGGAACCAGTGCCAGGTTTGACATTGCTGGCTCAATTCAGTTGCTCCACATGGGATTTCTGCCAGAGGCACTGAGCTCACTGTGTAAAGCGGCTGAAATTCAGGGTAATAAGGGCATGTAGATATGCGGCAGTGATGCAGCCATAGGGAATCCCAAGCAACAGCAGTCAAAACTTCTAAAATTAGGTATCAAATCAATTTTAAAGCAACACAGATCAACAAACCATTGAGTTCAAACCACACGTAATTACCAGCTCAAACCAAATCAGGATGGAGCCACCCAGCATCACCCATTCCCCACAGTGATACTCCCCGGGGATGAGCTCTTGGCACAAAACCATACAGCAGGGCCAATCTGGAGCAAAGAGGAGATAAAACCTGCAAAAAACATAACAAAAACCAGGAGAAGAAGATGGCAATTGTTCACCAAGGAGAAGGAATGTGTTTGTTTTTCCCTGCTCTTCTGTTTTCATTGAATTTTGTTTTGCCCACTTAACATTAACAAGCACTAATGAGTATATATATGTATATTTATATACATACAGAATTATATAGGTGATGGTGTGTGTGTGTGTATATATATATGTATATATACAGGTATACTTATAAAAGGCCTTCCTCATTAGAAACACCACCATGGCACTGAAGAGACACGGGGGCCCCATTGCCGAGTGGTGGGTGGAAATGTCCATTGACCTGATGGGACGGGAGGGATGGAGAAGGGTCCTTCCAAAAGTGGGGACTGTTTTTTTTTCTTGCTAAACCCCAAGTGCCTACTTTAACAAAACACAGCCTCCCCTCCTCTACTCTTCTTTTTTTTCTTGCATACAAACAGAGAAGCCTGGCTTTTATCAAAGGCCTGAATGTGTCTTTGTGTCGCTATAACCAAGGGGAGCCCAACCAGGGGGGTGACTGTGCCGCTGCTCCTCCAGATACCATGGACCTCACGTGTCTGATCGTCTCCAGCGCGGCTGCCTGCTGCCAGCACCAGGGCATGACAGTGCCCAGGGACGCTGCGAGGCATCGATGCACTCTGACCTCATGTCTGTGTGAAGAAATAGTTTAAAGTCTGTGAATCTTTTCACTTTGAAAACGAAATGGAGTTCCTTAAGGTCTGGCTTAATTCACATTAAAGCAACTCTCAAGTAGCTAAATACAATGCTTTTATCCTTAATGTCACAGTGGTCTGCATAAACTCCCAAGCTGGACCTGAACACTACTTCCTGGGGAATTTAACCATATCTTTGGAATTAAAATATAACTTGTATACAGCCCTGATCTAGAAAATGGAGAGCTCAAAAAAATAAAACAAGAAATAAAGAAAATGCAGGAGAAAAGACAAGCACATGCAGCTTCTGGCTGGGGTCATGGCTCCTCTGCCTCCACACCATGCTCCAGCACAGGATCAACATTTGCCCCGGGGGAGCAGGGGCAGACCTGCAGGCAGCAGTCACCCCCTTCTTGAGGACAACTCCTGACTCGAGCCCTGCAGGACTGAGCTGGAAAAGCTGTGTTTTAGGATGCAAAGTTTAGGAAGAAAACCTTAAAGAAGCAAATGAGCACAAGAAGTCCTTGCATCCGTGGCACAGAATTGCCATGGATCATAGCATCATTGCCCATGCCAACAGCACGCTTCACATCTAATGACCCTCCAAAAAAAAACAAAACAAAACACGACAGTTGTTTTCAGACAAGCTAACACCAGCTGCCAGTAGCCAAATGCCAGGCTTTCTCTTAAGAAATGGGACGTGCAGCTTCCCTACCTTACGGCTTCCTTCCTTACAGCTCCCTATCAAGACCCATCATTGCAACCAGTCGCGCCCTCAAGTCCCACCGGTACCGTGCTTTATTCTCTTGACAGGGCCCCTGCACAACATGGTTGAACATATTTAAATGTTTGCACGATAGGGACCCTGAAGAATCATTATTTGGTAGCAGTTACTGCCAAAGCTTCCCAAAATATGAGGCAGACCGTATCAATACCAACTGTTCTCATCTTCCAGACAGATCTGCGGGGAAAAAAAAAAAAAAGAAAGAAAAGAAAAAGAAAAAGAAAAATCTGTTCAACACCTCGCCCAAGCTCTTCAATCTCTCTTAGCAGTGAAGCAGCACAAACCCGCTCGATCCTTCTGCACCGCGCGCCTCGCGCTGGAGTAGCACGAACAGGGCTGCTTGGAGACAGCACCAAACAGGGAGAAAACCCAGACAAACTCAAGGCAGAAACATTTCCAGATGTACTGTACTGATAGACCTCGGCTGCACCACTATTTTTTTTAGAAGTCTGACCACAAGCATACAGATGTTTGGGAACTGCATTGAACCTATTTAATTTCTCTTTGTAAATACTTCCCTCTCCATGTCATACTTGCTGGGAAACCGCCCAAGAGCCTGGGGCACCAGGGCTACAAATGTAGGTGGTAGCATGGGCTCAGGAGGTCCACCCAGGGCCGCTGGGCTCCATGCGCCTCTTGCACGGCAGAGGACCACAGTCGTGCTATGAAAAGGCCAGAAGCAAAGGGAGAAATGGGGGATTTCTTGCAAGAGCATAGGAAATGTCACACGTGGGTCTGGAGCCAAGTCCACCACAGGAGTTGTCTTGGCATAAATGGTCCCAGGCAGACAACCCACACCAGTGGGAACCTTCTGCTGAGCTAAGCAGGATTTGGGGAGGTATCACTCAATAGCAGGAGTTAAAGGAAGAGAGCCGTGGACCTGAGCCTCTCCCATCCCATCGGCCTGAGGGGCTCGGCCATCGCCAGCACAGCCGGTCCCATCGCTCCGACGTTTCTCCCAGAGGGCAAAGTGGGTCCGTGGCGTCCCGCACCACACCCCGCACACGCGCCATGGACCAGCGGCTGGTTTGTGGCTGATGCCCACCCTTTGGCTCGGGGGCTCTCACAGGGGGCAGCTCAGGGGGTAAGAAGTAATTTGTGTTACGCAGCCTTCCCTAGGTACAGATTGGCTTCTCTTGGCATCCAAGTCCTGTCATGACTGCAGTCATTTTCCAAAACTGAACCACGAAGACAGATGCAGTACAGCAGAAGCCAAGCTCTCTTAATGTCTTAAATAAATAAATAGTCCAGATTTAAAGTGTGCCAGAAACATGAACTAAATACAACCAACGCAGCCCTAAATCTGGATCCCAACCAAGATTCGGTAAGGCTATAGAAAGTCCTAGAAGATGAATATGAGGTCTTTCACCAATACCTCCCCCACTTCAGTTTGTAGAAAAAGGTGGGCTTCTGGCATCAAATTAACATTTAAAACACTGACAGTACCTCCTAAGCCCCCCCCGTGAGTCCTCTAGCTGCACCTCGATTTGTCCCACATATGCATTTTTTTCTCCCTCTTGCCCCACTATGTCACTATAAAAAAAGGCAAACAAGCACATAGTGGGTGGGCAGGGGGAGACGCAGGACCTGGCAGTGCCACCCCCTTCATTTTCAGTAGCTCTTTGGCTCATGCAAAAGGCTGTGAGCTCAATCCATCTGCCGCAGGGATGAAACCGAAGAAGCACATTGTGCTTCCACAGGCTGCCAAGTCCGAATGTTCAGGGGTATCTCAGCACCAGCGTATCTTCTGTCCCATGGTAAAACAAAGACTGACGGTGACAAACATAGAGCAGGTGGAGGTTTAATTAGGTCACTAAACCGTGTGATTGCAACCTGCAAAGCTATATTAATGCAAATGCTTGCGCCCACCACGCTTGTCCTTGGGGTGGAAAGCCTCAGCCCGAAGAGACAACCACCTCCCCCGGGGCTGGATGCTGCATACGAGTTCTGGGATTACTACGGGGTCACAGCTGGGAAATGATGAGAATTGTTGCCTCTTGGGTCCGATTTAGAAAAGCAGAAAGAAATCCATCCTTTTTACTGCCTAGGTTATCATGGCAAGACAGGTGCAATTAAAAAAAGATCAGCAACTGAACCTGCCTCCTGGTGCTGCTTCTCCATGCAGTGTGTCACCATGAGGACCTGTCACTCAGAGACCAGCATGCCTTGTGCACACGCATGGTGAGATCATTTCAGTGGTAGGTTCCCACACGGCCCAGCACCAAACCTAGCCATCTACAGCCACCACGTCTCTGCCACCCCTCCTGGCACCCCAGGGCCAGGAGACCACAGGGACACTACTGCAGCAACGCTGCCTCCACACTGCTCAGTTACTAGAATTTATTCATCGTATTTACTGTTTTTTCCCTTTAACCTCTTTGTGTCTTCCAAGTGAAAATAAGACAAAAGTTCCCAAATTCTCTCTGTTTCTACATCTGAAATAATACCTGGAGTCTTAAGTACAAACCCAGCTGGCATGATCAATGTTTGGCTTGTGGTTTGGATTGGTAGCGGAGGGACAAGAGAGGAATGCAGTGATCCATGTGTGTGGCTGTTGTTTGGATTCACACCCACGTCCACGTAAGCTGGGCAAGCAGCACTTCTTAGTGAGCAACAGGTGCCACACAACTACGTGGTTAAAATCTTCTTAGGACTCTCAGCTACAGCCAGCTTTGGGTCTCACTCACCAAGCCACAACCCTCCCTCCCATAAAGGATGGTTGAAAGATGAGCAGATTGGGTGACACGAAGGCGTGTTATTTAGCTGCGGGAGTTCAGAGCAATACTTTCCTTTTAGGAAACTCTAACAAGAAATGAAATGGACTCTCTTGCCCAGAAATCTGTAGAATAGCCCAAAAGCTACTGATAGATGTATTGCTTTGGGGTTAATTCCCCAGGACCCAACAGGCCTTTATCAGAGTGGCAGGAGCGTTGAAGATATATTTGGAGTCTTTAAACTGCACTGCACCTATTGCCCCTGCAGGCCTAAAAAGAAAAACAAATGACTGTCTTACAGCAATAAAACAGACACAAGCAAGCAGCATCGTGGTAAGAGCAATGTTTCTGGTCCTTAAATGGCAAAACAGGAAACACACCAGGTCTGTGGATAGTGCAGGACTTCTCAGGTGGGATGGGCAGAGGCTGGTGGGGCAGATGGGGATGCTTGTGCAGCCTGGGCCTGGGCTGGTAGGTCCAAAAGAGGCTAGAGGGACAGCTATTTAACCCTATCTATCGAGGATTGAAACACCTACCAAGTGAGGGAGAGGAGAGACGTAGCAGTCATACAGCTCCTCTGCTCTGGTTTGATCTCCGATGGCCACTGTCTGCGTGCTCCCAGCCATGCGTGCAGGTGATTGCACTTACTATGCAGCGTGCATTTATGCAATGTAAGTCATGAAACATCAGCAGTAAAATAAGGCACCTCTTACTGCAGGAATACGTCAAAGGTAGCTGACTGTCCAAAAATTATTTCTGTGCTAAAACCTGCTTCTATCAACACTGCATGAAAGATCAACCTAAAGCACACCGGGTTTGAAACACATTCCCACCCTAATACAAACAGGATGGACAGAAAACAACAGCACTGCCGACTCAATGAGACAGCACACAGATAGAGCAGGTACCACGCCAAGTGCAAGCTATTTTCAATAATCACTTCTGCAAAGCCAAATTGCTGCTCACATGGGTGACATTCATCCATCATTTGACCAAGAAAGAGAAGGAAACCAGCTGGCAGCTGATGGAGAGCTCCCAGGTGAGTCAGTCCATGAGCACCGAACCAACCTGCTTCAGCGCCTCCTCTCTGGACAAGCAGCGCTGAAGGGGCTGGCAGCAAAAAATATCTGTGCCTAGATAAATGACTTCATATGTCGAGACAAAGATAAAGTTACACAGAGCCTCTCCCAGAGGATATGGTCATCGGGTTTATTTTTGTAGTTTTCATTACACTCAAAATAACTTTGGCAGACTTAGAAAAAATAAATTTTCAAAGCCTTCTCCCATTGATGTCACCATTCTTAATTAATTTTTGCTGAAGTGGTCTAAAAATGAATGCTGCTGTGACGGGGCCAATTCCTGGTGTACCGCTCCAGGCCTCAGTGCTCAAACAGAGGAGTTGCACCAACCACCACCAGATTAAACGCTGCCGCGGTCTCACTGGGAGATGGCCGCGGCCCATCGGCCTGTGCCAGCGGTTCTGTGAGAGCCGACGGGGAAGCCAGACTGCCTTTTAACTGGTGTCTCTGACTCTGTGCCAGAGGCGCTGCCAGCTCTGGGAATAACACTGGTACCACGCTATTTCCTGCCTCGGAAAGTCCCGGCCACATCCAGCGTTTAATGTCACCTCAGGAGGACGCTAAATGTCACTGTTGGCTGACATGGCAGCAGATCTGCTAGGGCATCGTTCCGATGGGCTCTGAGAGTGGAGGACAGCTTTACCGCTGGAAACCGGTGAGCTGGGGACCTCGGTTTGAGAGCAGTCCTCGAACTCCCAAATACAAGCCTGCCCTTCCCTGCACAGCTGGCTGACACCTGCAGCTCCCTCTGCCAACACAACAGCCTCAAAAGGGGTGCGGAGTGGTGGCAGAAGTGGCGTTTGCAATGGAGAAAAGCAAGCCAGCATCAGCAGAAGCGTGCCTGACACTGCCATGCCAATCCGGGCTGCTGCTGCAGGACTAGCAGACCTCTCCAGACACACAACAATGAGTAAATCGCTCAGAAGTCGACTTTCAAGAGGGGCTTTGGGCTCCTTCCCCCTTGCCAGCTGGCTCCCCGCAGCACACAACACATGCACTAGTTGTACGCCTGGAAGGAGACGCCAGACCAAGCAAGACTCCTTCTCCTCTGTTTATTTCCATTTATTGCAACCACTCTTGGAAAACAAGACCCTGACCCCCAGATTTCTATCAGCAGGGAGTCCTGAAGACACAAAACATCTCTTCAAGCACAGCTTTAACTCCCAAGGACGAGACCAAACCCAGCCAAACACCACAACTTAGCTCTGCTCCAACGTGAGATCAGTCTGCTATTAAGTTTAGTCAACACAAGTCCGGTTTGCACTGGCGGGCTCCAAGCACCATTGGTTATTGCCTGTCCCCGCCACGGTGACACAGGTGACACACGATCCATTGGGTGGCTTCGGTTGGTTCGGGAGAAACATCAGCCCCAGCGCTCTGCAGCAGCTCCTTTCCGGGAGCTCCTTGCAAGAAGCTTTAGGGTATGGGTGCCCACCCCAGGTAGCTGCGAGGAGAAGCCGGCTGGCGGCTCCTGCACATGTGGTGTGCAGACACGGCTCCAGATGTCCTTGGGACCTTCCACGAATATCCAAAAGGGACGGGGGGAATGGTCGCCAGGAAGGAGCTGACGGAATGTAGCTGGCAGCAATTTTTATGCTCAAAGAGACACAAAGCGGCATTTTTCCAAAAGCTGCTAAAAGCTGCAATTGGATCGTATTTTGAAGGGGTAAGATTTGCAAACACATGAAAAAGAAAGTAAGTTGCCTGCATTGAAATGGCACAATTTGTCAATAGTCCTTCTGGGACAGTTGTTCTTCATCGTTTGGCTGCTTTAACACTTGGCTTCTGGATAATTTTTAAAAATCCTGGCACAAGTTTTTCTACACAGGAAAGAATTCTGATTGTTGTTTAGTGCAAGAAAATCCTGTAATTATACTGTCCTAGCTTCCTGTGGGCAAAGTCAGACCAAGGAAGTAAACCCTGATGAAAGAAAGTGACTGGCAGGGTATGGGAAGGGATGGGGTTCTCATAGAAGCTGAGGTAAGGAGGATTTAGAAAACATTTTAAATCTTGAAGATGTTGTAAAGCTCTTTGTCTCATTCTAAATTATAGAAATTACAGAAAAATACTGAATTTTAATGACTTAATTGTGTAGAAAAACATCTCTTGAGGTGACACTAAGGAGTACTTCAGACATTTAAGCACAGTAAATGCAAAGCAACTCACAGAGGCAGAGATCACTGGTAATTTCAAAAAGAAATACTTGCTTTCATTTGATACTTTTCCATATCTATTTAACTATTCTGAAGGAATCATGACTTGGAAATGCAGAATTACAGACCCAGATACTGAAGACATAGAAAGAGAAACAACAGAGAGCTTCTATCACGCACGAGTGTGAAACAAAGAGCCTGCGTTAGCAGAGCTCAGTGTATCACATTTGGCCTGCTGGAAAACATCTGCCATTTGTCAGGACTACAAACCAAACAGAGCTCTCTCCTCCTTGATCTCCACCAATTAGGGAAATTCTGTTGTGCTAATTACCTGGGGAGACAAAGAGGAGAGAAGGCAGATAGCGAGTGACACTTGAAAACAACATCTACACCAGCAAAAATTAGGCAGATATTTCAAGTCACTGGGAACCACATGCCAAACTTTCCCAGCAAGATGGAAAAAGCCCATCCATGTGTGTAAAAAAAAATGAAAAATAAAAATAAAAATAAATGTAGCAAGAGAGCCTCCAGAGCTGCTGAGTCTGCAGAGGTACAGAGGATTTTAAGTGATAGCCTTCCCCCAGAACACATGGTTTGAATTGCCAAGAAACGGAGCAATGCGCCGTCCTGCAGGCTGAAGCACCATTCAGCTGTTTGTGTTGCCAAGCCGTTATTGGGAAATACTTGTCACATATTAACTGGAACATCAGGTTACTACACTGAACATTTAGCACTGTTTTGTAATATATACATACATTCAAAAACATATGATACTGTCTCAGCATGAATTCAAGATGAAGACAGGGATATGCATAACCCAGCATCCAGGAAATTCGGAGTTAAGGCTTCGCAGTAACTGAGTGCAAAGCCTGTGGAGATACAGCACACGGAGACACCAGGCATATGCTGAAACGCGCAGTGCCAGAGCCGCGCAAAGAGCTGGAGACATTCACACACAGTCTGCAATACAGCAAGAATGAGCTGATGGGCAGGACATTTCTGAGGACTTGGCCCTGTTTTTATTTTTTTAAGCTTTTTTTACTGGATTTAAGAGGAAAAGTTTGCTCTTGGGCTCTAGCATGATGTATCCAGCACCTTGAGCTTGAGGGACCTTCTCACAGACCCCAAAGAGTTTTGGCAGGGCAAACACTGTGTTTAACAAGAGCCTTTCACACCTCATGTTTCAAAAAACCGCTGAAAAATATGGGGGCTAGAGGGGAAAGTCTCAGTCTCCTTCAAAAAAAGATAAAACCAGTCAGAGGCCACACAGCTGCAAACAAAGTGTCTGCAAGCACAAAGTTTAGTCTTGCTTTTAACCCACTTCCACTTGCTCCTCAGTTGAAGGCTATCCTAAATGCCATGTAAACAAGTGTTCTGCACCTGCTAAGCTGTATCTTATGGGAACGCTGTGTGCGGATCCCACCCAGAGAAAGAGGCTGAATGTAAGGCGACAGAGAGGCTCTCTGAGAAGTATCACAGGCCTGGCTCAGTGGATGAGAATAATAAAAATACTGAGCCGCTGTTTCGCAGTGAGACAACATATGGGGACAGGCTGTCCTCGGCCTGGCCAGCACCAGCAGCACGCAATGGCTGTGGCCCCAGAAATAGCTGGAAGCACTGAAAACCAAAAGGCCCCGCTCCTCACCACAGCGGGGTCACCACCATCCTGCTCCTCACCACAGCAGTGTCACCACCGTCCTGCTCCTCACCACAGCGGGATCACCACCTCCCCAGTCCTCACCACAGCGGGGCCAGCACTGCCACCTCAGGACATCTCCCACAAGTGTTTTCCTCCCACTCCTTACCACAGAAATACCCAAACTGTGAAGGAGTGAAAATGACACAAAACTTCCCCCTACCACCACCCACGCCACGTTTGTTGAATAAATAAAGCAAAACAAATCTATTCACATTCCCATGAAATCCAGCAAACACAGGTGTTGACAGCAAATACAGAGACACCTTTTGGAGCATCCTGAGTGTCAGAGGCACAGTAGCATTTTTTTTAAAAGCTTTTTTATTTTTATTATTAATATATTTTACGATCGGGATTTCTTCATGGTGCTGACAAAACGGCCGGGCCCCCTCTGCTGGCCACCAGCCCCCNCCAACAAAACCCCAAACTGACTCACTTTGAGGCAGAACGGGTCTTCTTCAAAACAAACCCAGAGCGCAGGGTGAGCTCTGAGCACACAGCTTGCTGCCGCCACTGCCTGTGGGCCGCGCAGGTCTGTGAGTGCTGCTGATCCCTGAAGAGGCCCAGCTGCAGTGTGAGGGCACGGCCCCACCGCCATGGGCTTCTCAGCGGCCTGGCTGTAGAGCCCGCTGTGAGGAGTCGGCTTAAACTCGCGGGGTTTCTGGCCACTTTTGTGGGGCAGGTGAATTGAGGCTTCACTGTTAGTTGGCAACTTGGTGTGAGAAAAAGAATCATGTGTAAAGATTCCTTTGATTCGCCCAAAAAGAGGCTGAGAGGCTTCACGACAGCTCCACAGCGCGTCCTCGCCTCAGCGCAGCGCTTGGCTCCAGAGCGGAGGTGGCCAGGAGCAGCCACCGCTGCCGCGGTGCTTCCTATCCACCAGACAAGCACTTGTGCCTCTGGCTTACAAATTACCTGGACATTCGTTACTAATGACTGTAACGAGCATTTCAGCAGCACGTGGGAAAACCTTCCCCCTCCTCTCTTTCCCCCATCTTTCAAACACAGCAACCGGCAAACCCAGTGACCCAGAACAGGATTGGGACTTGCCTGGCAACAAAGGAGCTCTTAAATCCCAATTGCTTTCTGCAGAGCAAAGGAAAAGCCCCTTGACCCCTTAACTGTGCCAGCAGTGTCCCCGTTGCGTGGACCAGAGCAAGCTGCAGCCCGCAGGGCCAAGGGACGTGGTTGGGTCTGCACTTCAGAGGGCAGAAAACCAATCTGACCACCAGTCTCCAAAGTGCTGGAAATAAACATCATTTGTGTCTCGTCTGATGTAGTTTGGTTCCAAGGCAGTGAGGTACACAGGACACCCGCAGCAGCCTTCCACTTGAACAACAGGGCAACTGCAGCAGCAAGGAATCATGACCTAAATATTTCTGATGCTATTATACATAATTTTAAGGGGGTGGGAGGGTCAGGGGGTCATCTTTTTTTGTTTAGTCCTGTGAGTATGGAATAATGCTATGTATTCGGGTGTGATTCATATCCAGGATGTCAGGAAAATTTGAGACTGCCCTGATTGATTTGATTTGCCTATAATGCTTCTACATGTAACATTCAAGGTGTTTTTTTTTTTTTTTTTTTTTTAATTTTAAAACCGGAATTGAACTATCTGTTGCTTGCAAGGCTTTGTAACAGGCCCATGCATTCTCCACCATCAAAGCATTGAACATCTTTCTCCCATCTTTAGCTACTTCTGTTGAAAAAAAATACAAAAAACACAAAAGGTTTGAAGTGCATCAGACCGAAGTCATTCATGCTGTTCAGTATGACGGCAGAGCACTTACTGAGTATTTCTAGAAATGAGATTCCTTTACAAACTAATCTAAGCTGTTTATTGTTTCCAAGGAGCATGCACTTCCACAGCAGAACAGGAAGTTTTGACAGTTTAAGAAGTTCATTAAACTCTGGGAGGAAATTTAAACAATCAGTGACAGCTTTCATACAGCAAGGCAGCGCTGGAGAAGTCGCTACCCTCCTAAAAGGCAGAGAGAGAGGCTGCAGCTTTTAATTATCACACTTGCATTAAGCCACAGTGATTTTGTTACTACTTCTAAATTGTTTTGGCCCAACACCCAGGGCTCACAACTGAGTAAAGCTGTTCACTCTTTTATTCTTATAGCCAAATGTCGCTTTTGTCCAAACCTCAAACTCCTTTATCTGTAAACAGGCCAAAGCAAGGCAGTAGAAGAAGTTAATAGTCTCAAACACAAGAGAGTGCTTCAGCTCGGAAAAACACTTCTTAGCGCATTTTACTTGAAACAGGGGAATGCATGAAACAGAAGAGGAGCTCAGCAGCGTCAGTCCAGCAAGCCGTCGGCTCCCGGGCAGTCTGGGGTTGGCCGTGCCAATTTGTCTGCACCTACCTGGGGGGCACATGCAGTCTGACGGAGCCTCTCTCGCTGTCCGCAGCTTAGCTAGTCCTTCACCCAGTTTCTGTTTGGAGGAATAAAAATAGATATTAGAGAATGTGTTATACCTAAACGCATACTGTGCATGTATTCCAACAGCCAGAGCATCCAGCACACTTCCTTTGAGTGAGAGGCAATAGTTTCACGCTGCTCTGTTCAGCCTCTGTTGATAACACCTTTGGTAGCACACAAAATATTTAAAGTTTCTTAGCAAGCAGCCAGTTTACGACCCTCATACGGGGCAGGTAGAGACTCCCGCTGCACATCCCAAAAGTCACTTTTGCCAAGCCCCATGGACTGGATTCATGCCCATTCACAGAGCAGACATTGGTCCTGTGTTAGGTATTATTAAGCCCTGTGTTCAGATTTCAGCACCCTCCCTGTATTTGGTGGCAGAAGCAGTGCTACAGAGAGCCCTTGTGCTGCTGCTCCATGGGCTGAACGCAAAGTGAAGCAAATGCCCGGGGGAAAGCCCTGCTGCAACCAAATGTGAAGCTGCTTCCAAACATGCTGGGGGTTACATGGCAGGGTGATGCTTACAGAACAGATGTGACCTGATTTTGCTGATTTTCGACTTAAAATTCATGCTATATGGAGTATTAAAGTTTCCTTTAGGGGAGGGGTGAGGGGATGAAGGACAGCAAGGCAGCGCTGGTCCAGGTCCACCTGAAGCCCAACATGTTACCATCTTTAAGGTGAAAAACTGATCGGTGGGACTACTAAAATATGTAAAAATTCCCAAAACTAAAGCAATGCCTATGTGACATATTGTAGACAGATGTGAGCATGTTCTGCCTGCTCTCTAAGCCAACCAAAATGTTCGTGCCTGCATTTAGGACAGTGCCAAGCTTGAGTTAATAAGCCCCGATGATAGGTAAGTTATATTAGCTCAGACACAGCACCTCGTGGCTGGGGCAGCCCTGCAAGGGTGGGAGCAACTCCTCTTTGCTCATAATTGTTACTAAGTCCTTCAGGAATCCCGTCTCACCTAAGGTATTTACCAAGAGAGAAACCAGCGGATCTGGATCTGGTGATCAGACAACTGGAGTCCACATGCAGACATTTAAAAGAGAGAAAATGCAATGTACTTATTGAATTCAGGGTGCTCAGTCTTGAATTTTATACAGCTGATGACCAAGTCTGTGTTCAAATATTTGATCGCTGCAGACTATTCAGGAATTAGGCTACGTGTGAGTTAGGTTCTCGTCCTTTTATTCCAGGGATTAAATAGTTTTATCTGTTGCTGAAATCCTATGCATTCCTTTCTAGCTGCTTGGATGTGATGCAAAGAGGTCCTGAAAGTATCAACTTGGCTTCATAGCACCTGACAGAGAAGCCGTGCTAAGGGAAGCACAAACAGCAGAATGATCCAGCTGCCTGCTGCAGCACATACACTTTCCTTGAGGAAAAGTGGCAAGAAGGTATCTGAAGAGACTTTTCTGTCATCCACTTACAATCAGAATCTTACAGAGCACCACTCAAATTTTGTGTTTGTTTTAAATTATTTGGATGAGGAAGGTGCTTGAGGAAAGGAAAGTAAGCTCTTCCATCCTTTTAGTTCTGCAGGCACTACTGGGAACAGCAGAGATCTTTTCCTGTCCTGAATCCTGGAATGAGTCCTCTGTTCTCCCACTGAATTGTTCTTGTCATGAAGCTGATTAATCTGGACACTCTCTGCCTACTGCGGACAATAAATCCTTTGTGAACAAAACGGTCCAGCTTTGTTTACAACAACTGGATACTCCTATAATCCTTGCATTAACTTTTTCACTCCAGTATGAAAACGATGTGCTTCGAGTTCAGGCTTTTGCTGCAGAACAAGTGGAGATGCCACCACGTTTGGACCACGCTGTTGGAAATGTTTCAGAGGGCATCAAACCAGGACTCTGCAGCTCGTCCTGCTAAAGGAACACCCAAGGGAAGGCCAAGGTCCCACAACCCCAAATCAGCAGTTTCTCCACAGTTAGATGGAGGCCTGTCACAGGGCCAAAAACTAAACTTTACTTGTCCAAATTGGCTTTCCTTGCCTTAACTACACATTTACCCTTCCTTTATTATTTCCTATCCTCTTTAACTTGCCAAACATTTAAACAACACTAAAAGGAATGGAAACCAGCATGTTTGTGTTGCATTTGCGGCTCTTCATGTGCAGCTCTTCCATAAATTACACTTGCAAACCCCCAAGACTGGTATATGTAGTAATGCTTTTTGTGCAGTGACAGAGAACAAAGTATCAGGGGTCATGCACAGGGAGCATATGGAGCTTTGGTTTCACTTCTGCAATATTGTGGTAAACTTCAAAGAAGGACCAAAACAGAGTTTAACAAAAAAAACTGACCCCAGGCATCAGTTGATGTTCCTGTTGATGGAAATGTTCTCTCGCTCCCCAGAAACTCCAAGCACAGGAAGGACAGAAGTCGCCTGACGAGCGAGAGGGCTTATGTAACGAAGAGGAATTTGCTCAAGAAATGGACACGTTCTGAAACTTTGAAATAAACGAATAAGCCTGCTTAAAATGATGATTAATAGATAGCACGATGGCTCCCATGCATTCCTTGAATCTGTTACCCATTCAAAATTTGCTTTCGGTATTGACAAAAGTTTGGTCATACTAAATGTTTCAACAAGCTCACTCTTGCATTAGAAACCCAATTATGCGGTTTTGCTTTATTTTCCCCTGTACAATCTCCATCTGAGCGTTCCCAGTACAAAACAAGCTTTCCACACTTAACTAAATCTCAGCAAGAGGTTGCACATGATCTTAGGCAGTGCCACAGAAACCATTCCCATTGCTAAGCACATTTATTGGAGTAATTGGAACAGAACCACTGCCACAACTGGCAGGCTAATTCCTGCCTGCAGAAAAGACGCTAACTAGATTTTCTGATTACGCCTCACAAGCACCCCTCTGTTCTGGTATTCGGGGTCTTCACAAAAATAGTTCTTAGCATTTCCCTTTATCAAGACGCATCAATGCGACCAAGTTTCCAGGAGAACGGGCGTGCTCCGGCGGTGCCAGCAACGCCTGCCCGTGACAGCAGCACGCAGCAGAATCGCTCCCGCTCCCCCTGGTGCCCCCCGCACCCCCGCACGCACGCGGCGCGGCTTTCGCTCCCGGAGCTGCTCGCAGCTGGAGGGAACTCCACGGAACCACATTTTCGCACAACTGAGGCTTCATGGCTGCAGCGATGTTGATGCAGCACCGTGCCTGGCACCCCAGTCAGGCCATTAATGAAATACCCGCGTGAACCCTCCCCAGATGTCAGAATCGATCACCCGGGAGCATCCTGCTGCAGCCCTGTAAGCTGTGTTGAATCTCGCTGCACTTTACGAACTCCTGCTTCCACAAACCCAGCAGAGTGACTGCGGGACCTCCAAGCAGTTCCCATGAGTGATGGGAGCCCTCCCCATTGCCCTCGCCTCTGAAAAGCCCCAAACCTTAGTGCCAGAACACCACAGCCTGTGCAAAAATGTAACGCTGGGATCAAGCGCGACTTCTCCCAGGGGGCTGCTTTAGCAGCTCGAAGGACATCGGGGTAGACAACTGGTCTTTAAGTAGGAGTCCTTCAGCACAGAAATCTTTAACGAGTAATTTAAGAAAACTCGGGGGTCGAAAGTGAAGGGACCAGGCGCTGCTCTTCTCTACCCCCCACAAATCAGCTCAGCGCTGCTGGACCTCGATACTCTGCGACAGAGTCCAGATAACAGGGATCATCCTCAGACATTTCTAACGAGGAAATTATAGTCCATTACATCCGCAGATAACTAGCGTGTAAGCGCTCGGATTACCTTTGCCAGTGAATAGAATGAGGGGGAAAGCGGTGTGCTCTCCCGCAGGACACCGCTTGCCGTTCCACCTAGCGCATTTTCTCTCCGACTCCGGAGACTGCCTCTGTCACGCCTCACCCCGCACTGTGATTAACGGGCACGGAAATATAAAGGCACAGAGTTCGGCGGGAGGGAAAGACAGAAAGAAAGAAAGAAAGAAAGAAAAAACTTTTTCGAAGGGGGAAAACGAAGCCGGCGACGTCCGGAGCGCGCCGCGGGTCCCGGCTCCGCCGCGGCGCCTCCGCCGGGCTCCTGCCCCCGGCGCTCCC
>VXAA01006376.1:2053689-2066415 GCA_013399115.1 Anseranas semipalmata
GGTCCCGGTCCCGCCGCCGCGGAACCCGCCCGGCGCCGGCTGCGCCCCAGCGTCCGAGCGCGGCGCGGCCCCGACTCGCAGGAGGCGGCTCCCGGCTGCTAACGAGCGACCTGCAAGAGGTGTTAACCTTGGGGGATTTTGTTCTTTTTCCCTTTTCTTTCTGTGCTGCGGCCTCTGCTTAGGTTGCGATCTGTTGTAGGGAAGGGACCTTATCTGCAAACCGCAGCGGTCTTCCACCGTGCATTGTAACATACGGATTTTATCCCAGGGAAGTGCCCTGTCTGCTTTAGGGAGCCTGGAAATGAGAGAAGCTATGCTCATATACAAACATTAAGTAGTCCCAGGCTTTGCCAAACGTCCTTGTCTTTTTTTCTGTTACAGATTGTATCGCATCAACTCTTGACTCACCTATAAAACATCCTCAGATAACTCAGCACTTGCCTAGACTCCAAGCACACAAAGCCAAATCTGGTCTTTGCCTCTTGGCCACAGACCCGCCCTTGTACACATAATTCTGACTTCTAGAAGAGACAGGTGAGCCTAGGACAGGGTTAGAGAAAACTACTAGCAGTGGTATCAGCTACTGTGTTAATAAATGTACCTATGCACACAACCAGATTGCCCTGGTGTTTAGGTAGTGCTTTTTTTTGTAGCCAGTATTCCCAAAGCAGTTAGCCGGGTAAATTCATGTCACTCGCTAAAAACTATTTCCTGCCCTTCACATGCCTGAAGACACATGGAGGAAAACACCAGGTTATTATGAGCAACCTCTTCCCTTCCTTCTCCCTCTCCTTTCTACACGCCTGCTGAGACTTTGCTTACGAACCTCAGCTCAGTTGCACATGCCCAGTACCATCAACCTGGGGGAGCTCTCAGGGTGCTGAGCACCTTGCCCCAAAACACGTGCATGTGACCTGAGCCCCCCTTGCATCAGAGGCATCCAGAAACCGTGAGAAAGGACGAGTCACTGCTGCAGCCAAGTCCTCTGCCCCACAACTCCTCACCTTTTCCTCTGAAGTTTAACCCCCAGATCAACTCTTCCCCTGCCCTACTCAGCCTCTGAACTTCTGGATCTTGTACACTCCACCTTACAAAGCCCGTTTTGTTCACTTAAAAGACAGCTTTATTTTCTCCTGTCATCCACGTTTAGTAAAATGTAGAATGGAGCCGTTACAGAAATGCATACGTCTGCTCTGCCTGACCAAACCATCCACAGATTTACAGACCGTATTTTTCTAGGTGCAATAGCTAAAAATTAGAAGTGCAGAGAAGGATGCAAATAGGTCTCAATTATTTACCAACAGTGACAGGCAATTAGTATCAGCTTGATCCAAATATGCAGAGATTACAAACTATCCCAACTGTATTTGCGTAGCAACAAGACAAGGGGTGTGTGCACGTGAACATCTCTTCCTCAGTGAAGATAAAGCTTCTGGGGGCAGCCCAGGAACAGGAGAAATCGGACCCAGTAAAGACAGAGCCCCTGGCACCCAGCCGCTTCTCACCACGGTGCTGCTCCTCAACTGAGCCCAGGGATGCTGGACCTGTGCCCTTCCTCCTTCCAAACTAAAGTTTCTTTTGTGCATGCTGTAAAGCCTGCAGAACTACTTGGCACCTTGCTGCAGTTGCTCTACAATTGTTACAGTGTATTTTTAAATTTTACTAGGAGAGTGAATTTCAACAGGATAGCGTGTATATACACACACATTTCTTTCTCTAGCATGTATCTCCTTTAGCAAGTACAATGTATTTTAGTAACTACATTAGCAAAAGCTGCAGGTACTCCCTAAGCAAGAGTACACAATCCTTTTACTTCCTAATTTTGATAGAACTGTTTTATAGTTACAGTTTTATAGATATAGCACCATATAAGTATTTTTTCCATCTGCCTTTGATTTGTATTGCTTATGCTGGTATGCTCAGCCAAGTACCCGCTTTGCTCCTGAGGAAAGGGGGGGATAGGAAGTACCGAGGGAGGAGGTCAGGGATGAGATTCTCTCCTGTCCTGTCCCACATAAGTCACCGCTGACCCAGACAGCACCAAGTGTTGAGTTCTGTCACACAGAGAAGAAACAATGATGCAGACACCCCAGGAAGTGGGGTGTCTGCATTATGAGATTAATCAAGCACAGTAGGTGGCACTGGTTACAGAAGATAAGCTTTGAAAGCCTTATCCCAGCTATAGTCTATCCCCAACTCAGAGATATGCGTGTCTTGAGCCTCTTGCAAATTAAGCCTTCTCCCTGCCCCACACATCACCAGTTTAAAATCTTACTGTGCTTTAGGACTTGCTCAGCAAGCACAAAATCTGAACTGAGGCTCCTGTGGCGCTGAAACAATTTACTGTTTCTCTCCTTAAGGAGGAGAAGGACTTGCATGCTAAAGACTGCAATAAACTGCTAAAACTTGCATATTGCATCTAGATGGGTAGACAGCCTAGATGAGCCCTACCACTCCTGCTCAGCAAGCCGTCCATAGTGCGTCAAACGGATTAAAGCAGCATTGAGAAAGACCAAGAAAACACCAACTTAAACAGAGAAGAGCAAAAACTACCTAAAAAAGTAGATTAAAGAGGCTTATAAAGCAGCACCACTCAGCACCTGAGCTCAGGAGTTACAGCCGAGAACCTGTCCTCCTCCTTCCCATATAGTCTGATGACAGTGTTTCCCTGTTGCCAAGGTTACTTATCAGTAACTACAGGTCAAGCTCCACAGAAATATGTATTTGAAAACTTCAGGATTATCTTGTTACTACTGCAAGAAGAAGGGCTTAAACATGCCACAACCAATTCACAGTATTTTCCTACATTTTTTTCCAGGGGCAATACAGTCCTTCAAAAAACCTTATCATGGAAATGCTAGTCTTCAATGAATCAAAACAATACTGAAAATATGAAATGTTACTTTTCAAACCTTACCAATAAATTTGCCTGGAAGTATTTACCACTGAAAACACCAGACAAGTTTCCAGAGACTGTAACTAGCCAGCTTTTAAGAGAGCAACACATGCTGTTTAAATGGCAATTTTGGAAAAAAGGTGACCCACAGGAGGTATCTACTTAGATTATAAACCCCCATCTTCAACCATGTTTCCAAATACTAGAAAAAGTTATTATATACCACATTATTAGGTAAGCATAGCTCTTGAAATTTTATGTCTAATATTTAATGGAAGTTAGTTGAAAACATTTAGTATTTCTAAAATTTGTTTAGCTAGCCCATGGACTCCTTATCCAAAAAAAAAAAAAAAAAAAAAAAATTAAACAGTTAACTAGCCCTACCTGCAAACAGAGAATGCAAAGTTTCAAAGAGAAAACAATTTTCAAAAATGAAAATTACTTTTATTTTTCACTTTGATATCCATAATCAAGACTACAACTGTTCAACAAGATAAACATGACAGTTATACAAAACATATGTAAATATTTACAGACTTAACTGTACAAAATAATTTAAAGTTTACAAAAGTTTCATGCAACTTCTGTTGACTGACACAGTCTAAGAAATCTCCTTGGAGAAGCATAAAAGATCTTTGATTTATTTTTTTAATGCTTCAAAAAAAGGATGCTGTAAAGCTTCATCAAGAGTAATTCTTTTGGCTGGATCATATTCCAGCATCCTGCGAACAAGGTCAAACAGATTTTGATGATCTGTGTCTTGGCAGTGCATGAATTCCTGAAAGAAAGAAAAAAAAAAGTATGAGAGATCTTTCACAATTGCAAATCTAACAGAATAATCAAAACGTTCACTCCTACCTTTAAAGGCTTACAGCGTCGCCTAACATATCGACCTGCAGAACTGTGTTCATCCCAGTCCAATTGGTCATGGTGAAAATAGTGCTTTCTGCATGACAAGGAAAACAATTTTAAGATAGCGTCAGCATCAGGGCTGTTCTCAACTATTTAATTCAGCTAAAGCTGACACAATTTCTTGCAATAGACTAGCAGGTAACAAGCCTGGAAGTCTTTCTTGATTTTCAGAAGCTCACAACTAACAATAGAACCTTTAACATTTCTGTTGTAATAGGAATATATTAGGCAACTTACTCCTTCTATAACATACTTACCTGGATTTCTTGATCATGTGAGCTGGCAGAGGCCCTAGTATTCTTTCCATCATTGCCAAGTGTTCTTTACTATCATGCGTCTGTGTGCAAAAAGCAATGAGCACACTTATCAGATTTTTCTACTCTCAGCCACTTGGTAACAACAATTATCTATAAACAATATGCTTGCCAAAGCATCATCACAGTATCTTTAGATATCATCCCAAGTTTTGTACGCATATGTTTTCTTTATTCCTAATTTCAGCAGCATCTTCAAACTCTAAAATGCTTGATTATCCAAGAAGCTACACTAAATATCTTAAATAGTCTGAAGTAGATGTCCACACCACATTTTCATATATATACACCGTCTTTAAAATCTCATCTCTGTAATACTTGAAGCTTGTAAGGTTATGCCTTTTCAACTAACAGTTAAGTAGATGTCATTAAGTGATCAAAGTCAGCAGTCTGAAACAAAACCATTCGATTTAACTTTACATACATACCTGAAATACTGTAAACCCCAGGTAATACTCGATTAGAATACAACCAATACTCCAAACATCACAAGGCTGTGACCATCCCAGTGCTGCAAAATGGGAAAAGTTTTACTTGTTAATATATTCTCAAAACCTATAATCCACAAATGATATGCTTAGTTTTCATGCAATTACTGATGCCTATTTTCCCCCTCCATGCCTCTCCCCAAACCTTGGTTGGTAGGGGGAACCGGGAAAGGAACGTGTTTGAACTTGTGTTCTTAGAGTATTTCTTTTGCCCCTTACTCTCAAAAAGTTTAACAGCACCATCTGTAAAAGATGACTGAATTGTTAGAACCATGAGCAACCACTCCAGTTTACCAAATAAAGACATCTGAATGAACTGTAATAAGCTATAAGAAAGTTTGAAAGTCTTTACTGACCTAAAATAACCTCAGGAGCTCTGTAATGTCTTGTAGACACCAATGTGCTGTGATGTTCATCATCGAAAGTTGCACTTCCAAAATCAACAACTTTTATGTCTGTGTTTTTTAAAGTGCGTTCATCTCGCTTCTGTAAGAGAACCCAAATGCTATTTGTTAATATTTTTAAAAGCATGCTTAGGCAAAAGGTATTACATTATCAATTCAAATTATCTTCAAAGTTCCAGTTAGCATAATCATGCTAAAGATTAAACCTCTGTAACAAAACACTCCTTTCCAAAACATCAATTGCTTTTCAGCCCCAGCTCCAAGGAAGAAGAGGAGCAGATAACAAAGCAATTTAATCTGAATACTCAAAAACAGGTGAATATCTAAAGACCTTTCCACAGTAAGAGTTCCTTTTCTCTTTTGTTAACCTCAACAGTAACTTCAGTTAGTTGTTATCTCTGTCTTGGTTTTCGCTATCCATTGGTATATCTACTCATGTATATTATTTATTCGTTTTGAGAGCTAAAATTATAAATAAAATTGAGCCTCATGCATAAACTAGAGGTATTGATGTCCATACTGCTTTTCTGTTTCTAAGAATCTTCTATACTTTGAAAAAAGAGCAGCAGCATAAAAATAAATGCTTATTTCTCCTAGTGCAGACAAGTTGTCATCCTAACATTATGTCTTAGTGTTTTCTTAGATTTAAAAGGAAGGCACTGGTCAAGAACAGTTCTATTCTTGTCCCATGCCAATTATCAACATCACAGGTTGATGACAAAGAAAATTCATCTTAGCTACTAAGCTAAGATCTGCTATACTGACAGGACCTTCAGGGTAATCAAATAGAAAGCAAGATCTGACAAAATTCCCAAAACTTACAGATGCTTTAAAGAAAAGGATTTAAATGGCTTGTTGAAGAAAAATGAAGGAAAAAAAACTTGCCAAATTCAAAACCTTTAACACAACGCTTCCTGTTAATACCAGAACTTCATTAAACAGCAAAGAATTTAGCTAACGATCAGATAAAACAGTTCAGTTCAAATTGGAGCAATGTTACCAGCTTAGCAGAAAGCTAGTACATCTCAAAGGGCACAAGAACTCCAGGGAACATAACTCTGATTATCACTTGATCTTTTTACACATAGAAAGACTACTTTAAGAAAAGTTCAGATGGAGACAGAAGTTCAGTGCCGAGAGGAAAAGCACAAACTTACCATTTTTGCATTGTACTTCACTATGTAATCAGACTCCACAAACAAGATATTTTCAGGCTTTAAATCTGTATGAGTTAATTTATTATGATGCAAAACTACAAGAAAAAAAAAGAAAAAAGAACAATATTCCATAATTAATACATTAATTTCCTAAAGGGAAAAAAAAGAACGCAGTAACATATTTGATAAAAGTATTGAGATTTACTTACAGTTTATAGACTGGCAGATTTGATAAGCCATATTTCTAATGTCATTAATATGAAATGGCAGAAAGCTGTTTTCCTTAATAAAATCGTATGTGCTAAGTCCCAGCAGCTCAAAAACAATGCAAACATGGCCATGGTGATCAAACCATTCCAGCATCTGGACACAGCGGCTTAAAAAAGAAAGAGAAATATATAAATACATGAAAATTCAATGTATTGAATCTTTTGGCAAGTCCTTAGTATGCTATTCTACTTTTACACTTACAAAGTGCTGCTTGGATCCATGGTGTTTAAGTGTTCCAATACCTGTATTTCTGAACGGGCTGCTTCCCGGTATCTACCAACATTTTTCACAATTTTAACTGCTACATGCATTCCTCTCCTTCAAAAGAAAGAAAAGTACCACAAACTGAATCAGTTATTGTTAAGTATCTACAATCCCAAAGCATTCCGATTCTGATAAAGTGAACACAAAAAGATTAAGGTCATAGAGAACTACGACTTGGATTAGGGGAATGTGACTTAAGCACATTGCAAAGGAAAGATCAGTATAAAAACAGTTCTGGTCAAGTTCATATACCCACAGCACATGCTACATAACTACTTCTCAGTCTTATCTCATTTAAGGTAGAATAAAGATCAAGAATCCACCTGAAAGACGACTCAACAAAATTAGCAAAGTTCTCTTTTCAAAGTAGTACTGCAAAAAATTGGCAATTTTTCTGCAACTTGCAGAACTTGTTCTGGCTCTTTTTCAGTGCTCCTATGGAATCAGGGGAATTAAGTAATTTATGTTATTATCTGAAGTTTATATTCTGAATGTTTTGTACTAGTGAAGACAGACCTGCACTCAGCTTAACATTCAAACTCTAAGGCTATTACTTAAATGGAACACATAGTCCATTCTATCTTACTCACTCATGGACAATTTTCAATTGTCTCCGTAGAGCTATTTAGATTCTTATGTGTTAAGAATACTGTCTGCCTTTACAACATGATCTCAAGCTCCTGAACAGTCTTAACTTGTGAAATGACTGAATAAGCCAAAGCCAGGGGAAAAAATAAACAACCATTTCACTAAGCTGAACTGCAGATATAAAACATATGGTTGATACAACTTGAATCTGAGTTGTACTAATTGTTTAAATGTCCTAGAATATACAGAAGTGGTAGAAATACATTCATTTTCGTCTCCACCAAACATGCCATTGCGCTGAAGTCACCATTCCATCAAAAAAGCATGGCTGGATTACCATGCATTCAGAAAAAGTTGAAAGGATTAAGTCTGATTATGGAGAGAAAGAGGAAAGAAATTTACAGTTCGACCAGTTCCAAGCAGTTGCTTTCGCTAAGAACCAAAACTACTTTCTCAGCATCTCACTGCATCATCTTCTAAGTCAGTCTCTTAATTCGCTTCTATACTCTCTGCATAACCGCACATCCTCTAGTTATGGCAACAGTGGTTGTAGAACCAACCAAAAAACATAATGAAGCAAAACAGTTCTCCTCTTTCAAAAAGGGCAGATGACATCTATTTAGTAATTAGTAGTTTGTACCATGCGGTTATACAGCTTGTATAGAAAAAAATATATAAAGAGGTTTATTTTTGAAAGAAATCCTCTCTAGGCAGACATTTCCCAAGACAAATGTGGTTAAGGAAGCTTACTGTTAAAGACAGATTCTCAAAATCTAAGAGAAAAACGAAGTAACCAAAAATATTTATCTATATACCATCTTGTATGAAGTCAATACCATCCAAGTACCTTCCACACAGCAAAAGGAGAAACAAAAAATACTTATAGAATCGGAAGCAATGAGTGAAGAACCTTAAAAATTATCAGGGAAAGATACGGTTTTCATCCAAAAATCCTTTAATAATTTTCAACTAGAAGGAACCTGAAAAGGTCGCTCAGATCAAAACAAAACCATTCTTTTTTTTAAATATTCTGCAACACTTTATTTGAACCACAACTTACTTTCTTTTAAAGAAAACATTCTTGAACTTTGATTTCTGAGCTAACAGCATCTTTTGTCATGAGGTGTACTTACTGATACTTACATATCATGATCTATGCACTCCACTACTTTTCCAAAAGCTCCTTCTCCTAAAGTCGCAACAATTTCATCTAAAAAGAACAAACACAAGTTAGAACTATGCAACTACTTAAACAAGAATGAATATTACTAATGTAGATTTAAAAATGTGCCATTACAAAAGCAAAATTACTTTAAATCTCAGCATCTGAATGTGTTATTTTATTGGACAGGTGTCATGAAAACAGTTAGCCAAAAAAAAACAAAAACAAAAACAAACTATCTCTTGTTCTAATCTCAAGATTCAAATTCATTTACTACTTGGAACTTTTTGAACACAGTACTTAAATTCTACAGAAAAGAAGATATGCAAAAAAACAAAAAAGCACAAAAAAAAAACAAAACAAAAAGAGTAATGAAGATTTCTTTAGCCCCCCTCCTCTGACATACTATTCTAAACAGATTTTTTGCTGAAAAGTTTTTAAGAAGTGTTGAAAAATGTTCTATACATCTTGCTCTTAGAACGTCTCCACTTTCACAGATCAGGTGACCCTCCTCATCATCCTCTACACTCCTGGATCTTTTCCTTCGATGACTCTTCTGGAACGGCACCAAGATCGTCCAGCCAATCAATATATCAGAGTGAATTCAGGGCAGAATACGCAATTCATTCAGCGGGGAGATATTCAGGCATTCAGTTACACACCAGGCCACGAACAGTTGGCAGGAGCAATTTCAAATTCAGTCCCCAGAAATTCACAGGGCACAGTTTATGTTACAGAAGAAAAACATGGCAAGGAACAGATTTTCAGATAAATACTTAAAGTGATAAGGCAACAGAAAAAAAAACAACACAATTTTGACTCTCAAACAGTGGCTTAATTGAAGACAGATTAAGACTGCAATGTCACTATTTCCAATACTTTGCTATCAAATAGCAAAAAGCAATATTTACATAGCTAAGCTTACAGTCAGGTGAAATGCTTCTCTTTTAAAAATGTACAATTCTGGTCATCTAAATATTATAAACTATCAAGTAATTTTACTTCCCTCATGTACAGAGAGTGAAGAAAAATTACTCTCAAGCCCTTGATCTGCATTGTACAATCTAATACAATTTGCTGCTTCTATTGCAGAAATGTGACATAAATACTTGGAGCTGAAGATTTAACAGTGGGCATCATGCCAACAATGAGAAATTCACACAGCATGCCTTCAGAGAAGGCAAACAGCAAGCTTATCCCATCTTCAGTAAGACACTAGCTGCCACTGGCCAGGCACATGACTTATCAAAGTTTTCTGAAATCAGGTGTAGAATTGTGCAGCTTCTTCTTATCAATTTACCATGCATGTTTCATGCTCCCAATTAAGTTTACATTAAAAAGGCATGTTACTTCAATTATTTTTTATTAATAGAATGGATGGCATCTCACAGTCTACCAGAAAAACAGACAGTTCACTATGCTGTGAGACTAAAGTGATAACCGCACTGTGAAACAGCATAGGTACCTGTCTTCATTTTCAAGATAACATTTTTCAGATTAATCCCCAGTGATCTAGCTACTGGCCACCTACCTTCCCAGTGTGTAACTAGTACTGATGATAATCCCCCCCAGCATCCTGATCCAAAAATCTCAACTAGAACATACTCATATGCTCACAAATGGATCAAATACAAATCCTTTATTAATAAAATAATATTTCCCCAAAGTACTGTGATCAGGAATTGAAGTTCTAGCACTCACTTAAGAAGTCTATTACCACTAATTCATTAATAATAAAGTTAAAAATTACTCATACCGAATGTGATTGGTGACTGGAGCAATGATGTCTCTTATGCTTCCTTTTATGACTACTTTTCCTGCTCCGACCAGAGGATTTGCTATAGTGATGATGGTGACTCTTTTCATAGTCTCTGTGATAATGCCTGTGGTCATATACTTCACAGAAGTCATTTCTGTATTCCTCAACATATCTCCGGTCATGATGGTCTCTTTCATTTATGGCTCTATCGTCCAAATAATGACTGAAAATATATTTTAAGTGAATGTTCTCCACTTCAAAAACTTGAGGTTCCAACAAGATAAGTGACTGAGCTGAGTTACAGAGATGCACAGTATCTGTCTTTACACCAAGAATGTTTTCTAATTGACTCCCTCCTCAAAAGAAGTGGAGCTTTTCACATTACTTTATTGGGAATCTAATGACACTGTCAGTCTCAAATACATAGTAGCCATCCACACGAACAATATATAATCAGTCCACAGTTCGCACAGTAAGAAAGAAATTCAGCCTCAAAAAGGAGAGACACTACACTTTATACCAAGCAACTCAATTACAATCTCCAAAGTCACAGCACAAAATGATCTTAGTACAGCAATAACCCCCTTCTATGGTTTCAAACCTCAAAGCATTAAAAAAGAAAAATGAAACCTGGAGATTCTGAGGTAAGTAGCATTGTTCTTAGCATTCTACCTTAAACATCAAATACTTCAGAAAGTATCTGGATTAAGGATCTTCTGCCCAGAAAATAAAAAAAACTTAAGAAAGCTGCAGAGGCAAAGAGCCTCCATATTGCTGTACACCTACCCCTTCCAGCATTTTATAAGAATGAGTATGAGCTCTTAAAAGAATTCCACAGGATCTTCTTCTCAAGGGAAAAACAGAAAAACACATCCTTCCAGTGAAAGCAGTGTGGGAGAAAAAGCAAACCACCTCCAAATTAGTAAGAGAAATCTAACTCATACTTACCGCTGTATTAAATGACTAAAACCTTCTCTTTCCCTCCTTTTGTTCACATTAAGTAAATGAACAGACATACTTTTTACTTGAAATTTAATACTGAATGTATTCAATACCAATACTGACAACAGGGAAACAAACTAGTAACATTTACTGTTTTTATTAAAGAATTTCTATTTAATGATTCAGGTAGTGTGTTAACAAAGCCTACTACCTCTTTAGCTTGTCCGAAGTAGTCAAACCTTAAAGAATTACCAGCTCTGGGCATTTAAAAACTCTTATCCTGAAAATGTATTTATTTTAGACGCAATAAGAAATTAGCACTACTTAATTCAGAGTCTTATACCTTTCTGAAATGTGATTTGGCTTATAGTGCTTGCTTTCTTGTCCACTGCTGTGGGACCTTTTCCTGCGTTTACGGCTGCTGCTGTGCTTTCTTTCATCCCAGCTCCTTCTATCATCCCACTCAGGACAATGAGTTTGTTTTGAATGCCGCATCTGCCACTAAAACAAAACAAAAAAACAAACCACACAACACAAACACATAAAAGACAAAAGCGTTACACTCGGATTTGTAGTTGCGAGTCAGAACTAGAAAGAATCATTTCTTCAATCCTTTTTCCTCAGCTTCTCCCATACATCGCTTTGGTTTTGGGTGAGTAGACATAGTTTCCTCATCCTAACATTGTTACAAAACACAAATCAAGATTAAATAGGCCAACTCATCTTCACTTACTAGCTTCAAACATGTTATTAAAGTCTGTTGTAAATAAACTCTCAAGTGACTAAAGAGAATCATTTCCTTAAAGAGTCTTCCCATGAAAAGACTTCATCTTCAACTATTCTCTGACAAAACATAAATTTAGTTCTTTATACTATGTTGTACATAAATTACTACATGAAAACCAAGTATGTTCAACTAGCCTGAAACATCCCCAATAAACCTCTTTACAAATCACTGTTAAAGAGGTGTTTTTTTTTAAGTTGTAACAACAATCACACAATGAACATTGATAAATTGACATATAACTGCAGTACTATGAGCCAAACCACTATTTTTGAACTCTATTAGGACACGAGGAAGCAGGTGTTCTACAATACAACTGATTTGCCAAAGATAAAACCCACCAGCTCCTGTTGCTGGACGTTATATGCAGGAATTCTGTGTTCAAACAGGTACATGCACGACTGAAAGAGAAAGCAAAGCACAGCTGTAGAATTAAGAGTACATCAAAACCAACCCCATGCATCCTTTAGCAGAAATATTTAAAAATGAGTATAAGCTTACATAACCGTTTCAGTATATTCTGAAGAATGAACTAAGACAGGACAAGAAAGAATTTCCATAGTAATTGTGACAGCAAGAAAAGAAGTTTAGAAACAAATATAGCATTTTAAAAAAATGATATATCACTGCACAAATTGACACAGAACAACACTGGTTGCCTCTATACCAACTGGAGGCATGAAGAAGGGAACTTTTAGAACGTGTAAATTGCAAGCTTCTTCTGAAAAAGGTTTTCTGACAGGCTGGTAGTTAAAAAAATTAATACCTATATCAGCGGTTCCCCCC
>VXAA01006376.1:2068177-2153765 GCA_013399115.1 Anseranas semipalmata
CCCGACGGGTGCCGAGGCCCCGCCCCTGTGGCGCCGGGGCTGCGCGCCGCCTCAGGCTCCCGCGCCGCCTCAGGCTCCCGCGCCGCCTCAGGCTCCCGCGCCGCGGGGTTTGGGCCCGGGGCGTGGTGAGCCCGAGGAGGCTTTGTAGGGGAGAAAGAAAAGTACGAACGGGGGGAGGCTGCAGCTGATAAGCAAGTGTCAAATGTATTACCTCACAGTGTCAAATGTATTACCTCACAGTGTTTTGTCTGCGGAACGTGACAAATCTCTGAGCGTTAGTGGGTAAATGGAGAACATCCCTAGCTCGGTCACTCCTTCCCAGGGGAGTTTTGTCAGGTTTTACCTCTGGCACGGGAAGTTTTTGCCACTTGAAGGCAAACCCAAGTACCTCACGTGTAGTGTGCTCCTGTTGGACAAGGTGGTGGCTTGTTAACGATAGTCCCCGAGGTGTTAGCACATAGCACTGAAATGAGGAGGTGCGTTTGGTTTTGTGCTCTTAAAATTCTGCCAGTGAGCTTAAGCGTTTAAATCTGGTTTTCACTAGATTGAAAATCCTGTTTGTCTTCTCAGTTCTAAGATGAGAAACTAAGGTACACAGAGCACCGATGGCTGTTTGTTGCCACGTATTTTTTAAAAGCCTTTTTACCTCACAGTCCTCATCATACCCCGAATCTGTCAGTGCCAAGTATGGCTTTGGTGCCCAGGGTTTACAATTTAGCATATAAATGATTTGCCATTATTTTTAAAGATAGCATTAGCATATGCAATATGTTGTTTTCCTGACATCCACCAGTGCAGCCCCCGCCTGAGGAATTCTCTCAGACTGCAAGCAACAGAAAAAAGATGAGGAGGGATAAAATGATAAATTTTTAAAAATAAATATAAGGAATATATATGACATAGTATATCTAAATAAATATAAATACATAAGAATAATATAAGTGAAATGATACAGAGAGAGAGTACGCACACACAAACGTGCATGCAGAAGTGCTGCGCACACCAAGAATGGCCACTGGCCGACAGTACCAGATCGCTGCGGCTCCTCACGGACTCCTTATTGCCGGAGGAATGTCTCAGGGGGTATCCAGAAGGATGACTTTATGGGAGTGTTCTTGACGAAAGGCTGATGGCAAACCAGTGGCCTGTATCACTGACAGCGCAGAGAAGATGGGATGTGACAGAATCACGTTACCTGCCTTCCTTACCTCACTGCCTCTTCTGGAGTCTTATCTTTGCTATTTTTGTCTTGCCATGTAAATATATGAATATATGACAGGGCCTCCGACGGGGTACAGCACCTCAGAGACAGTTTGGGGAAGTCCCATTTAATGGGACAGAATAGGTTATAGCTGAAGGGAATATCAAAAATAACTGTGCTTTGAAGCAGGAAAAACTTGGTTCTAAGGTATTTTGGTTCTCGCCTGTTAGGAAGAAGGATTTTTGGTCTGAAAAGAGGGTGGAAATAACTATTGTTCATTATGAAAATGCAGTGAATGGGAGCTAGTAAAAATTTACCATTTTCAGTAAGAGGTTTTTGGCTGACAACTGAAAAAGGAATGAGTCTGTCAGAAGAATAATTAGCTTTTCATTTTGAACCTTTTCGAAGAAGAAAAGTGGTATATAAAGGTCGTACCTTCTTCACATCAGACATAGATAAAGTAAATGAAAGAAATTTCACACTGAAGCAAAAGCCTTACAACAGATTTTATAGAAAGTATGTTACAAAGCAGACTTTCAAATATTGCTCTCTTTGTGCTAAACAGAGTCTGGTGCTTTCAAAAATACCTCTATAGACATTCAAAAGAAAAGCAGTATTGGAAGCAGTTAATTTTCCTTCCTGTTCAGGAGGTGGCAGTGGAGACCCGGCAGCAGGGAGACATCAGGCTGCTGAATTCAGGTGGTATCCCTGAGAAGGATAAAATCGGGAGAAATTCCCTGACCATGACCAGGTTATGTGGTGCAAACAAAGCAACAGCTGCTCTAGAAATGGGAATGATCTAACAGTGAAAAATCAAATTAGAGGAATTTAATCTTTACAGCACTGGGAAGGAAACTCTTTTGAATGCATTTATAGCTACTTCTGTTGCCAACTCATATGGTATTTACTTTTGTTTATAAGAGGTATTTCCTTGTTTAATTAGACTGTACAACGCCAAATGTATGCACAACTTGAGCAAGTAACACACAACACAACTATGTTTTAGTTCGCTTTGTACTACAGAATACATTACATTTCAGTGTAATTACCCCGGTGGGACACATTTGTGCATGTATGAAAAGCTGCATTCAAAACATTTGCTTCAAAATGCAATATTGTATTGGTTCCTCTTTCAAGTACTTTACAACAGTAGGTGATCCATCCTCATGGCAGCCATTCAAGAGTTGTAAAGCTCATCTCGTTTTCTCATTGTTTGGATATAAAATTCAAAACAGGGGTTGACAGCCTTACCCAGGGCCTCAGAAAGAGGCTCAGTGGCAGAGCCAAAAACTTCTGGCTTCTACTTCCAGTACTTCCAGTATTGTGCTTGCTTTCTCTTAATTAAAAATGCATTGGTTTTGTTTTCCCTCCCTCTGGTTAGTGTCAGAGGCTGGCTGATTAGTAGTTGTGCTTTGCCTTTAGTTGTTTATGGATTTCTGCAGTGCCAGGGTTTGGTTTTTATAGTGATGGAGAGAACATCATAGATCTCCTCGACTGGGTGGTACCAGCTGTAGCTTTGCTTGGCAGCTCAGGGACAGAATAATGACAGTATGGCCTGTTTAGAAGAGACTGAACAATGGGGATGGAAAAACAATCAGGAGCCTTTCTAAGATATATCAGGAAAAAGTACTGTTCATTTCACAAATCACTTTAACTAATGATCAGGCAAGGAGGCGTCCCAGATTGTTCTGGCAAGTGTAAATTCAAGACATAATAGGAGCTGGAAAATGCAAATAGGAAATGGAAAAATGCAAATATTCAGCCACAGCAAATTAAGGTCTGGGCTCAGGGACACATTTCCCTCATTAATGAATTACTGGAATTTTTCTTAGGAAAGCAGTGGCCCAGGAACTTTGTGTGAGCATCTTCATTTGCACGTGCACTGGTGAAAAGTCGCGGCCAAATGAGATGATTGTTCCCTTTGAGCTGTGATAGGTGGCAGACTGGAATTGCCTACACAGCCCATAGCATGTTCATGTACTGTATTACAGCATTAAGGGCAATCAGAATGCTTTGCCTTACATGACTGGCAGATCGCCACTCCGGCAAGGCGTTTTCTCTCCAGTGTTTACACTGCTTTTAGCTTTTGGACACGGTGTGCCTGGCCAGCTGGGCTCACCTTGGGCTGAGCTGACCTGATGCATTCCCTTTTATCGTAGGGACTGCTGCAACTTCAGCTTCTCTCACTCTCTGCTTGTGGCACAACTGAGTCTTCTGAGGATTGAAATGCTTTAGCCTACTAAAGATGTGGGGGCTTGACACTGGGAAGCCTGAATAAGCTACAGGTTACAGGAAACTCAGCCAGAAGACCCGGTCCTTTTTGCCAATGACTCTACCACTGTAAGAGCACCGTACCGAGAAAAGGGGCTGCACACTACACTTCTGCAGGCCTTGGAGCTGGTGATACTACTTATAAAGACCAGAAGTCCTCGCTCATGTAACAGCAGACAGAACCAGGCTGTGCTGAATAAAACACACAGAAGCAATGTAATACAGACGCTTAATGTTTTATCAAGGAAACTCCACCACTTATGCCTACACAAGAGTTTCACCTCTGAGCCTCTTTCTTTATTTAAAAGAATTTTAAGCTACTTGAAGCATGGATGTGTCTTACTGTACATGCTTACTGAAATGGGTCCTTCATCTCAGTACAAGCCCTCAGATTACTGGAATACCAATGAAAGATAATAAATAACAAATAAAAGAACACGTTTAAACATCAGTTGTACCATGGAGCTTTATAGGAACAGACTAAAAATACTCAGGCTGAGCCCCAGCTTTTTCCTTTCATTACAATACTTTGAGTCTGACTCCTATTTGGGAAAATACTTTATAATGGGAAATAAGAGAATTTGTCTCTTTTCCTTGTAGTGTACAGTGCAGTGCAATCTTCTGAATGTAAGAAGATGAAGAGAGCAGCAGTAGAGTGGAAATGAGGAAAAGCAGAAACTACAGGTACTTACATGTCTACATGCATATTCATGAACTGCTTGTTGAGTCAGGGGTATCTTTGTATTTTTGGTGTTTCAAAGCAACCAGAGTTTCTTTTCAGCCTATACTGTAATTTAGAGTTGAAATCTCTACTAGAAACAAAGCTGAAAAACAAAATACACACAGCTGAGCCAATTTTTTTATTATTCTTATTTGACACTCACATTACAAAATTTAGAAACCATAGACAGTTCAGGCAAACTGTTAAAACACAGTATAAATTAGGGGATTTTAATATATAAATTCTATACATAGGTAAGTTAGCTTGAACATGACTGACAAAAGGATTTCATAACAATCTTACCACAACTGTATAAAAAGGCATGGAAGTAGGATGGGCTCTATAATCATGAATGCAGGTTAAGACATTTTCCACAACAGCTAAAAAGCGTAACAATGACCATGCTATTCTTGCAGTGTTTATGTGGGGTACAGTATGCATATTACCATTAACATTTTGCAAGACCTATGTACAGTCACGAAATTAAAACAGCCACTTTCAAGTAACCTTACTGTTTTCTGCCTGCGCAATTAATAAAGTGGTGATATTTGTTTTGAGGATTTCTAACAAATCTACATGTTTTTAGTATTATGGAGGGCATAGGGATTTCGATTTGACCTGAAAATTCTGATCATAACATGAAATAGCTTAATTTAAAGAAAAAGATACAGGAAAAGCACAGCCCCTCATTACTATTGCTCCCACAATCAGTACCTACCAGTCTTTTAATCCATATTTCTTTTCTTTCCTAGCTTATTCTTGGTTAAAAATAAAATAATTTATTCCCCATTCTTCTAAACACAGTTGTAAAATGGAATTATAACAGATGAAATGTAAGACTAAAATTTGGATGCCATTATGGGGTAATTTTTGAAAGCATATGCTTCCCAGGTGCTGTGGACACATCATTTAATCTTTGAATTCCTCAATCTGAATATAAGGACAATTCTGCTTCTTCATTTTTACCCTGTGCTTTTAGGTCTGTGAATAAACGTTTTGGAATAATATGTTCTTGGATTGTAGGTTTAAGATAGCTGGTACTGACGCATTTCACAGAACTTGCTAAAAGTGAAAAAAATACTAAAATCTGATTTGTCACCTTTAAATACCAATGAATACTTGCTAAGAGTCAAGAGTTCTGAAACCCAGAGGCTAATTTATTTTCCATCTGTGTTGCATACTAGCAGTTTTCTTTCTTTTTACAGACTGACTCCTAAGGGAAATACTTGCACATTTGTAAGAATCGTATCTTGAAACACTTAAATTTAACAGCTGTGTGTTTGTATCATTCACTAAGAGTTAGGAGGATACTACTGGAACAATTCCTTCTAGTTCAAGGCAAGGATATACTATAAGTGATAACCCAGCTTGGGCTGTTATGGAAACACATATCATATCAAATGTTTAGACTGTAGCCCCTGTTTTCTCAACTCTGTTTACCCATGGGCCATATATCAGGAAACCATCATATGCTTTGTTATCCCCAAAAGACCGGAATTTTAGAAGCATAATTAAATGATGAAAGCAGTGATGTAGTACTGCCCAGTCACAGTTCACTGAGGAAGTTGCATTTCTCTGAAAGGTAGCTGGACTCTGGAATTTTCTGTTCAGAAGTCCATTAAATAGGCTGTGCACGTATTAAAAGGAAGTTTACTGTACAGATATCTAACTTACTGGACTTGTGAGCTCTGAACTCTAAGTCTTCTGGATTCAAGAAGGCCTAGGAACATTGCTGCACTGCAGTATTAGTCTGAGCTGGCACTTTTAGTGCCAGGGAAGAAGGGAGAAAGACTCCTAATGTGACAGCTCTGGCAAATGACTGCAGAGCCCATGTATGGCAGAGGACTAGAGAAACATTCCTATGGCATTCTGCAGGAGCTGTTGATAGAGCAAAATACCACTTCTGTGGAGGGAAAGGTATCAAAGGGAGAGATGGCATTCTAAGCTACTCTGAATTTACAGCGTTACAGTCTGAGTCTGGCCACAGTGCAAGGTAGGGGATCTAGACTAGAGTTACTCATATTTAGCTTTTTTCTGAAACTCAGGTTATAGCCAGTGCAGAATGAATGAAATGCCATACATACAATCTATTAACTCCTAATATATATCTTGCATAGTATAAAAATACAGAATGTGATGCCTTGTATGTGCATTAACTTAATGTATTTGGTATTTTTTGCATATCAGAAAATATGCAAAAAGAATTGTAAAAGAAATAAATACAAAACAGATTAGCTTCCAGATCTGTTCAATTGAAAACAGTAACTTGCTTGCTGCCTCCCCTGCTCAGCTCAGGGACTGGATCTCTACAGAGTAGCTAACAGTGGTTGCAGAGAAAGGGACACGCTTCAAGGCAGCGTGCTTTCTTTCCAACGTACCCAATGTGAAAACAAAAACATTGGTACAGCTTGCTGCATGCATCACTATTTCACTGTATGCTCTCCTGCCTTGGCCTGCCCAGCTGCCATTGATATTAAGAGGAATAGCACATGCACAGCTGTCTTTTTCCACTCTGCTGCCATGCTGTGAAATATAAAAGTTAACAACCGTCAAGGTATTGCTCATAATTTTTAAGTACTTATTTTACCACGCTGCTTAGATCTTAAAATCTCTGTCAACTAAGTAACAAATTCTCCACTGTTCAAGTCCTCCAGAGGAACCTCTTTTAGTTCAAAGAATTTTCTTGTAATTATTCTGTTGGATGGAGGAGGAAGTATGTTTTGCCTCAGGTGAACTTCCGAGAATTTCCTACCTTTGAAAAGCATTGTGTCCTAGCATCAGAAACCTAAGGGTGCAGGCTCAGATACGAATTTGCACGACAGCTTTGCACAGGAACATCTAATCACTGCTGCATCCACCTGTTCGTATATGTGTCACGTACAGACACCAGCTATGTCTGCACTGTTCCCCAGCCACAATTCAATAATGCCCTGCACCAACTACTGAGGTAATTTCACTTACCAGATAATGTTAAAAAGGAAAAAAGAAAAAGTCTTTGGCCCACAGTTGAGCCTCTGAGTAGTGATAAAGGAGCTTTTCCTGTTTCCTTGTCACTTCCTAATCCTATTCTGCAGTTACAACAATGGAAGTAATCAGTTTACAACCAAGGGGTTTTAATTTCCAATGAAAAACACTCCTGAGACAGTAAGGCTGATTTCTACCACTTTAAAAAGAAAAAAAAAAAAGTTTCTTAAAGCCAGAAGGCCAAATTTTGCTCTCTGATGTGAATTAATTCACTGGATCAAATTCAGTCCTTGAATTTGCTGCTGAAACTACAACAATGTCAAAGAAAACTTTTGCCAAGGCTGGATTTTCACCCTGTTAAGTGTACCTGCCCATCTGAGATTTGCAATTGGCTCAAATGAAAGGCCAAGAACTATACCAGTTGCCAATGCAATTTAATCCCTATGAATAACTTTGAACAGTACTACAGTTACAACTTAACAGTTGCAGGACTGCTCCAAAACCCATCAAAATCAATTGGAGTTTTTCCCCTGACACATCACTGTGTTTGGGTTTGGTTTCTCTCTATGAAACATAGTCATTGTTAGGCCAGATACTATTAACTGCATAACATTTTTAGACTGATATGCATAACTATCTTTTCTACTAACACATTTTTAACTCCAACTACATATTCAGTAATCTGAACTCCATTCTAAACTGGATTTACAGTGCTCATGTGCTTTAATAAAAGGTGCATTAACTATTGCAATAAAACATGATAAAGTAACAAAGGTATCAGTAAGGGACTGGCTTGATTTTAATTGGGTGATTATCTTATCACTACTGACCACATCATAAAATATTTTCAAGCTGAGAAAAATATCTCTACGCTTGAACTGTTTCTTATTTGAAGTGCCTTAGCAGCTGTGTCTGCACTTTGTTGAAGTGCCACCTCAGCAGTGCCTGAGATCACAGTTTGCTTCCAGATCTGCATGTCCTCTATCCACAAGGGGAGCTTCCAGGCAGCTGCAGGAGAGGATCGTTACCCGCCTAACAGAGGGATAACGATATGCCAAGCACAGGGCACCCTGGTGCGTGGTGTTCTTGTGTGTGAGACTCACCTCAAGAGTTTTCCCCTCCAAATTCAGTCACGGCCAGCAGATCTATGCTTAATCATCCATCCACCTTTAATGAGGTGATGTGATTGATACTGAAGTGAAATTGAGGGCAGGACTGTATGATTACATGTCTTCTGAAAGGCATTGAGCAAGTTCATCTACTGACTTCAACACAAGCTGAAGGCACACAATTTTCTCATTGTTTTTCACTGGGCTTTGGATCTAGCCCTGTGTTGCAGAAGGGCACTCTCAAGAAATGAAAAAATAGGACTTTTGTTACCACTTTGACTACACAAGAGGGGGTGCAGAAGTGATTTAATGTATTCAAATCTTTTAAAATATTGCTGTATGCACAGAAGCTAAGTTAATGCTTCTGAAAGACTGTATCATATATTCACATCTTACTAGCTTAGGGTGTTACCACTAACAGTACAGACCTACAGCTCTAGTTGTGCTCTGTTCTCTGTGTAGCATTAATTCAAGCAGTTGTCAGGAAGGCAAATCCACTGAAAACAGTGGAATTAGAAAGCCATGACATTACTAACAGTAATTTGTCTTGATGTTAGTCTAATGACTACACGCCTTACAGTGGGCTAGTGTTTGGCATTAAGTGATATTGCTCTCCTTTAAGCATAGTAAGAGTTCTCTACATGTTTCTAGCAAGAAAACATAAGTATTGGTGGTGCTTTTTCTCATTTTGTATTTCACATAATGTTAATAAATTTTTTTTGAAAGAAATCCATTCCCCAAATAGTCATGCTTTTTTTTTTTTTTCAGTTGTACTCATGCTTTGTAATGCCTGCTGGTGAAGCAAAGCTCTAACCACCCTCCTGTCTGGAGCTGTACTCCCTAGTTAGGCCAGGTATAAGTCATGAATGCAACTGACAGCTATAACTTAACTCTTGACATTGTTTCTATGTAAATCAATAGGATTTTGGCCATGGAGTTACGTGAAAACAAGCCATGATTCCTGAAGTCTATTTTGAAAGAATTGTCTTCTCATTTAAGTCGCTGTCTACTCTCATTTCCAAGTTATTTTGCAAGGTGCAATAAGCATTTCTGGAGAACATATATATACTATGGATCAATATTCCATGCACCTCTATAAAGCAGTAATTGCTTCAGTATTCACCAAGAGATGAGGATTTTCAGCACCTCTGGAAAAAAAAAAAACCTTTTAAATGTGTGACTACATAAGGCTTAAAGATGATCTGGTGCTTCTGAAAGTCCCACTAAGTCCTTAATACCTCCCTAAATCTGACTTCTGTGCTTCCATTTCAAGCACTGCGGTTTGAAAGTTTTGGACTATGAATGTTGCTTAATTTGCAACAGTGGTAAATGTTATGAGACTAAATTTTAAGTCATTCTTATGAAATTGCCTGAATTCATGGAAGGTACGCAAGAATGTAAAATATTATCAAGAGAAATCACGTTTTGATTCGTCCTCGGAGTGTTAACACCTAAGCTGTACAAGCCTCTATTGGATCATTAGAAAAGGAACAAGCATTTGCACTTTAAAATGCAGTTTTTAAGGAAGGGTCCATCCACCTACAGTGGGTTTCAAATAAATAAAACAAACAATTCCTCAACAAAGTCACACTGTGCCTATTAAAAAGATGCAGACATTACAAAAAAATAAAAAATAAAAAGAGACCATTTAGCAAACACATGTAAGCATTAGCATTGTTGTAGATACGTTTATGGTTATTGCTCTGGATTTGGTTGGAATTAAACAGGATTTTAATGGCATCATTTTGGAAATGGTTCTGCTTGAAGGAATGGCTATGTGTGTACATTTCTCTGTATAGCTCTCAGCTCATTTACAAAAATTAACAAACAGCATATCAACAGTATCACCAGAATAATTGCTCCCTGGCTGGAATGATGCTGTACTATCCTTACACTTAGTTCTTCCATACAGAGCCTGAGTACGGACATGACATTTTTACGTTCCCCCTGCTTGAACTCATGTGCTGATATATGAAAAGGAGAATCAAAGTTCTGCCTCAAGCCCCTACGTACACAAATCTAGAAGAAGCTGTCCTGCTCACTTTGCCTGTTCATCTCAGACAAGTGCAAGAGTGGATTCCAGGTGGCCATGATCCAGACTGCACAGGCTTTCCCAGATCAAAACCCAACATAAGAACTGCACTGTAAACACGACCGAGCTTCAGTATAACACATAGAGCATATCTCAGGTCACTGTACCCCAGATCAGCTTAATTTTCTGGGTTGCCCTCAAACACTAGCTCACCAATGCCTCACATTTCAACAACTCACTCAGGCATGGATAACTTTTGTGAGGCCTGGCAGTGGGCAGGAACAGTTCCAGCTTTCTGGCTAAATGCATAGGCCAACATAGCCAGGTTTTACAATTAGCCTCAGTTTTCCAAACCCTACAGCCATTTTAGAATCACGCTAAATTGAAATGAAGCGGTTAATGATTTCAAAGACAGTTTTACGTCCTGCCATTGTAGACAGAGAAAGACTGGAACATCTGAAAGACCAGCATCAAGTCAGTAATAAAACAAAGTTCCATATCACATGGCATTTAGGTTTCATCTAAGCTTTTTGAGGTCTTTTTTGGGGGCAGGTGGGAACAGTCCTTCCACGTACAAACAAGTAGTCTACTGTTAGGGCTTAGTTTTGAATCTAATATCTGTATAGTTCACTATCATTTATTATATATTACAGTAGCACCATGATCATTGTACAAGTTAGAACAGAAGACATAGTCCCTACTTTATACTATCTGTAAGGAAGTGGTAGATATGGTTTAGACCCTAAAAACTAAATAAGATAAAAATGGTTATCTGCTAATAAATGACAAATTTTGTACTTTAGTGCATTCATTCTAGTCTGAAAATCTTTGTCTTTTTAAAGCATACCATATAGTTCCCACTTCGGAGCAATTACTTCCCCCTTCCTATCCTCTTAGCATCATGTTGCAAAATAAACAGTACTGTATTAATTGGAACCTGATAGATTTTTTTCGAATGATAATGTAATATCTTTTTTCTCTAAGTGTGATAAAGCCCTCTAAAGGATGCACCTCACCATGAACAAAATTAGGGAGTACACTACATACACTAAATAGAGGTAAGTTGAGTCCGGAGTAATTTGCTTCTTCAGTTCAGCTTTGGGGGGTGGGTATTTAAGGAATACCATCTACACTGTATGCCCTCCTCAGATCTGCCAAGATTCACAGTAAGAAAAACAACAGTGGTGGGAAGAATAACTAAGCAATAGTCATACTTCAGATTGTTCTCTGTAAAAATTCATGGGATTTGTACAACTCTCCCATGCTGATGTGATCTGTATATGACACACATGTATATATATGAGTGAGTGATGTCATTTTCATCCACTGGAAGCTTATACCTGTTGCAGTCAGTGCTTTGTTCAACAAGGCTGCAGGACTGCTAATGTAAGATTAAGTTCTTCTTTCTTCATTCAGCAATTAACCAGATTGCTGCTGTGTCTCTTTGATTGAATTTTATAATCCTCAGAGGGTTTAAAGAGCACCTGCTTCTGAAATATGCATGTCTTTTTTTTTTTTTTCACTTTTCCATTCTCTTCTGCAGTACCATGGTTCTCCATGCTCCTGATTTTCTTATATTTTCCTTCAGAGGCAAAGGTTACAGTGATCCTGACGCAGTTTGGGCACAGCCACAAATAGTCTGTTTGTCCTTCCTTTCTCTGTCTCATAGTTAGAAAAGCGTCCTTGTGCACAGTTCTGTTGATTTCAGTGGATGAATCCAGTTCATCCAGCATGTTAGGCAGTCAGAAAGAAAACAACAAAAAAACTCAAACAAAAGAAATTGTCTAAATCCCAAACAGGCATCTTTGGAATCAGTAGTGCAAAATGTTTGCGGATTTCTTTTCTTTGACCTACTGCAATAATCTCTTAATCTTCAAGTCTTTCCTAAAATAGTGGATCTGTAAATTTAAAACATAAGAACAATGAAAAAGTAGGAAATATAAAGTTTTGTTTGTTTTACATCACTCTCTTCAGATCCTCATTTACACCAAACCATTTAACATCTCTTATAAGAGATGTAAACTGTACGAAGATTCCATTAAACTAGGACATTTTTCATCTACAGCAGGCCTCTTCTGCATGGGTATAGCACTGTATAAACACACAAGTGGAGGATATCCTTTAAATGGTGGATAATTTGAGATTAAAATTAGCTTTTATCAGCGCAGCCCCAGATCTGTAAATTAGCCACTAATGGAAAAGACCTCCATGAGAGGCCACACTTTAAATGCCAGCACTTTACAAGCTTTGACTATCAATGCAGCATTTTGGAGGTACTTCAGAACTGAGCTGATAAAATGAGTGGTTACCTTAAGGATTTCCATCTGTCTTTTTCAGTCTGGTTTTCTGGACTTTCACTTTCATAGGAAGCCAGATACAAACCTATAAAAGGTAAAAATATGTTATTTCAACAGCAACAGTAATTCCCTCTCTTTGCATTCTTTTATGTCCTATACTGTACCAAAAAGTAAGGGCAACTTTTTAAAACTTCATGGACGATCATGTAGCTGATGATCAGTAGGACACTGGTGTTTAGCTCACGTTTTTACCTTTGGAAATCTGTTAAGTTAATTTTGATGGAACAGTAAAGGAGCCCAGAGTTAAAATATATTAGCATGACCTTCTTATAACAACACTGAGCAGTTAAATGGTCTCCAGTTTTGAATAAAGAGATCTGGGCCTATTTACTTCGTCACAGTACTGCTACCGAAGTGTTATATGAACATTAAAAGAGAGAGAGAGAGAACTGACAGCTAAGCAAATAAACTTTTTTAAATTACGGATTTTCGCATTACTTAGCACAACTTAATCTTCCTCCATCTTTTTAAAGCTTAAGGGAACATGATATCTTAAATGTATACAAAACAATCTCAAGATAAGAATGGGTTACAGAAACCAGAGAACGAACACAGCAGAAGAAAATAAACAGGTCTTTTTTCTGTAAAACTTTGCAATGCAGGATGCATTTTATGGTACCAAAATGCATCTAGGCTGTAAGTCTCCTTTACAGAAGTTGGTGGTGCATTGATGTCTCACTGTCTTCACAAAATTTTTTTAAAGTAGGCTATGATTTGTGTTCACATGCATTTCCTCATTTGACTCTTTAGCAATGCTTAACTCTTTAATGCTGGAATCATCTCAGTATTCAAATCTGTGCTATAATTCAGGCACATTTTAATATTCAAGGTTGGCCCACTATTCCTCCACACTGTGACAAGCAGAGTCCAGCTGTGTTTCATGTACCAGTGCTGCATCTATCTAATATATTCTCCCATCTTTTACTTGGGGTGAATCTTTCCACTCAGCACTTCCTCCTGGGTAACAGGGGAGGCCTGCTGTGGCTTCTGCAAAGGGCATCTCCTGAAAACAGTATGAATATGGCAAAGGACATGGGAGAGAAAATCCGCAAATAATTAGTGGGTTGAGGTCACCCTTTTTCGGTACAACAGCCTGAAAACTGTACTGTCAAACACCACTTCTGAGATACCCTTGACTTTCACTTCATGTGCCTTCAGAGCCCAAATACAGAACAAATGCCTCCATGCTCTCTCCTTTCAATACATATTACTTTTACGTATTAATTATTGCATTTTGGCAGTCATTTCTCTTAGTATGTAGGCAGGATTTCTGAGGCACTATTTTGTGTTCTGAAGTAGTCTATGAAATAAAAGCTGTCTGGTTTGATTAACTTGGATCAATATAGAAAACTGCCCACAGAATCAAGGAAAAATAAACCCAGTGCCAGTATAGCTTATGGGTACATAGCTATAGACAATTTCTGTGCATGACAATGTACCAAGAAGCAACTGACACAAACCAATATGAAATGGCACAGTCCATTGTGCTGGACACCAAATTGAAAGAAGAAAAGAAAGGACAATCAGAGAAATAATTTCAGAACAGCCTTTTCATAGCTACAGCTTAAATTAATTACTAGAAAAGATTTTTCTTAAAAAATTTTTTTGTGTAGATAATATATTTCTTTGCTGTAGCGAAGGAGGTCAGCTGGACTACCATAGCCCTGAGCTGTGTTCACTGAAGAGATGACAGTGTTGGTTTGCACAAGAGATTAGTCCTGGCTCCATCAATCACAGAATGAGTTTGACTAAGGGACAGCTGACATTCACAGCAGTCCACAACATGGTTTTGTGGCCATTTTCTTGATTATGAAAATAGGGCCACCATGGTAACTTCCTAGACAGTGCCTTATAGAGAAGCTATGGTCTAGAGAAAAGCAATCAGGCAGCAGCTTCATGAGGTAGAAGGTTTTATCTGCAAAAGCATGTTGATAGACTAGGGATAATAAACAAGCTGTGTGACAGGAAAGCTAGGAAAGAACTGGGACTGGAGAGATCACCAGAGCATGGATCAGGGTGTTAATTAGTAGTGATGAAGAGACATGTTTTCAGTGATTGGAGATTGTACAGTCTTACCATCTTCAGTAAAAATGGGAGCAGTATGCAGGTAGTGGATTATGTTAGCGTCTTGTTCAAATGGACATTCCACTTGTTTCCATGTTATAAATTCTCCTACTTGCTTAGCTAGTTCCAGAAATTTCTGTAAAGATAAAACCATTCCATTCAGGTACAGTACCATTATCTCACTAAAACAACCACATTCAAGCAGAAGACCAGGATCCAGGATCCCTCATGCCAACCATAAGGATAATAGGAGAAAGGAGCCTTGTATCTTTTAGATGGGTGCATTTTCACCATTCTTTTTTCGGGGGAAAGAGGGAGGAAAGGGTGTGCTACATTTCTTCTTACAAGTAGTCTCAGTTTGTACTTAAGTGAAAATGTATCCACGAACAAAGGAATGGGTTATACATATTTAAGGATAGAAGGCATAAACTTTGATGGAACAGGAGGGAACAGAATTATACACATTACATAAAGTGGAGTGATTCCAATTCCTCACAACTCTA
This sequence comes from Anseranas semipalmata, assembly GCA_013399115.1. Lineage (NCBI taxonomy): Eukaryota > Metazoa > Chordata > Aves > Anseriformes > Anseranatidae > Anseranas > Anseranas semipalmata. The sequence goes on from VXAA01006376.1 coordinate 2,083,400, forward strand.
ACAGTAAACATACATGGTAAAAATGTTCTGATATAATTTAAGGGGATGCCAGGCTCTATCTTATGCATTACTCACTATCTCACACTGGCAATGGCTGAAAGAGAAATTTAATGCAACTGACCAAAGAGATGCTGAAGAAATGATATACAAAGAGTCTGAGAGCCGAAGAACTATTTTCTCACTGACATGAGTACTTTCAAAAGTACTTCATCTCTGCCCTTCCACCAGAATACAGAACACCAATTGTAATGCACAGCACAATGTAAAAACCTGAGTGCCTGCACACAGGCCCTAGCAACAAGTTGTGCTAGTATAAAACCATCCTCTCCGGCACAGAAGAGGACATGTAACTACCTAGTGCCGGGGCTGCAGAGGAATATTCTACTTTAGTTGATAGAAATTCTTCTGTGCAAAACTTACAGGCAGGAGATAACACATTCTTATCCTTACATCAATGGCATGACATTTACTGTATGAACACAGTGACTCTGTACTCCATATGTAATTCTGCTTGTATTCTAATTTTTCTGTAATGACCACAATTAATTTGTCTTACTTTGCCAAGTCTCTTTAATAAAGATGAGAAAGGGCTAAGAAGACAGATAAAATGAAGTATAAAGCATTTTAAACTCACTTGTCAAAGCATGTGTGTAAGGAAAATATAATTTTCCTTGTTTTCTGAATAAGTCATCTTCCCCTCCAAGCCTTATCAATAATCACATACAGTGCTGACACTGTATTTCTAGCAGCCAACCCACATGAAGCAAGCCACAATGGTCTGCTTGTAATGTTTGTTTGTATAAAATATATATATTATTTCTTTTAGAAAACATTTCGAGATTGGTTTAACCTTCAAGCAGTCACTTGAGATTGTCCCTTTTGGCATATTCAGTCTTTGCTGGTCTGCACTGAAATTGCAGGCAAACGGTCTAACATAGTGCTATCAGAATGGGAGAAAAACATTTTTCAGATCTTACTTCAAAGTTGACATGTCCATTTGGAAGGCGATTAGCACATCCTTCATTCAAAAAATAAATGTCTTTGATCAATAGGCTGAAGAAGGGGATCACAATCTGTGAAGAGAAATGGCATAACTATTATCTTTCCAGTTCAGTATTTTCTCTGCATGAAAGAATAACTTAGTCAGGAGAGAGAAGAAAAGAGAAGTATTAACTTTTCACTGGTTTGTGCACTTAAAAAGCAGTAAAGTGACAGACAAGCAAAAGGGCAGTAGGGTGTAGAGACACCTTCAGCCATCAGAAGAATGAATGCTGAAATAAGTATGAACTGAAAACAATGTTCACTGAGCAGACTAACATGACTAAGAAAATACTAATAACCCAGTTTATTAACTCTCAGTGTATCAACAGCATCGTTGTCTGATGACAAGACCAGACAGCAAAGAGCAAAATAAAACTGCACAACCCTTCCTCTCTCTGTTGGGTCTTTACAAGCAAAGAAGTTGAATACACAAATCAAGCAACTTAAAGACATCTGGGAACCAAAGACCACTATTGTCTCTGAACAAGGAAAGACAGAATAAAATTTGGTGACTGAGGACTTGTGTACAGACAGCTAATTAGGAGCTGCTTCATTTTCAACAGCTCCATGCATGGCTACCTCATGAGGTACATAATTTCCTTCCTGGTGCCTGATTAGTACAACCTGCTTCTCCAAATTAACCTGCAGACAGTAGGATTGAAAATACAAAGTTAGCTGACAGAAAACTACCAACAGAAGCCAGAGAGATCTTTGCAGCACTCAAAAAGAGCCCTGGCCACCATTCAGGGCAAAAGCAGGGATAAATTTGATGCCAGATGATCTACGGTGCTCCTGAAGTGCATCCCCAGCAGTCCCCTCTCGTGACACAACTCAAAGGGAGAAGGAGAATGCAAAGGACCAGTACATGACAAAGCTGACACTCACGGCTCTTGGACTTGATAGTCAAATCTGAGTCTACCCACCTCTCCAGCAGTGGCACTGTGACAGAAAAAAGCCATTTGGGGTTTTAGGGTTTGAGCTATAAAGTCAGCAGCCACCTCTGTGAGCATTCTCCTGTGGCAGCCACACCTGTCTTTGAAGGCAGTAAGTATGAACTTAACTACCATGAACTTAATAGAGAGTACATCACATGGTAGTGTCCAAATGTTTCCACTGGCCTATTTGTGAATTAACTGAACTGTAGCTTGTTACGTGTGCACCAAAGCTGAAGTGCATTCATGGTATGCAAGACTAGCCAACGGAGCTGGTGACAACCAATCAATCATTTAGTTAAGTTTTAATGTTGTACTGTTATTCCCTCTCATGCTGTACATCAGCTGAAACGGCTTATGAAACGGACTTAGGACAGGATGGCAGCTGTTATTTTCCAGTATACAGCCTTCACAATGCAACAGTGAGCGCGAGCAAGTCGCACATACAAAAAACACGTACTGAGGCAAGGACCCTGCAAGCCACTACCTACTCTTGCTGTAAAAATGGAACCAATTTCTGTTTTAGCTAAAATACCACATGCACTGAACTGCTAAAGATATGCATCTCTGCAGGGTTTTTTTTATCAGACAGGCATAAACATATTCTCTAATGTCAGTGCAATAGCTATAAAAAAAGGCTGGAATGACATTCCAGGAGCTCCTGGCATTATCCTGATACACCACATTGATATGATACAGTAATGGAAACAAAGCACAGCGTCAGTATTTTGGGCCTAAACACAAAAGCATGCTGAGCTCTCCTGTCAGGGTAAGGTGGAGGGATTTCTAGTCAAACTGAGCTAAGTGTCTTTTGGGATTCATTTTTTATCATCCAAATTAGATGAACCAGCCTGAGGTAAAGAATGCAATTCAGTCTATTGTTTGTTTTTTACCAAAAACGATGATACTCAGTAACCAGTATGGCAGTGGTCTTATAAAGTCGAAAGACACCCATAGAAAGCTGGAGCCAGACACAGATCTCCAGCCAGAAATTACTGCCAGGTTCTGTCTACATACTTTTTTTTCAGGCAGATATGAGCTTGTTCTGCCCTGCTCCACACTGCCTGGGAGATAGGTCACCATCGTTTGTGGTACTGAACATAAACTAAAAGCCTTGCTGCAAAGGAAGGTATATTAATGTGGGCTCAATGCCATGCTAATACAGCTACAAAACCGCCAGTCAGGTCAGAGCGTGGGCAGAGCTTGTTCTCATCTGCATCCAAAAGGCAGCAAAGACATTCCCTAGGATACCAGTTCTCCATTCATTTCCAGGGGATTTCTGTCTCTGGGTCACCATTTATTTCCCCAATAAAAATACGGCACCCTGCATGTTTTGTTTTCCAAGTTCCTGTAGTAAAAGCAACAGAAGTGGATATAGTTACATTTTAATGTTGGCTTCAATCCAGGCACTTTGCTAGCATAAAATCTGGGTTAGTGCCAAAAACTCGTACTTCACTCCCCTTTGATTCCCCCCAAACCATCCAACCCACCCACATGCTGAAGGACAATTGCCTCCTGCAGAAAGAAGAAAGCTAATGAGATCAGACATGTTCTTCCTCCACAGTATCAGATGGCAACAACACACAGTACTGCACTGTACATACTCCCAGCATTTCACAGCCAATCAGATGAACATCATTAACACTATGCAGGATGTCCTAGTGGAACGACTTAATTTTGGAGATAGCGTGGGTCAGCTGACTGCATAGATAAAACCAGACTTAGTTCCTAACAAGCATACCCATCTGAATTCTTCAGGAAACATCATCCCTTCTTCATTACCAATTCTCTCACCCTGCACTTTGGCAGGTTTATTTCTGCCACTGTATTGCATCTCTCAGCTTTGAGAGCTGCCTTGCCATGCCTTTTTACAAGCCTGCTTCTGAACAAACACAAGTATAACTATGTCATTTACATACTGAGAGAAGGGCTGGATTAAAACAGTCAGGACTGAGGTCAGGGGATCCTCCATGGGTATACTGAGATCTCCTACAACCTGTACTGCAGGCTCACGCCAGCACCCTGAGGTTCAAGATGGAGTGGATGATGAAATCAGGCAGTACTCTCCATGCCAAAAGGCCAGTGTTTCATGGATGATTTAGGCGATGTGTACACAGAGTAGGGGAAGGGAGGGTGCACCAGTGCTGCTGGTTCTTCCCCCTATCTCCCTCTGACGATATCATTTAGCTCCTGAGGTGTTCAAATGCTGTGCAGAACTCAGCAGCCAAAACACCAGCCCTGAGGAGAGAATAAAGTAACATTTCTGGTGAAGCTGCCAGTTAAATATTAGCTCCTCTGAGCCCAAAGGTAGCTTTTCTTCCTGCGGAACATAACCCACTGCTTATTCGGGTGGTCTGTGACAAGCACACTCCCTCCAGAGCACCTTACTTCTCAAGCAGATGGACTGAGGCCTGACTTGCCAAGAAGAGGGGCGAGGGGACTGGGATCTCAAAATGTGATAAGCACAATTCGATATGAAGAAAATATTTTCTTCAATGAGAGAGTTTACCACAAAACAAGGTAACATTTTCTATCATAAAAGTGATCATGTTCTTTGAATTTTACTCAAAGTCATTAAGACTTTGAGTAAAAAAAAGAGCATTTTCTTGAACTAATGTTATATACACAAAGGAAATAGAATATAGGCTTTTTCTTATGTAAAATAGATTCCTTTCAATCTAATAATCTCTCTGCCCTCCATCTTAACTTCCTAGGGGGAGAGATGTGACAGAGACTGTGAACTTCCACAGGAAATTAAATCAAACAATAAAGCAGCTGGCTTGAATATATACGATGGTTGTAGAACTAAACTGCAAAGGCATCTCAGACTGATGGGTCCTTGCTGCACTGTGTGAGAGTTAAAAGAATTTTTCTGCTGTTCACGAACATCCAAAGCCATCGTCTCTTCTTTGCATAGAGAAGTGCTTTTCAGAACAACTCAGCATACTCCCTTTTCAGCTGAGTCAGCCTGCGACCAGCTGCTGATCTCATTTCACCATAAATGCTGCAAGATTCCATTAGCTTCAGCAGATTTACATCAAATTTACAGGGACGTGAGATCAGCATCTAGCTTGGCTCCTCTAGTGAAAGAATATTCAATTCTGTATTATGCTTGTTCGTGCAGTATCTACCTTAGCCATGCTCTGTGCAGAGATTACCCATTTATGACTGTGCAATTGCAATGTTAAAAACAAAACCTCTTTCATAAAACTTAATAAGAGAACTGAATGGAGAAAGAAGAAAATGAGCAAGAAACACACCGAGGCACAAAACAGTAGGATTGTGCACTAACATCTCATCAACCTGGTCTTTTGCAGTATCGGTGACATCTCAGAAAGCTTTATATCTGCCACAAACACTGATGATTCAATTCTTGCTCAACAAGACAGCAACAACAACCAAATGAAATGAAAACTCGTGAATAGAGAATTTCACCTCAGATTTGCTGCAACGGATTCAGACCAGACTTTTTTGGCATAACTTGCAATAAGACATCTTTCTGTAACTTAAATGGAGAACCAGCTCAACCTTTCTGAGTGCTGTGCCCTTTGCTCTCTATCTCAAATCACATGCTATACAATAAGAGCTTGTCTGCACATAGAGGCTGGCTGGCAGAGTTGCAACGAAGTGCAGCTCCACCTGAGCCTGCCAGGCTGATGCTCTGTACCAAAATAGAAGTCATTTTAGTCTCAAGTACCTGTTCCAACTGGTTTATCAATTTAAACAATATGAATTTTCAAGAGATACAGAGATGCTTGCAACAAAGTCCTCCATTCTGCATGTCCTGCCCTCCCTAGTTCCCAGAGAGCAAGTCCACAAAAGCCCTGTGATCCATTTCAGACTCCGTTCAGCTGCAGACTTACATTTCCAGTTGCAGTTAGCAGTGCACAAGCCTTGCACTGGTGCCCCATGGAAGAGAGGAGAGCGCTTGCATCAAGCGTTTCAGTCACACTCTCAGCAGCAATGCACACCATCCATTTGGAGATAAATGAGATGCGGTCACACCTACCTTCTCCCTGTTGCTGTGTGCAGTGAGGGATCTGTGAGCAGCCCCCCGCAACGCGGTTCTGTAGTTATAGAAGTTACCAGTAGGGTCCATCTGGTGCTAGATACACAAAAGACAACACATTGGTTAGAAAGCAACCTGGGTCCTCTGAAGACAGCTCTGCCCTTAGTTGTACCAAATCTTGAACAGAGCCTAGCCTACACCTTCAAAAATCCATATACACACAAAACCCCATGAACCACAGATACAATGAGAGTTCCATAGGCACAGATCACGACTGTACCTAAGATTTTTCTGTTAATAATTTGCTGAGCTTTTATTTGAAGGCTAAGGACTGCACATTTTATATATGCCAAATCCTAGTATCCTCAATACAAAAAACGACCACCCTGCATAAACTCTTTCAATAGGTGGTTAAAAAATGTGCCCTCTAACTACTGCTTATCAAAGCCAATTGCAGTGTGAAGGAGGGTCAGTCACTTGCAGTACTGTGCAGCAGCGGTTCCACAGAGCTAACAAACTGCCAGCACCCATGCACTCCTCTGGGCCTTGCTCACTCTATGGCCCAGGTAAAGCTCTCAAGCTTTACACTCGGCATTGTGCTCATGGGCAAACAACACTGGCATCAGCACAAGAACTGTTGCTTGCATACTGGCCCATCCTCCCCAAGCCACTCTTCATTTCCCTTTAGTTTTTGAACTTTTTCTTTTTTTTGATATTTATTGTTCAAGTGCTCTGTTTCCCCTCTACATATCAGCACCTTCACACCTTCCTCACAACCCCTTGGCAACTTCAGCCAGAATCTAGCCCTCTGACTGTGAAATACATCTACAAACATCTCATACCTAGACAACAATGTGAAAATTTGCAAACAAAAAAAATCCAAAATACAATTCAAGCAGCGTGCCTTTATTTATTTATTTACCTCAAGAATGAAAAATTTGGCTGTTTTCACTTTTGACCAAGTCTTCTTTAACCTGGAAACCGGACTCATGTTCATTCCAGCTATAAGGGAGAAAGAAGAAAAGAAAAGTCATGGATGAGAGTCAGGCTTCCCCTTTTCATTCATTACAGCCAATGGAGACATCTGGTTAGGAACTGTACTTACAAATGATTGCCATCAGTGAATTAAAATTCCCTATGTTAAAGCACTCTCGGGCAACATCAATGAAGAATTCAATGACTTGTGCTCGCTGTTTCTTTTTTGCAGGCTGCAAATTAAAATAAATAAATATTTGTAATAAGCATACGCAGAATTGTAGGGCATCTAGGTACTTGTTCCATACATAGCAGGGATCCATGCATAGCTTAAGCCACTTGCTATCAGTCACTGGCCCTAATTTTATTCTAGCAACCCAATGGATGCTGGTGACTGGCAGTGTCCAAAATCAAAGCTTTCAGTGCAGTGACACAGAAGAAATTCACAGCAGCACCTAGGCTTGCCTCAGTTAATGTCTTAGTGATGGAGAAGGCAACCCACATAGCCCTGAAGCAGTGCCTCAGCTCCCTGCTGGCCTCCCTGAACTCAGTGGGCACAGTACCATTGACTTTCCAAAGGGCACGATTTCACACCCATATGACACAGCATCTTTGTCCCAGAAAGACTTTGGTTTCCTGCATTAATCTTTTTCCCCTGTTCTGGGCCTTTCAGCAAGACGGCCAGGCCTAATAGTACCTTGCATTTTAAATCCACATTTTAACTGGACTGGAATCATCCCACCTTTCCAAAGAAGATCTTCAGATGGTAATGCTTTCATATCACAGGCTATGTAGGCTGTTTATGCCTTTACTATTCCTCCCTTCAAAGGAGGAAACATTCATTTCATTTTGATGGGGCCAACCTAAACAAACTAAAACCACTACCAAGTTAAAAAAAACCACTAGTCACAGCTACAGTAATGGGCAGCAGGACAAAGAGCCATGCAGTGGGAATTCACATGCACAACAGAGCTTCAGGATGACAGATAACAAATGCTGCTCCACTAGAATCTTTTCCAGCAGAAATCTCACAGGATAATTCAAGGCATTTTTTCCTCTCTTTTTCCCTGCAGGGTTCATTATTCCACGCTGTGCTCCTACTACATCAATAGAACAGAGTATCCCCCGCGTGTTGCCAGCTCTGTTTTGCAATATGTTTGTCATTTATCAGGTTGCTTCTGTGAATGCAGCATTGCTAAAACTTACTGTCAGACACTTAGCTAGGTCGTAAGAAATAAATCCCCAGGTTTGCTTATTAATGTACCATCTCAAACTGGCACCTCAAGCATGTGGTAAAACGTGCCACATACTTTCCACTTACCATGCAAATTTCTGTTGCTACAAGATAGCAGAGTCTATTGAACCATTTCACGTAGGCCTCAAGGTTACTAGTCTTCTGTTCACTGAAACAAGGCTGGGGAGAAAAAAGCACAGAAAGACATGTAATTGCATTTCAGCTGCCTGATTGCTCAGATACGTTCTACACAACAGTAATCACTTGACCACATCTCTCTCATGCACAGACTGGGCATTAAGGGCTCATTTGAAAAAGTCAGTGGGTAGGTGGGCGGTGTACAGAAGCACAGGGTCTAGCCAAGTGTGTCACCCTACACAGTTCAAACCAGTGTATGGAAAACAGTCCCATTTTCTCTGCAGTCAGTGCTCACCAACACAGCCTGTGCTGACCCTTGCCCGCTATTAACAGCCAGCAGACAGCAACAAGAATATGCAGAAAAAGTTAAACAAGCACAGTTTTCCACAGCCACTCAGTTTGTGCCTTTGATTTCAGCACTTCCTTCACTTGAGTAAACACAATCACCCACAACCCTTTTCTAGAGGGGAGAGTCCATAATTCAGGGAAGTGAACAAGAGGTAAGCAAAAGAAAAAACGGTACTAGTTACTTTTCGTGGGAAAAAGTATTTCTCTTATTCTCTTGAGTTTTCAAGGTAACAGGCTGTGTAGCGCCCCAGCTCTGTCTTGCTGGCTGCTCCGAACAGGACACTTACATACAAGAGAGACTTCTTCAGTAAGAGTCATTACGAGAAGCACATTTTCACTTCTTATATGAAATTTTACATAAATTCCCACAGCTGATACAGGCTGTGGGAGCAGATACTTGGCTGAACTTCTCCAGTTACTTTGACATCAACATATAATTTGACTTCAGTAGAGTGATAAGGTAGTTCACACAGCCTGAAGATGCTGCTTGGGATTATAAGAATTCAACTCCTTTTCCCAGCCCTAAATTCTGAGACTGTCCATCAAGGACACACTGCTCTCTAGAGTTCACACGATTTATTTGAACATTCATTAGCGTCCACTAGAGGGTATCAGAGAATACTGAATTTTTGTTTTATTAAGATGATCATTTCCCAGAGCTACCATAAATACATGCCACTAAGAAGAAAATCACAATGCATAAACACAGATCCATGAATGTCAACAGGACTACCCATATTACATAAGTTAAACAAATGCCTAAAACCCCTTAAGAAATAGGCCTTGATGTGATTTACACTACATTAAGATTCTTTGAATTAAGGTAATTCAAAGAAAGAAAATATTTACCTGCAATTCTGTATGCAGGCATGTTTAGAAACAGAAATCACAGTACCATACTAGGGAGCAAATCTTAACAAGTCTGAAATTCCTAGCCACTTTATGAGTAGACTATATACACAATAAAAAATATATATATTTTAAAAGCATCTCAAAAGTAAACATTCGCTAGCAGCAAGTGAATATCAAACAAAAAGAAAACCCAAAGCAGCCCAAGCCTATGACAGCAGTTGCTTTTCTTGCACTCTGTCATATTTCTTGTTCCCTGCCACAGAAAAAAAAAAAAAAAAAGTATACAAAACCTAGGTTTTGTTCTGAATTTAATATTTCCATCACAACACTGATGTCCTGTGCCAGGGCATAAGAACCACAACTAATGCCATAAAACTTGTGCACATTTAAAGTTGAAACAGACTGCTTTTTAAAGGTTAAGATTTATAAATGGCAACAATATTTAGCACCTCCCTAGCATCTTCCATCTGCAGCTCTCAAAGTGCTTGATAAACATTCATAAATTAAACCTTTTGAAGCCTTCATGCAAGAAAGATGTTTAATATAATCTCCATCTGGAGGGAATTCAGACCAGAGCCAACACCCAGCGGTTAACAGGGGTGCTCGCTGTGGGTCGGGCAATGACATGTCACTCTACGTAAGGTTTGTGCTGCTGTGTACAATGCTCTGCTAGGTCCCACGAGCTCTCAGCTATAACTTACCGTGGTGCGGAGGCTCTTCCAAATCATTGCTGGGACCTCTGGCCAGCCCAGGGAGAGGGTGCAGGTTCCAGACTACCTCTGCTTTCATCAGCCTTGCTGACTTGAAGCCCAATAATTCTTTACTGTCATGTCTTGTGTGACAATGTTACGGCAGCTTTTGCTTTACTAAGTTGATCCTACTGGGGGAAGACATTGCCTTGAACTTAAAAGGCAACGCAGTGATGCATCCCTGCTTTGACCTTCTTCTTTTCTCTCTTAATATGCATTTCAGTGAAGTCACAAGACTGTTACTGGGCAGCACCTAGATGTTCAGTTTTGCATTTGAAGAACATGTGTAACTGTCACATTTATTTTGAAAAATCTCTTGTCAGAGTCTACTGAGATGATTTGCTTGGATTTCCCATCCCACTGCTACTTTCAGGCTCTCTGCCTCCCATTCTAATTCTTCCTGGCCACCTTAGCTGATGTTTCCTTATGTTTCTCTTCACATCTTCGTATTATTCTGTGCTGGCACTACATTTGAAATTCTAGATACAGCTACAGCCATTGTGCATATATCGGCTTATTACTGAACATTTACTTCTTCCTCTTAGCATCCCTTCACCTACGTGGCTTTATGCAATTTGACTTCATTCACTGCTACCTCCCCTCCCATTCTTCCAAAATTCACTCAGATTCAGTGCTCTCATGTGATCCCTTTCATTTTACTCCCCTCTCCCTGAAAGCAATTGCAGAATCTTCATAACTCCAATGAGAGAAGGAGAAAGCCCAAGGTTGCACATTTGTCTGTCTGTGCCTCCCTCCCTTCACCATTACAAGCTATCCTGGTGCTCTTTGGAAACATTATAAACAGAAGTCTTTCTGTATCTAATGATGCAATTCTGCCATTGATGTACGATCTCAGTGGGAGCCCATGCGTGGTTCTAGGGAAGAATTTTCCACACTCTTTCTTTTCTGGCAGTATGTGAAATCTCAGACTCTTGCTCTCCAGCCAGGAAGTCTCTTTCCTTATTGAGGCACTCACTGAAATGCTGCTTCAAACCCCACTGGAATCAGTGGAAAGACTCCAACTGGCTTCCAACAACTTTGGATGAAGCCCTGATCAGGCACTCCATTCCCTGCAGCGCTTTGGGTTAAAAGCTATTGTGTGCAGAGAGAAGAGTATGTTGATTCATGACGCACTGACTCATTACTGTGGTGTCTGGGCACACGCTATGGGCATTACATCATGTCCAGAGTCTTTACGCCTTTAACACTGGGAACAGACATTCCCTGGTTCTGTACAGCTACAAGCCATCTGCCCTGGCCAAAGCAGGTTAGGAGGAAAAGCCAGAGGCCAGAACCTCAGCATGCAGGCCAGTCACTGGCTGGGACATACTCTCACAAGGAAGGAATGACAATGACCTGCCAGCAAGAGATCTACCAACAGGTCCCATCCTTGCCATCAGAATAGAGCTCTGCCAGTTGGCCTGGCCCTGGCTGACACATGTCCCAGGCCCTGCTCTGATGGATCCCATCACATCAGTTCATCTAGAACAAACAGTTATTGCAGGAAACATTTTGCATGTGGACAAATCATACCTTGGTGCCATCCAGAGGGTCTTTATGTACAAATGCCTGCACAAACTCCTCAGGTCCAATGTGACTTAGCCTTTCCTATTAGAGGGGAAAAAATGAGAGAGACAGGAAGAAATAAGAAAGCACCCCAGAATGTCTTCTGTTTCTCTCGGTAAAACATTCCCATTATCTGTAAGTTTTGAGTGGTGTTGCTGAACTGGTAGACAGCCAACTTGCACAAGACATTAAAATTCATACGAACAATTAGAGTTATTTCAGCAGAAAGAGGAAAATGAGAATAAATATGTTTCATTACTGAGAAGCCACAGTAAGAGCCCTCTCCACTGCGCAGACAGAAAGGTGCTGGATGCACAAGGCTTCATCTGGGAGCCAGCATGACCTTGGTTCTGTGCCTGGCACTGCCACAGACCTGCTGTGGTCCAGCATTTCTCAATAGCTTTGTTTCCCAGTTGTTAAAATGGCAGTAATACTGTGATCTGGTAACCATAGCAATCAGTTGCTCAGCTGCACACACAGTGCTCTGACCCTACCTCCCCACCCAGTGAAGCTCAGGTGATGCCCTGGGGTGCTGGCTCTGTGCCACTGGGGAAGGCAGGCATGAGAGAGACATTTGCTTATATTAAAGGCATTGTTAACACTGTAGAGTGTCCCCAGCATTACCCCAAACAAGAGTAAGTAAAGCACCCAGATCTCTCTCAGTAAAGGACAGTCATTTCCACCAGCTCCTGAACAAGCCTGGCAGTTCCAGTCACACCACCAGCCACTGTGCAGGATGGAGAGTGGTTATATTCCTCCACATCAGGAGTAAGGGACCACAATAGGTGTCATGGGCTAAAAAAATACGCCATCACTTGTGATCCTTGCCTCTATGGGAGCTCCCTTTGGTTCCCCAGAGGGTCCATCTTGCTGACAGAAGAGGGAGGGAAGCTCATGATACTGTTTTGTGGAAGGTTTGTTTGGCATTGGCACAACGGCCTTGGAGGAGCCAAGCATCTGTCCAGCAATTCTGAAATGCATTGTCAGGGCAGGTATCGTTATGGTGTTACAGTCAGATGTACTGACTGCTAACAAAGCTTCTCCTCCACCAAGGGGAACTGCTTCTGCTGCACTTCTGCTATTTCTATGAGATTTGATATCCATCATATAGATAAATCCCAAAAATATTGAGAAAAATATGCGAAGTGAGATATGGTATTTTACAGCAGTCAGCATCATGATTAATTATAATGGCTGCTACTGAGCCTGTCCAGCCTATTTCTTAATAAACTAGGTCCTCGAGGCCATGTTTTCAGATATGCTCCGTAACTCCCTTTGACTTCTGCTTCAGCCCATCAGGCTATGAAAATGGGACAGAAGATCACTTAGATTTTCTGTAAATGGAAGAAGCTAGCATTAGTGCCTGAGCTAGAGGTGGGCAGCCCAGCCCATAAGAACCTGGGAGTCAGAAGGTAGGTGCTGGTTTCCTTTATATCCCCGCCTAGCACGTTCATCTTGAGCAATTTAATTCTCATTTGTACACCTCTTTCCCCAGCCCATTGCTGCATAGTCTCCAAAATGCTTTGGTATAAAAGCTGAGTCATTAATATGATCATACCAGGTTACCAGATATCAAAGGCAGTATTTTAATGACACAGTAAATACATCCCTTCTTATTTGACATTTCTGTTCCCTTTAACACATTTATTAGAAAAAAAATATTTTCAGTAGGTTGTAGGTCACAAAGTATTTTAGTGGAGATATTTTGGAATTCATACAGCCTAATCTTAGGACACTCAAGCAACATTAAAATCAATCAGGGAATTATTAAAACATCAAAAGATCTGCAGATGGCAGCAATAACGTTTTATGTTCTTCTGTGAACATCCATGGAGGACCTGAACCTGGGAGAAAGGTGCAACACAACACTCCAGCCAAGATCTTGGTACTGCAATTGGTGCGTTTACCATCAAAAGCCTGTTTGAGAGTGGACTGCAGTCTGAGGAGGGAAACAGCAGGACTTTGTGTGGAAGCGGGGAGCATTTTTGGTATTTGCACACCCTTGTATGTCTGTGCACAAAGTAACAAAGGGAAAAATGAAAAATACATCTGGCAACTCAGATGCTCTATGTATCTGTAGGAATGGATTTGAATTGTTAAAATTTCTTCCAAATTAATAAAAGGGCTAATGATCAGCCATTTCAATAGCACCTTCGGGTTTTAGGGCTCAGAGTGAGTACCTTACAGAAGGGAGAACCCCTTGACCTTCCTGGGACTAAGACTCCCATTTAACAAATAAGCAAGCTGAAAAGGTAAAGTGACATGCCCCAAGATGCACATGAACACTCTCATATATATCTCGCTTCCCAAGCATCTCTTAACCTATCAAACCCTGCCTCCTGCTGCAGTGCTGATACAGCATGGGATGTGCTGCAGCAGTGCAGACGTTTTTTGGTTGTGTCTGGAATACTTAGCAGCTGATGGCTTAAAATAATATCTCTGACTGCAGAAGTTGGAAACCATTCCCACGTACCAGCTCCACATGTGTCAGCTGCTGAGCCAGAGTGTAAGGGTCACTGCAGACACTCAGGATTTCTCTCTGAATTGAGGGCGGTTTACTTTTAAAGGCAACTAGCTTATCAGAGACAGCAGCACTGATCTTGACAATCCCTTCTTGCCCGTGGCTGAGGGTTGCAAGCTTCTGATTCAGGGTCTGCAAAAGCTGATTCATCTTTTTCCAGTAGGCCTGGAGAGACAGGGAGAGAAAGAAACATAAACCACCCACAGAATTTGACAAAGGGGTGTATTTATGCTGAATTTTACCTTCTGCAAAATACTCCTAAGCCAACAACAGGTTACCATTTTATTTTCAACAAGCCTATTTCAGAATAATCGGTTGGCTTAATTACAGTTCTGTGCTCCGGACCACAGAAACAGACTGCAGTCTAGAGAAGAGGCAAGCAGGACTGGTGGGATGGGCTGGCACCAATACTCACATGCTCCTGCCAACACCAGTGCTGCTGGGATCAGTGAAGATGCAATGCTACAACATGAGTTATTCCAGCTTTATGGAGCAGAGCTGCATTTGGTACCCATCCTTTATGTCAGCGATGTGTTGGCTGAGAACTCTACCTGTTAATGGTTCCTAGTCAACTCTTACTTATAGTTTTTAAAGCTATTCTCTCCATCCTTCTGTCCTGAGAGCAGCAGAAGCACGCTGCTACTTGCTACCCAGCTGAAGTGGTCTGAGCATCGCGTAGCTCTGAGTATTTAATATCCAAAATGTTAATTGCTACTGAAGGAAGCTCATATCGTATTCCAGGCATAGCTATGTGCTCAGCAGGATGATCATTACTAAGTTGCGCAGGTTGCTCTCAGAGCTGGAGCAGCTCTTTACAGAAAAAGAGTGGAGCTGCTGGCCATGGAGGATGGGCAGGAAGAAATGCTTTCAACTCTTCAAGACTGACAGATGCAGACATTATAAAACTGAAAGAACTGGTGGATAGGCTCTGAAGACAACGATTAATTGGAAAAGTCCTTGGGCTAAAGCTTCACATGGAGCACAGGGTATACCCTACTGAGGTGTTCCTCAGCAGGAAGGCCTCGTGTGCTTTCCCAGCCAGAGAAAGGAGCATCAGGCATAGGTGCAGTGGGTGCTTGCTCAATTTCAGAGATCATAGTCACTTGGGAAAACAGTTTTCAGGCTGGCCTATTATCAGCTCCTCTCCCAGCATGAAGATACACAGTGGAGAGATTCTCTGGCTGCTCACATGTGGAATAACTCCTCCCTCTTCATCCAAGCAGATTTTAGTAATGTCAAGTTGCCAGTAACATCAGTTTGTAATATGCCAGTGTGAAACCAGAGCTGGCACAGAGCCCTCTTCTGTTACATCTGTACCGTAGAGCAGATGTACACCTTGGCACCCTCCACACAGTTCTTATCATCACAGCAGGGACTTGGCCAAAGTGTGCCTTCCCATGAAGGCCAACACACACCTGTGTCACAGCCCAAGCTGTATGCAACCCAAGTGCATGCTTGGGAAGTACTCCTGAATTCCATGGTTTAGAAACGGCCTATGTCTTCTCCAGACTTTTGTAGACGGTAGGTAGTCTTCAGTTTTAGGCACTGACTAGAACTCGTGTGTTAGGTATCCAAAGTACCAGAAGCCGGAGTCAGTACTCTTCTCACTGACACAGGATCTCACCTGCACACTGGAAGCAGTGTCTCCTACTACTTCACAGTGAAGAATAACATGCTTACATCTACCCTGTTTCCATTATGGTCTGAGGCTGGAAGGCCTCAGAACATTCCAAGTGCTTCAACTTTTGCTGCAACGTTTTGTAATGTTCATGAGGTTCTTCTAGCAGAAGGTTTCACATTGCTGAGGTACCTCTCATTTCACTCAAGGAAGATGTTCTTTTGATCCAGGCTGGAGCACAGGTCAGAGAAGCAGTATGTAGTCAGGCTATTTTGCAAAACAGAGCTGCTAAGTCCAAAATGAAGCAAGTACCTAGAAGGTAGGAGGGATTGTCTTCAAGAACATCAACATAGATTTCATTCAGAAGCAATCACTAAGGAGGAGTGAAAATCGAGTGATGAAGATGTAAAAATAAATAATTGAAATAATTTTTAGAAAATAAAAAACATCTCTAAGTTTTTATCTATTCCTGATACATACCAGCTCCAAGGAAAAGAGACTGCTGGTCTTCTTCATGTAATTCCTCACTCAAACAGATAGTCACACTTTTGATTTACAAAGACCATTCTGGACCCAAACTACTGAATACCATCTAAATATTTCTCCAGTTTACATCTAGGTATGTTTGCAAAACTCAGCATAGCTTACCAAGGTCTATGAATAGAATGCTATTTTTAGTGTAAACTCAAATAGTGACATATTTTGGCATTTTGTGAACATGTTTTGTAAACGTGGAAATTAATTTCTGGGGGAATGGGGCATTGAAATCAAACTTTTCTACAGAGTACAAAGCATTCAGCTAAAAAAACTTTTATCTGAAAACCAAGTTCTCTTTCAAAAAGGAGTTTGGATGAGAAATCTTTGCCCAGCCATGTCTGTGCATTATCAAATTCTTTACTGTTTGGATGAAAAGCCAAAAAGCAGCAGAACTGTTTGAAAGACATGCATATTTAGCAAGTCTTTCAATAACCATCATCAAGAGATTTAGTTTCATTGAGTGTCATAGGGAATATGGCAGAAAAAAACAGATACAGACAACAGTAAACAAAGATTTGGGAAAGCCAACCAGATAACAGAATGAAATGAGACACAGTTAATGGATACAGAAAAAATCATTCATAAAACAGAGTTCTTGAAGAGACTCACCCAGAAACCTCTTCTGTGTATTGGGGGAAAAATAAATAAAAATAATAATAATTTAAAAAAAAACTTCTTTTGCCCTTTTAAAAGCATTTCCTGCCTCCTTTAAACTATGTTCAGTAAGTGAAAACAACATTGTTCATTACCTTCAACGTGCTGATAATTACCTTGCCACAAAGTGACCCCCCATTGTACAGGAGCTGCGTGCTGGACTCTGTCAACCTATTTCACTTCTTTGCCACATTAACAGTCAAACGAAGCATACTACTGTTTAATATTTAAAGAAAATGTTTCATTCTTTACTGGGAAAGTTACTCTGAAGACGGCAGGCCTCAGCAGGTGGCTTAGGAGCTCAAATTTTAATTAAAATTTCTAACTCTAAATGCAAATCACAGCACTTACTAAGAAATGCTTCTCAGCATGGACACCTTTATAAGCACATCACAGAGCCTTTAGAAAGTGGACTATACAAAGGACAGAAGTATAAACTGCAGGGGAAAATGCTGCATTAACCTACATGGACTAGATGACCTCACAAATCTTTCAGTCTTTAATTTCTAACATCCACAATGGGAACAACTTTTTTCCAAACAACTAATGGGCACCAACACTCTTTCGTGCTGTCCCTTAAAAAAGGAAATTTGCATCTGCAGGATACAAGCTGTTCCTGAAATTAATTATTGATTTCACTCAGGCATAATCACTTGCAATTATAGTTCCTAGTAGTATTTGAAAAACAATGATTTGAACCTAATCCAGTCTGAGGCCCCCCAGAGCACCTATGAACATCAGTGCATGTGTGCACACTCCAGAGCAAAGGTGTGCAGCGTTCGCCCAGGTTAGGCAAATAAATGACTGCTTCGTACACAGAAGGTTGATCTGTACCATTTACGGCTCTTTACCAGGGCAGCTACTCAACATGAAGCAGCTGCCTTTAAAAGGGTTTTCTCTACACCCGTAAAGCCCCTGTTGTCTGCCCTGTTGGCTGATTCCTTCGTTCCAGTAGACGTGATTTTGGTAGGTCTGTACAGGTTTCTCTCACTTCAGATGCTGATGCCCCTTTCTCGGTAGTTGGCAGGAGCAAGTTCATTGCCTGCTTCCCTTGAGGAAGAATTCTGACTGCTCAAGTCAATGGAGTTGAGGCCACTGTGGCCCCTTCTGGCAGCCCTTTTTGTTTCCTTCACCTCCAGTGAAGTGTCACGCAGCTTCCCCTTCCCACCCCTTCTCTCCTGCAGGCTGGTCAGCCAAGCCGTGCCAGCCTAGAGCCACCCAAAAGTGCCAGCCATGATGCCAGCCCAGCCCAGGAGCAGCTGTTTCCATTTCTCTTGTGTTTCATGTGGGTAGGAGGGTTCAATTTCATTTCCGTTGTGCTGCAACTCTGCTAATTCTTTCTCTTTTTCTCTCCACCCTCTCTCTTTTGACCTCATGGGTATTGTGCTTTTTGTTATACTGAATTGCACACATCTGTGGCCTGAAGCCAGGCCTCAATGCAGCCAGTGGGACTGAGTTCTTCCACATCCCATGGTTAACCTAGAAGTAATTAGAGACTTTCTTTGTGCTATTTGCTCTTATCCTTGTTATTTTCATGGACTTTGTGGTACTTTTAATGTTTCTGAATTAATTCATGGGGTTCACCCACCTGAATTTGCAAGCAAGTCTCACAGGTGCTCTGTTCATTGCGTCCTGCTCTGCCACACACACAGCTCATGTATTTGAACACCAAGACCATATAACCAGACAGACTGAGTTTCTGCCCAGAGGGCAACAAACTGCTCTCTTCTGCCACTTTCATGCTCCCAGAGAAGCTACATGCTTCCATTTTTATTTTTTGTTAAAGGTAAGAACTGTCCCTTGCTATCTCACCATAACAGGAAAACAGGCTGGATTCAACAGGAGCTACATTTTGGCCCATTTGTGACTTTGATAGGGATCCCGGGGGCATTAGTATGCCATTCTGTCTGTCTATCTCTGCCTGGGTGCCAGCTTTACAATATCAACCAGCTCAAGCATAGGGCCTGTGAACTCTTTCAGGCAGGACAGGAATGTGTAAACCTAATCCTTGTTGGATTCACTAATGAAAAAGATGACAAAATGCAAAGATTGTTTCAAAACAGTTACCAGACTGAAGACATGTAAGGTAAGGAATGAAAAGTGGTTCCACTTGCACAACCGTTCATTTTCTTAGAGATAGGAAGCCTTTGTCAGGTAACTTTAAGCAACTAATAATCTTTTTTAGTTCCACAGTGTCACCTCATGATGGGCTGCTTGTTCCACTTCTCCTTCACTAAATTAAACATCCTGAAGTGCTCCCTAAGCCATTGCTTGGGCAGGATGGTTACTCTCAGGTCATGATATTTCACTCCTCTGCTAGACTATAACTTGGGAGATCGCACCTCTGTTGCTATTTGATTCTAATCACCACTTTCAGTCTATACTATGTATCAGATCTTCCATCTGTAAAATAGGAATATGCAGTAGATGAGTCCCATTGATCACTGTGATGTTTCCCCATGTTACTACCACAGGAGTACCTACACTGAGAGACATGGCTCTCAGGGAAGCTACTGTTGGTTTTAACCATTAGAGGAGAACAAGACTGTAAGAGTTCCCAGGCAGAGTTCCCAGAAAAGTGGCAAACATCAGGAGGAAAAGGAAGAACCAAGTGGGAAAATGAACTTAACACTTCCACACAATGTCCCAAATCACACATCCTCACCTCATCACATGGGGCTATCCTGTGAATCATGTCTTTCAGATGGCCAATCATCCGCTCTTCCTGAAAGTCATATGGGAATGTTTCTGTCCACTCTGTCAGCAACTGTAAGATTTTGGGTCCAAATTTTCTGATCCGTGCCTGAAATGGAAACCAGAATGATGCATAGGGATTGAAATGTGTTTATTCATTGAAGTCCCAGCAAATAGGTATCTTACTGAATGTGAGGCCAGATTTTCAAAGAAGACACTTAGAGTTGCACCTGCAAAATCTACACACATGCAAACAAATAGTGCATTGCACAAATGACACATTTTGGCATGCAAATATACCAGTACTTGGATGCATACACAACAACCTGGTATACATGCAGATTTAAGTATTCTGCCCGTGCAATTGGCCCATTTGTGGTTGGCTGGACATTTTGTTGGTGCAACCTTTATACCCTTTTTGAAAACAACTGGCCTTTTTGCTGATTTGAACCATATGTTCTTCCCCTTTGAACTCACAACCCTTCTATGCTTTCATCCTTTCCTAAAAAAATTGATTATTTCTTGACCAACAAAGTGGTGAGTCTCTTGCTTCTTTTCTTTCTGTCTGGATGAAAAAACTGCTTAGTGGCTGGTGGCAGATGTAACATGAGGAACAACAGATGGACAAAACACCAGCACTTTAGTAACTTTACCTGGACTACTGACAATGTTGCTCTCTTCTCGCATGAGCTCAAGGTCATGATAGGATAAGGACACCCACTCACATAGCACACAGCTGGTGCCCACTTTGCTTTTGGTGTAGATTTATCTGAGGATGCAGCAGCAGGAATAGTCAATATGATACAGAGCAAGGAGGGCAATGTGGGGAACAGCACAATTGGTGCCTTAGTATTATCTCAACAGACGGCCAGCGCAGCTGCTTCCAAAGCTTTCATCCTCCATTATCCAAGAACATGGGAAAAGGAAATTGCGTTAAACAACAAACTGCATTTTTATTTACAGAAAACACAGACCAAAACAAACAGCCTTCTTCTGCATCCTACATACTGTAGCTAAAGTGTACCCTGTAATCAGGAAAAATTATACTCTTGAGCTCTCTGCTTTTCAACCAAGGTGGTTGAAATGCGTATTTCAGCTTTCCACCAACAACAGGTTTCAATGAACCACATCTCTAAAAATAACTGCTGTCAGCTAGCATTAAGCTCATGCTCAAAGACCAGCAGGTGGCTGCTAAAGGGAAAGCTTTATTGGAAACTACAAAGGTCTGGGGAGACATTTGCTCCAGCTGTATAAACTGCTATTATGAATTGAAGGAGAGGACATCGTGCAAGTCAGAGGACATGGCTCAGGGGATGGGAGGTCACTTGTGCACAAAGTTTCAAAGTCAGTCCCGCTCTCAGTAACGCAAAATCAGCCGTGTCCCACCAACTATGCATTACTACAGGGATGTCCAAAATGCACATTCATTTTAGGCAGATTGAGAGATCATAATAGGATAACATTTCTCGTTTCTTGCGAAATTTAATGATCAGTGAAACTTTGGAATGCTCATATTTTAATCTTCCTAAATTTGCATCTGGTATAGCATCAGAAAACAGAATCCATCACACCTCAGAAAAACTGTTTTGGATGCTGCACCTCACACAGGTATTTCTAACTTACGCTGTATGTGCAACCTAAATACTAGACTTCTGTGTAGTCTGGCTGATCGTACTGTGTAGTGCAGGCATAGCTCCTGTTACTCGTGCAACCAGTTGCCCAGGCAAAAACAAGCACACGTTCAGATGTTGGTGATTGAACATTTGATGCCAAAAACATTGTGTTTCAAAGCTGAGAAGGCTGATCCTGAGCATCATTCCAGAATTTGGGGTTCTTTTTTGGAAAATTGCGACTGATACATGTTCTTCTCCCTTCCACTGCACTCAAGATGCATCTCCTGCTCCAGGTAATGCACTGGAGAGGTCTTCATCAATGCACTGAGGAGAGCTCAGGTGGAATCTGGCGCTGAATGGGATCCAGTGGGATCCATCTGCATCTCAGTGCCTGTGGGACTGCCAGAGGATGCGAGTGTGTTGTTACACACTGTATCAGTCTGCACAGTCGCTAGGGCAAAACAGGAGGAGCAGTGACGCACTACCAGCTTGGATTTGCTCATTCTGTCAGCTTGTCACAGCCTCACTACTGCTTCAACTCGTTCCTGGTGTGCCAGACAGCGCCGCTCTGCAGCAGGGCTGTGCAGACAATCTGTCAGTGCCGGCAGCGGGAGGTTAGTGGGTAGCTGCATGCTGTTACGTGGCATTCATGGGGACAGGTAAGGCCAAAGGGAACTGTTACATACCGTACCAGAAGCAAGAAAGAAAAAGGTCAGACGCATTAAGTAAAAATGGGAGAGAGAGCAGTGTGCCGACATCTGCAATTGACAGTGTGTGAGGTTTACGTCCTACCTCCTTGCATCCCGTAGGCTTCAAAGCCTTAAAGAAGTTAAGGAGGAAAGTCACCTGGGAAGACTGAGACAGGGGGAAAGGGAAATTAGAAGAAGATCTGAAGTGACTAGTGGCTGGAGTGCTGCTCTTGGACAGGGATACTAAGATGCCTCAATGTCAGGATCTCAGCAACAACCATCACACTTATGAGAAAGTTTCATTCAAGCCAAAAGGAGGCAAAGCCACACACCAGAGCCCCAGAACTCTCCATCTGTTGAAAATGCCTCACATTTTTCTGGTGTAAAGATAAACTAACCTTGTCCAGCACGGGGTCGTCCAGCCGCTGCTGCTCAATGCACTTGTGACAAACTCGGGACAAAAGCTCATGGGGTTCGATGAAGAGTCTGGAACTCAGCAGGAATGTAAAGATATAGGCTTTCTGTGGGAGAAAGACAAGCAGATGTGCTGTAAGGCAGCCACACGGTGGGTAATA
The DNA here is from genome assembly GCA_013399115.1 of Anseranas semipalmata. Lineage (NCBI taxonomy): Eukaryota > Metazoa > Chordata > Aves > Anseriformes > Anseranatidae > Anseranas > Anseranas semipalmata. Next base: position 2,106,145 of record VXAA01006376.1, read on the forward strand.
TTAGCCATAAAAGCCCTGAACTCCATGGCTTTATTTCCACCAGGACAACTAAAATGGAGCTGCGTGTCTAAAAGACATAAGGATTCCTTGCCCTTAAAACAGAATTGGTTGCAGTAGGCACAGGAGGCAGCAGCATCTCCTACCTCCACAGCAACCATGTCCAAACTTTGCTTGCCCAAACCCTGTGCAAAGGTGCAACAAAGACAGTATGTAGGTCACTCTACAGGTGCTGACCCAACTATTGGAGACAGCTCCACCAGGAATGCCCAGAGGCCAGTGAGAGCTGAATGTGTAGACTCAGGCACCCCCATGCTGTACAAGGTTGTGAGCTCAGTACTGCCCTGGAGGTCTCACCCTGCCTCCTTTAGGGAACATTTCATTTACTATACCAACTCCCCAAAATTCATTTCTATCAGCCAAACTATACCACATGCAGTCTCACATCTGTAAACCTGAGGGGAGCAGGCCTGCTGGATAAATCCTTGGATTATTCAAAGTATTGCTGCAGTGAAACTAAAATATATGCATGAATGCTCAGCCATTTGTTTCCCAGCCCACCCTGATGCCTGGATTATCTTCTTCCCCCAGAACTAGCCATGCTCCTGAGCAGTGGGTGTAGTATTTCGTATCACACATTGCTTAATGAAAATCTCACAGCCTAATCCGGCCATTACCTATTTTTATTGCCTTTCTGTTCTTTTTTAATTAACATGCTTCTTTATTACTTATTTTTAGCTGATCAGAAACTGAGCTGTGGGTAATTTAAAACATGCTGTCTGCTCTACATTGATAACTTTAGTAGTCCTCTAAACTGCCCAGAAGTCAATGCTACTCTGGTGCTTTGAAATACAAGCCTTTCCACAGAGATGTATTAGCACTTGAAGGTCTTCCAGTAAAATTCTGTTCTGAATTCCACTGAGTATGTGCAAAATCCAGTGGAGTCAATGGCTCTCAGGACCAAAAACCTGCTTGCAGTTTAGATCCTCACATTGCTGGTGAAGAAACACTGAATATTCACTGATGGAGTGAGGATTAGGATCTGGATCCTGATGTCCAGTGACTGCAAAATCATTGTGAACATCGCCCTAGGTAAATTATGAAGCCATCAGAAGCAGCATTTCCGTTGTCACTGAGGGAATGCTTTGTATCTGCAGTGAAACCTGGATGACTTCAGCAGCTACCGAAATTCAGCTAATTTAATGCCAGTTCAGATTTGAATTTTTTGCTTCAGTCTTCATCTAAATCTCTCTGGGATGTACTGCTATTTTTGAAGTGATCCTACTGATACATCACTAATTCATCATCACCACAGCTTTTCCCCCTGCCCTGTTCTCTTATTTAAAGGCAGTATCAACTTTGGGATCTACTTTTTCAAGGAAACAAGTACAGAACAGTGGAACAGCATTTAAAGTAATTCATTAATTTACCCAGCCTTTAAATAAGCCCTCTTAATTCAAAATTGAACACATTTGCACTTTTATGCAAAAGTGCTGTCCCAATTCATCAAAAATAAACTGTTTATTGTACTGTGAATTGCTTACTTCAGGGTAGTAATCAGTGGTAGGTATGAGATGCTGGATTAGAGCATCCAGAGATGCTGAGGTAAGGTTTCCATCCTGGAAGATCAGTCCTCCTTGTTCATCTTCTTTTGAAGTATGTAGATGAGGGCTGAAGCTACATGGGGTAAACATACTGGTAGAGCTCAGCGTTTGGGGCATGCCTTCCTACAACAGAGAGAAGCTCACATCAGGCAAAGATCCATCAGATTCACAGCCACAACTGTCTTCTGGTTGATTTGAAAAACAGAAGCCAATAATGAGAGTTTCCTGTTCACAAAATTATAATTATCTCTTCGTTATATCCTCCTTTACAGTTGTCATTAGCAGATCACACCTGTGATGGGAAATACACAGGAAAACGGGTCATTTTGATTTATACCTTTGGTACAGAAAATGACACTGGCTGCTTTGGGCTCCAATCCCAGTGGAGAGCTCTGTGGTAACCCCCTTTTGCTACCAGCCCTGGCCGGTCCCACTCTAGAGAGGCAAGATGCTTGGGATCTGAATTTGGCAAGCTCCTGAGCAGAGCAGAGCAGAGCAGAGCAGAGCAGAGCAGAGCAGAGCAGAGGTGCTGTTCCTTTGAGAACGATGCAGCGAGAATTTAGGGTGAGAGGGAGAGAAAAGGGTGTGCCTCCCTGGGTTTGCTCAGGAAGAGCCTTGAGAAATGCTCCGTGGCTCCCATGGGACAGGAGAGCCATCAGAGTGAGCGAGGGGTAGCAGCAGGAGCAGCAGTCAATTGGAGGAGGAAGGAAAAATGGAAAGAGTTGGAGGAAACAGAATGTGGGAGTTGATAAAGAGATTAAAGGGCAAAGAAAAGAGAAATGAGGAAGAGGGCGAAGGCAGACACCTGCACTATTTTTGGAGCCTGAAGTTAGTCAGTCCTAGATCTATACTTAGGAACTAAATATATGCTTCAGAAAGATCCTGAGCACTCATCAACTTCACTAGAGCTGCAGAGTCCTCAGCACCTTTGAAAAGGAGGCCAGGCAAACTCAGAGCATGTAGCCCAGTTTCAAGCTCCCTGTATTTCAGTTCTCTGGGCTGTCCAGGTTGCATTCTAGGCTCTATCTCAATTTTGTGGCTTACAATCAGCTTTAAATGTTTCTTCTGTTCAGCAAAGTTGATTTATTTCTGAATTGGTGCAGGGGCAGGACAGATTTTGCCCTGAGGGCTTTAAAGCATTTCCAGCTGCCTCTGATATGCCCCCTAGAAGCTGCTCTGCTCTCAGCTAGAGGCTGGGTTACAGGACAGGGACAGGGACTGGGAAAAGGACAGTGCATGCTCACTCCTAGGTCAGCAAATGCATCATCCAGAACAAGGGTCTTTGAACACACGAACCCTCTGTGACCTGACAATTTGCTTCTAAATTTGATTTTACTTGGCATGAGGGAGGATGGGAAAGAGATGATGAAAGGGAGGAGTCCTGGAGCCAATCTCTACTCCCCCGAGCAGCTACAAAACACCTCCCAGGACTGCGGCTCTCCCTCCTGAGCATAACCTCTGCCTGCTGGAAGAGCAAGATCTGCACCCTGTGGCCCGCGGAGCCAGCACCGACCTCCCACGCAGGAAGGCACAGGGCCACCCGCTGACACCGCCTGCCTGCCGCGAGGGCTCATCCTGCCTGCTAGTGCCCAGCCGCAGGCAGTCAGCAGATATGCCTAATCTTCTGGTATGCTTCTCTGCCATTTTCTTTACCATGATCCATCTCATTTTCTGCCTCTTTAGCATCCCACAACAAAAGCTGCCCCATGGATTTGGCTTAAAAACTTGAGCTTACGTTTCTCCCTCCCATTTATTGGTGGACGTGCTGTAGCCCTGGCAGCCAGCTCAGCTTTAGTCACACGCACGGTATGTTGTATTTACTCCTCCAAAGAGTCTTGCATGCAAAAGCACCTCTCTGCCTGGCACAACCCAACTACTCCCCCGAGCTCAGGCTGCTGCAAGTTGCCAACTCAGAGCAACCCTGGGCCACCGAGGAGGAGAAGGGCAGCGCGCCTGTAAGCCAGGCTGGGTGCGAAGCCCTGGGAGACGCCGGGAGCTGAGGCCCGGCACCGTGGGAGATCAGGCTTTACGAGCAAAACTTGGGTGACTTCATCCTTCAGAGGAGGGACCGTTCCCTGAGAGCCAATGGCACGGTTACTGCATCTTCTGGGAGGTTCAGGCGGGCTGGGAGCGCAGGCTGCCTCTGGGATTTGCAACCAAACAAAAGGGAACCAAAATGTCAAAACCAACAAATTCCTGCCCCAACTGAAAAACAAAACAGATGTCGAGGATTTTAGTTTAGTTTAAAGACCAGAATATCTAAGTGTCATCCCAGCCAGACGAAAGTTGAAGTATCTAGTTTTAATGATCATGCAGATGTGCCTGTTAATAAGGCTTTGAGAGCAAGTAATTGCTGCTTTTTGTACACAGCTCAGACTCTGTGTAGTAAATGGGAAAGACTGCCAAATCCCATTTGTTACTTCTAACACGCTCTATGTTACATCTTGTTTCTATGGCAATAGTCCCAAGAAAGATTACATGTCCATATAGATCAAGAAATAAATCTTATGGACATATAGTTGTCTAGATGACGAAAAGAAAAAGTTAAAACAGCTGTGAACTTACAGAACACATCCTGGCTTCAGTGTAAAACAGAATTCAAAGCAATGATTTATTCAGTGCAATCCCTCACTGACAACACCATTTTTTATTATCAAACAGAAACATATCTAAACAGGATATTGCCTGAACTTTTGCATCTCATTACATGAGAAATCTTGTGGAAATACATAGTAACACTTCTTAAAAAAAGTTAGCTTTTTTTTTTTTTTTTTTACCTGAATAAAAACAGCTGTACAAATGTTGCTGAAACATCCTTCTTGGGTATTGTTAAGAAATTGAATTTCACTTTTTACTCTGAAGTTCTTGGTCTGATCTAAAGTTTTCAGGTGAGGTCTGTGTCAGATCTGAGCTGGTGCCTGGCTGCCACCTCACTTGCCACTGAAGGGAGTGACACTTCTGGCATGAATGATGTGCATTTGTTGCAGATCTGAAGGTTCTAACTTCATGGCCTTTTGCTCGCTGTTGTCTGACACTGTTATATTCAGACCAGGATGAAGACCAACCCTACAGAGACTAAAACCCCTTGTACTACTAATCTTGATAATAACTAATACTAGCATTATGCAGACAGGAGTTTAGGACAGTGACTTTCCTGCTTGCAACACCTTGTTTCTTTTTCTGTTCATGCAGTTTGCAAACTAATCTTTTCAAAAGCACTAAGCAGAAGTAAGATCTTGCTTTGAAACAGCCCAAATATGTAGTTGGCTGCAGTAGGCAGAAGACAGGGTTATGCTGTCACTCACCTACAGAATACAGAAACAACAAGGGAAGCACTGAGAGAGGAAAACAAACAAGCAAACAACCACCTCAAGATTTGTCTTACCGTGTCAAGTGCTTTGTACCATGGAAAAGGCAGGCGGTATAGGCAGAGCCAGACCCTTCTCAGAGGAGCACAGCGACAGGCTGAAAGGCAACACTCAGGGGTTGCAGAAGGGAAATTCCAGTTAACGTAAGAGAAAATCCTCCCGAGTGCAGAGTGAAACTGGAAGAGGGATCTGGAGAGGATGTTCAATCTCCATCCTGGGAGATTTTCAAAACTCCAATAGACAAGGCTCCAAGCACCTTTAGCAAAGTTTGCAGTTAATCCTGCTTGGAGCAGGAGCTTGAACGAGAGACCACGAGAGGTCTCTTCCAACTAACCCTTCTGTAATTCTGACACATGTATTTCTCAAACCATTGCAGTATTTCCCCATTTCTGGGCTACAGCATAATTGGGAGAGAATATCACATGAGGAAATGAAAGCTTCCTTTTTAATATATACTATGACAAGTAAAAATCTAGTCCAAGGCATCCTGGTCACTCTGTCCCGACGCTGGGGTTGCACGTACAGCCAGGGAGTCTCTGGCCAGGAAATGCTACAGCTCAGGCAATCCCTTGTTCAGATGGGGCTTTTTTGGATAAGAGAAGTCGGGTTTGCTCACAGTGATCCTATGCCCACTACAGAGGCAATGCACTTCTGTGGTGTTATGGTAATAACTGAAATAAGGCATCTTCTTTTGTATTTATTTTGACCTCTGCTCTTTTCTGCTGTTGTTCTCTCTCACCATTCATTATCCTTAGCTTTTACTGGCTATTACAAAGGGCTTTTTCTTTACATTCTTTTAATATATTCCATACATTCTTAAGATTGGCAAAAATATAAAGAAATAATGGCAATATACTGCTTTTTTAATCTTTCTTTCTCCACTGGCCAGGACAGCTCAGTATTTCAACACACTGATGAAAGCAGGTAATCCATAGACACTCCTAACTACAAATTACGCTGCTTACACAAAATATTTAAGGGCCTGATTCAGTGAGCCGAAAGTGGGAACCAAACAATCACCAGTGCTCAGGACAGAAGCCACCCACAAACTCTGCACCAATCTACATCTGCAAGTGCCTTAAAACCTCTGGAAAACCAGCACTCACCTGGAAAAGTGAGCAGAGCATGGTTTGGAGAAAGGGCTGCCTAACCACACACTTAACAGGGGCCCAGGGAGCTGCAGAAAGCCTGCCTCCTGTCCCACCGATGTGTCTCCAGGCTCAAATGCAGGCTGCAGCAAGAGAGGTCCGACGTGCTAGCGGACAGCCAGCTCTGCCTTCCTCGTGCCAGCAGGTGACCTACGGCAGGGCCGCGAAGGTAAATACCCCACCAGCATTCTCCGACTCCACTGCCTGCTGTTACAAACGTCCCCGTAGCAAGTACAGTTAATGCTTATGTGGACACAAAATGTTCAGGAGACGTTTAATGTGTTTTTCAGCAGCTTTGATGTGATAAGTGTTTTATCCTTTTATCAAAAACTTAATCACACTGTTTACTTTTGATCTTCATTTCATCTCTGCTTTCCATCTGCTCTGCTTCTCTCAAGGGGAAACGAGAACTGGTACCATGTGACAAGCAGAGTGGGGCTGCAGACTTATCTTCCCACCCACTTAACTTTCAGATTAATAAAATAAATAAAAGCCTTCCCACTTCGGGGATGAAAGGCACAAGCTTTTGAAGATCTCCCACCAGCATTACAGGAGCTAGAGAGGACGGTAAGGGAAGGTGTGGAGGTTGGAGTGTCCACCTGTGCCATCAGGGAGGCTTCAGTTTCGTTCCCTCTCCTGACCGTGACAGTGGGGTCCTCCTTGCAAGACCTCAGGACACGCGAGTCAGTGCTCAGTGAGCACGGGCAGGAAACTGACCAAGGGTACAGGAGACCCAAGGTCAGGCGTAATCTGGCAAGGCACAGACTTGAACAAATATCCCTAATCTAGACCAAGGTGGACTGGTTCTTACTCCCATCTGTGAACAAAGGTGGGAGACGTCTCACATCCCATCTCAGTCCTGCAGAAGTCTTTATCAAGCAAGCTTTCACCAAAGCTAGAGAGTTCAAGGAAATGAAGATGGTTCACACTGAATTTTTTGGAATAAAAAATGAACATCTTCTGGGAGAACTCCTGGTCAGGTTTAGTAATCAAGCCTATTATCCAACCATTGCTTATATCTCCATGTGACATCGGAAGAGCTTTGCTGAAGGATTTGCTCTGCTCCAAAAGCATCAGCAAATGAGGGGTGCAAGAGAGAAATAATCACAAGAATCACAAGCAGCTATCACCTTCTCTAGACGGATGTTGGTCCACATAATGCAATGGGTGGCATGGTTCTGCAGCACAAAGCAGACATACAAATCTCCTTCAACATTTAGTTGCAATACAACCAAAACCAAGGTGCCGTTTGTTCTAATTCACATGCAGGTGAATCCTGTCCCCCCAGAAAGTCACTACTGAGATGGACAAATGGTAGGATGGGAAACCGGAGCCAAAGGTGGTCTACTTAACGCTGCAGGTGGGAGAGGAACCAACTCCCAGTCCTATTCCAGTGGGCTCTGAGGTCCAAGCTATACCCAGAGCTACCAGCTAGGTAGCTTGGAAAAGACTCTGACCCCTAAGCTGAGACTCAGGTAGGTAACAACTGAAGCACAAACAATTACACTGCGGAGCAGGTCACACAGTGAGGGCAGGTTTCGAGTCCTCCCCATTGACAAATTCACAGGCAGCCTGAAGGCAGAAGCCAGAGCCAGAAGGATCCACCTCTCTGTAGATGCACTATTGGGCACGAAGGCACTTTATCAATGATGGCTGAAAAGGACAGACACCCAGCTTTAAAATTACACTGAAGATGCTTTTGTAGGCTCATTACACCAGCTTTCATGTCGTGGTAACTGTCAGATGTAAACACCAGCATTCATGTCTCAGGTTATAGCTCCCAATGCCTCCTTGCTGGCAATCAGTTTAACTGTGGTGACTGTTACAAATGCAGGGGACTCTGACACCACGGGATTACATCCCCTGCTTTGCCCAGCCAAATAGAGAAGCACTGAGCCAGTCCATGGCGCTGGCTCACGTTTCTTCTTTTCCTGCTGATGGCCACAACAGAAAACAACCTGGTGATGCCTCATCCAAAAGCACCTGCCCTTTTCTGCCTTCGTGTGATGTACAGCCACCCTGCCCCTCCTCTCTTGCCACCTCCCCTCCACCAAGTCAGAGGTACTCCCCGTTTTGGTACGCCTCAGACCTTCCCCTCTCTCAGTAAAACATGCTTTGCTGTCCAAAGCCTCTTGGATCTGCTCGTCCCGTTACTTGCACACGCACTGTCGTGCTGTTATCTCCCCCATCAGTCGACAGCGTGCCACTAGGATGCTCTGCGGTGAAGGGCACGTGCTGGCTGTCCTCCACAAAAGCCCAGATACCCACCTCACAACCAATGACGGCACCGCGGCACACTGCTAACCCAGGGCGGGGAGCAGTGTCATCACGCCCATCACGGTTTGTGGGAGCCAAAGGTCAGTGCTTCTAATAAAAGCAAGGTTCTCCACCGGCAGAGAAGCCCAGGTTTTCAAAATGAGTCTTTCCTAGGTGAGCTCTGTGGGAAAATGAGTATTTGTCAGAGTAAGTTTGGCTGGGATTATTGTAACACAGAGCTTCATGAACCCTTCCACTGGACACACCAGGAGGTAAAGGAGATACAGCCCCTGTGCAAGATGCAGTCGGGCCTCTTCTGCCTCGGTACCTAACCACTGCTGCCATATAAGCCCGAAATACTGGTGGGCTCAGCAGAGACTTCAGGAACACATGCTCATTTTTCTTTACATTAATTTCAGTAATTTTCAAGCTATTCATCTTTGCAGACAAAAAAAAAATACTTTGGAAGATAATCATGATGAGTTAAAATTCAGAGGATTTTTTCTATTTCTTTTGTAGGGAGGAAAGCAGAGGAAAGAGGAGAGAGAGAACTCTGATGTTTCAAACAACAAACGGAAAACCACTGCGAAGTAATTGCTTCCAGTTGTCAAGGCCATGGTTGTAAATGTTTTTTCAGCAAGAGTACCTGGCATTAACAAACTCATAATGTATTTGATGCTGATGCAATTAGGAGCCTGGTAGCAGATGTAACTTCCTTTTCACCTTTTCAACAGTTCATAAAACATTCGATTTACAGTCCGTGAAGTTGTGAGATTGCAGAAAACTCAACCTGTCAATCCCAGTACTGTTGGAAATGGTTAAATGAGCAATATAATGAAGCCACGCAACTTAGAAACACAAAAGGATCAGAAGGGAAAAGAACCATAGGATGGGAAAGGTGGGGAAAAACACTTAACTGCAATATTCTCCAAACTCAATAGCAGTGATTACGGTTAAACACAGACCAGCTCTCCCCCCTTTCCTATTCATTCCTTGCATCAGCTGGGGCACTTCGCTGAGATTCACATGAATGATATTGCAAGAGCAGCAAGTGAATTTAAGGGCTTTGGTTTCTGGGTATCTAATCGGATTTAGATGACAATTCTATTTCCTTTGATCCCATCTGGTTCTCACCTCTTACTCACCTCTGCTCCCCAGTCAGATCCCTAAAGACTTTACCCCCCCAGTCCTCCTGTGCGGAGCCTCCTCTGGGGGTTGCGGATCAGGAAGGAAAAGGAGAGCAGAACAGCAGAGAGCAGGAGGACAGCTCTACGGAGGCACCCCAGAGCAGGGGAGGGATGTGGGCCAGGACCTTCAAGGTGCCTGGAAAACTTTTTCTGTGTAAAATTTCCTTTTGGGCGCGGGAAAATTCCAATACACACCTGGTTTGGCCCAAATTGAAGTGCTCCAAACTGTCCTGGGAGCTGCTGGAGCCTGCAGCTTGGGTGAGTGCTGCTGCCCATCCCCGGGCAGGAGGGCCATGGTGAAGCCCCAGCCCCCAGCACCACATGGGGATGGGATGCGGGGGAAGCTCTGACCGGGTAGCACAGGGTACGAGAGACACCGAGCTGCAGGTCCCATGGGGCGCCGTGGAAGCACATAAAGCACAAACCCTCCTAATCCAGTTTTTCAAGGGAAAACCCAAACCAAAATGACCTCTGCTGTAAAAAGCAGCTACAAACTTGTACACTAAACAACTCTCAATGCGTTTCCAGTTTCCCTATGGAAAAGTCCTCTAACCAAGAAGACCCCAAGATTCAGTCCAGGACCAGGGCCCAGCACCTCCATCACCCCAGTAGTGACCTGAACACCCAGACAAGCCCTCAGGTCTCTGTCTCTCTGTCCTCTCCCTGCTGGCACTTGGAGAAGTCACGGAGCAATGCCATTCAGGGCAGGCACAGAAAGCAGCCGGTTCCTTCCTGTGCGGCAATCCTCCAAAACCAGAAAGGCCCAGCGCAAGCAGTGCTAGCAGCGTCATTTCATTCCCCTAAGGACACTGCAGCGCGACAAGGAAACAATTCAGCTCAAAACCCACAGAAATGACTGGGCTCTGCATCTCACATATTTACGCCGAGCTAGAACTTTTATTCTGTGAGATATGCACATAACTGCTTTCAAAGGCAGCCAACAGGAGAGGCATGTGTACACCTACCAGCCAAATTTTTTCCATCGTGTCAGTGGGAATGATCACAGCTACTCTTGTACTAGAGGTTTACAAGAAATATCTTGCAGTCAAAGTACTACAGTGGAAAAACAACTATGCTAACCAATTACCTCAAAATCTGACAGACGGGGCTCTGAAAGAGCCCCAATTTACAGGTGAGGAGGAGACATTAAATCAATTACCAGTACAGCGCAAGCAAGAACAAGGTCACCTCGCTGAAGGAATATTTCTGTTTATGCTCATGTCCAAGTATTTTGTTCGATAGAGAAAAATGAAAACCTGATTATCATGAATTTGGTAGACTGGGCTGAAGCAGAATGTAAATCAGAAATGAGAAGATTTATGGCCAATTAAATTGAACTCCAATCAAAATCTCCTTCAGGCAACAGTCCCCTGGGGGCTTCAATTTGTTTGTGCCACATTTTTTTAATAACTTTGTTTTTCATGTAACATCAGCAATAATAAAAGCCCTTCAATAACAAGCAGAGCAGTGAACACGTTATTTATCTTAAAATGCCATCATTGCCTGGAATCAGAAAGCACCGAAAGCACGTGCTGTAATCACTCAGGAACAACCCCCCATGAAACTGCACCGATGTAAAGCTTTTTTCCTCGTCTCAGAACAATTTCTCTTTTCATTAAATTGGTTCGAGTCTGAAGTATTTCTCCTGAGTAAGAGTGAGTTGGCACTAACCCTGGCATGAGATTGAACGCAGCGCCTCTGATGTCTCAGGATGCCTGTATGGCTCAGACGCTTTCCCAATATCACATCTGAAGTGCGGGGCCTGTGGCGTATCTGTGCCTCATCACTATCAGACTTTTAGTAAAGGAGAACCCCCATCAATATATCGCAGATGCCCTTGACAGTATTCAAATGTATGCTAAAGGCAGCAGTCTGGATTTCTCTTGCTTTAGGCAAGGAAATCCATTTTCTGCTCTAGCCTGCTGTCTCTCCCCTCATGCCTCCCCCTGCCTCCCGAGTTCCTGGTAAAACCCTTAGACAATATAAAGACTATTCTGGTCTACAGGATTTTTTTTTTTCTTTAAGGAAAGGATAACTAGAACATAAATGGAGTAAGGAAAATGAGAGTGCTTAGAGCAGGAATGAGTTACTATACATTTTGTTATACACAGAATTGTAAAATCTGCCCAGGGCAAAGTCCGAGCTCAACCAGGCGTGGAGGGACAGGGAAATCCCGGAACAAAACCATGCAGGCAGCGTTCCCAGAAACCACTGACATCAACAGGAGCCTTTTGGCTCATTGCAGTCGTTGCTGATGGGCCACCACTGTGACTGCTTGGAAATCAGTCAACACTTGGATTTCCTTGCTTAGACAGAAGACGTGGTGAGGAGAGGAAGTTATTTAAGGATAACTAATAGTTGTCAATCTGAAGGGCTGTGTGGTTTTGTAGGGCAGTCTGGGCCGCGGCATCACCAAAATCACACTTAGAAATGAGAAAGCTGCTGTGGGAATTTCATTTAATACCTAAACGCAGGTGTGACACTGTGACTGCCTTCAGACCTCAGCAGCTGCCTCCTCTCAAGAACAGCTTCTTCCAAACAAAACCTGGAGGAATCAGAGAGGCTCAGAAGCAGCATTGCAGGGTCCGGCCCCTGCAACACCAGCAGCTTTGCAGGAGCAAGGACACCTCTCCCCATCTAAATGAATGCTCTCTCCACTGCGTGCTGTCAGAATTACAGTAGAAAGCCCGTAAATAAAGCAAAAATGCAGACTTAAGTCCTCCTCTCATGACATCTTGGTGAGAACAGGCCCTGACAGGAATAAAAAACCTCCCACACTAAGCAAAGCGATTCTGCTATTTATGCAGAGGGAAGAAGGAAAGCTGTATATCAAACAAATAATTACAAGAGCAGCTTTATCAGTCCCTGCTGATTACTCTCAGCTCGGTTTGATGATTCTGCCAGCGCTCCGCAGGTTGTTCAGAGAGGTGCGTGTCACAACATTTCACTCGCAGTTCTTTCATTTATTAGCACCTACTGCTACCTGTCTCTGAGTCAAAAATCTTAGCATACATTTAGAAATTGGTCTCCTGGAGCCTGTCAGGGAGGTTTAAAAACCTATAAATCATATTTTTATATGTACACATACACCCTCAGACAGACTTCACATGCATATATGAATGCATAATGATGTATTTTGGGCATTGCACACACACACACACATATATACACAGAGAAGCACGTTTTTATATATGCAACACCCCCACCCCAATATGTAAACACAGCAATTCCAGTACCTTGCCTATCACTGCTCGAGTTCGGGTGGGGCAACATTTCATTTGACCTTTTTTCTTCCCAAATTTGCTAAAACATTTAATGGAAGAGGGTCTAATCTTTTTTCACAGAAAACATCAGTGTCTTCTGAAGAGCAATGTAAGCTCTGCCAGTCACCCATGTCAATTTATCACTACTGTTAATTATGAGCAATGCTTGTTCCTAAGTGCCAGTGTTTGTGGGCATCCCCTAGATGGATGTTCTACCACGAGGCATCCTCCACAGTGAGCACCTCTGTGCTTTCCTGTGCAGCACCCAGCCGGGCAGATGGACAACCAGGCACCCGAAGTAAGGTGCTCATATCCTCCATCCTCAACTTACCTTCAAAAGCTTTGCAAAGGGTTGAGGATTAGAAAACTGAGAGGTCAGAGCTGAGCCCATCACTGACGGGCATGGACACGCAGGATCCCAGTGTAACTTGTTCTCCCAAACACCCCCTCAGCCACGGGCTGGGGAGGCACTGGAACCTCCAACGACACTTGAATACAGGATTTCACCCGCCACCAGGGAACAGACAGAGCACAGGGGTTCTAGCCAGCACCAGGCTCTAGCTGTAGATTTTGGTTATTTCATCCTTGCAGCCCTGGAGGACTCCAGACTGACGAGCTGGCTCTCGTGCTGTATGGATGGCATATGGACATGTCTCCCTAAAAGAAACGAGCTTGCGAGCTTCCAGATATCCCCTTCTGGAGCACCATCTGCACCCGCTCCCAGTCCCACCACCCGCGACCACGGCGCGACCCAAGGCAGCCTGGCACGGGCTGGCGCGGGGGCACCCGCAGGCCCCGTGCCACTCGCGAGAGGCGAGAACACAGCAACGCCGTCTGTAGCTGTCCCCAGATCTAACCACGTTCATGCTGGAGTACGCTCAGCCCACGCAAATTCAGCCTTCATCTGGGCAGCCAAGGAGTCTTTTACTGGCAGTTTTTTTCTGGCTGGGTTAAGTATTTGGAAAAAAAAAAAAAAAGAAGAAAGACACTGATATTTAGGGTAACACAGTAAGTCTGTGGCTGGAAAATAAGTCCCTCAGCTTCAGAAAGAAGGCACTTCAGCTGCAGCCCAAGCACCACTGCCTCCTCCCCACAGGTGAGGGTGCCAGGGTTCCCACGCTGCGGGGAAGCGCCGTGCTCAGCCCCGACCTCCTCTTCTCCAGCGGGCAAGGGCAGGGGGGAGTCAGCCGCTGAGCTGACTAATTGCTCGTTAGCAGAAATTAACTGCAAGACACTTCTATGATCGCTGCTAAAAGTCTGTCATTAAAAGGGAAGGCAGACATCAGTTCTTCACTTCCCATCAAAGCACCAGCTCTGTGATGCCGGCTTTGGGATCAGCAGTGTGCTCCTGTAGGAAGGAGGGAATTGCCCGCGCTGAGCTGCCCACCTCCCTGCGGCTCACCTGGCGCTGGCCAGCACCAGAGGCATCGCACAAAGGGGCAATCGCAGCGCTGCATGCTCTCAACAGCAGCCTCTGTCTGCTCCCTTGTAGGTAGATGCTAGTTCTTACCCTGGAGCACGGGATTTAATGTCCGTCCAAAATCTGCCATTGTTTGTTATTCTCAGTCCCCATATAAAAATTATAACCTTTGGGAACCGGCAAGCAGAAGGCTTTGTAGAGCTAAGCTAGGGAGCTTGGTGAAATACACGTGTACTGGAGGAGCTGACTTATAAGGGGATGAATTTTTTTTTTCTTGGCATCATTCCACTGATTTTGGTCATATAAAACCCAGGGGTGAATATAGTCCAAGACATACACAAAACGAGCTAAATTCTGAACTGCATTTACTGACCTCATAACTCTTCAGCAGTTGAAATGTGGGTTACAAAGCCAATTTCCATAAAGGACACGTTCAGTTAACAGTGGGAGACTGTGCTGACTCGAGCTGTGTGAGCGCACCACTGAGATATTTCCCACATAATCTACATTCATTCCATACTTTCTGGAAGTTCTCCTTGAAAGATGGTGTCAATGGTGCAAATCCTGTAGATCAGTTAAGATATATGACCCACCAAAAAGCACAGAGCTTTTTAACTCATTATTCCAGTGCTTTGAGAAGCCACAAACGCCGCATTTTTTCCTTCCCCTCACCCTCCAAGACTGCAGGGTAACAGCCTGCTTAGCTTATAGGCAGCCTGCATGGCCATGCACATGTATCCCTCCACAGCACTTGAAGCAAAACATGCTATACAGGGGCATGGTGCAAGTCCCAAGATCTGTCTATGGATAGGGCCCAGCATAAAAAACTATATTCATTTGCTCATTTTCCTTGAGCAACAGCATGTTTTTCAAAGCAGCAACCACAATTGTTACGAAATTGTGCTATTTTAATAATATGACAAACTACTTGATACAAAATTTGAATGAACACCAGAGTTGTTACCCTGTGGCTAAATGTCTCACCCTTGCTTAATCTTCTAAGACTCCAGACCTGCACAGACAGAGACATACACAACAGGACTTTAAACACTGTAGGGGAATTTCTGGTAAAATTATGCATGTACAGATATGCAAATATATGTAGGATTTGCAAAAGGAAGAGTCTAATGTCACCTGTAATCTCTTGAGCACATAGATTTATACATGCAATTGAAAAAACCCTTGACTTCCCACACCTGCATGGGAAATTGAATGAATCACAAGCTCAAATTAGGTCGGGTACTGCCACATAGCCGGAGCCAAATGTGAACCATTTTATTTCTGTTCACTGGCCACAAAACACAGTAAGACCTTCAAATCAGTGTGACTATTCAAAAAGTATGCTTCTGCTTCTTGTGGATAAGGGGAGTCAGCCCTGCTCCCCAAATATACCCAATTGCTCACGTAAATGTTTATGGCAACAAGGTTAGATAGTGCCTTTAAAAATTCAGTCTCTGGTATTTGTAAATTTTCTGGAAGTGCTAATACCAAAACCAGATACACGCTGCTTGTCTTGAAATGTTTATTCAGCTAAATAATCATTTCAATTTGAATAATTCTAAAGGAGCTGAGCCAGCAGCCTGTTTCAAACAAAGAATATTGACAGGAATGAGCAAACACAGGTTTATGATCAGTTTAAGGCTGTAACTGGAAGAAACATCCAGCACTTTGTTAAGTGCACATAGAACAAATAGGCATATGTGATAGGAGAAAGATAGGTCTCAAAGGCTATTTTAGTACTACTTGGAATTTAAATAATGATAGAGATTCATGGCCGAGACATCAGCAATCCATCCAAAACCTGCATGGATGGATCTCCTCTGTTCCCGGTGCAAAACACACTGTGGGGACCAAGTCTTTGGGAATACAGCTCCAGTCACACTCACACACACCTTTGCTGTTGCAGGAGTTTGCAGAAGGATGGACACAGGACAGATGAACATTTCACTGCTAAGTGCTTTGCTGGGAAGCCCCCAGCTGCTGCCACAACGGACAGCAGTATGAGAGTCTGATTAAGAACTTATCTGAACTCCATAAAGAAAAGAGGCTGTGAAAATGAGGGATGCAATGAAAAGCTGCATTCAATGCAACGAAGACATGGGTTTGAATGTTGGCTTGTAAGCAACGTTAACTAGATCAGAAAATATAAGAAGGGCAGTCACATAAGCCCTCAGTGAAGTTTTTGGCAGTACAACCGAGGAGCTGAAATGCCATATACAAACAGTAAGGCCCCTTCTCCTGGTACACTGTGACATTACACTTTAGACTTAGTGTATGGTTATTCTTTTCTTTGGGATGGCACTTTAAGATCCAGGATGCCTTCCCTGCATTTCAAATTTTTGAAGCCCCATTTCAGCAGTCCCTGCTGTACTTTTAGACAGCACTGAAATTTCAGTCAGTATTTCCTTGGTGGCATACAACAGCAACAGAACCCATTTAGGAGGGAACTGGGGAAGTAACCGGCTGGAAACCCACGATGAAGGAAAGAGTACTTGTTACCTTCCCGAGGGAGACGGGGGAGAGTAAAAGTTAATGGAAGGATAATCAGGAACTCGTCAGGGATCTCATTTTATAGGCCAGGAGCATATATAACCCGAGACTTGTTTGCATATCAAGAGACTACAGAAGAAGGTGTGACAGCCAAATGCAGCTTATGAAAATATGGCTATCTGTAAAGCTGATAGCTTCTTTGCATGTGAAAACACAATCCTAATGTTCAACTTGGCAACTGAAGGCTAAATATCATCAATATGTCTGTTTTGGGCAGCCTGTACAGTGAAATTGCTTCTTATGACATTTATACTGCTTTCAGTAGACATGCCTGGGACTCAGAGAAACAAGCTGGGTGGGGTTTTTTGCTATTTCTTTTTTGTTGTTGGTGGTGGTGGGTTTGTTTATTTTTTTAGGGGGGGGAGGGGGGTGGTTGGTTGGTTTTACAGGAATTTCTAGGATCCGTGCTTGAAATATCTATGAAATTGAACACTTGGGCTTTCAAACATGGTGGCATTGGGTACTTTTTAACAGCCAGTGAAGAACAGGAACAACGTGGAGACTGCTCAAAACATCACGCTGTACTAGAAGAACAGGACAGGATTCAGCTTGAGACAGAGCTACAGGTATTTAAGTTCTCCAAAGAGTTTTAATAGATTAAATTGCAGAAAAGCTACAGTGTCCAAAAGCACAGGTATAACAGCCATGTACATACTCTTCAAACACAGCCCTGGACATATCCACAGCCCTGTCACCTCACCTGGTCACCTCCCCATACCTCAGCTGAGAGTCCCTATCAATACTGCCATAGGAGCCCTTCAGAGAAATACAAGGAGTTCGCCCATAGCTGATTTCCTCCCATGCCGTATTAAGCATTTTGTTCAAGTATTATCGTCTAAATAAAGATAACTGAAGATCCCCACCTTCATGCCCAGACTCTGATTCACTCCCATTCTGCACGTTCAATAATCCTCCCAGCTGGTCCACACAAGTGCCACCGCGCTTCAGCCAGATCTGTGCCCCGACCTTCCTGCCAAGCCCAGCACAAAACTCTCCTTCTCTTCCTGCTCTGGACTGGTTGGCAATGTCGCTACCCGCTATTAAACAGTATGAAAAGGAAGGATTACTGAAAGCCTTTCACTGGGCTAAGCACTCAAACACAGGATTTTATTATTAGAACCTGTTTTGTCAAAAAGCAGGATATTGGCCAAGATTATCTCAATCTGTTTTGTGATCATTTCAGTGAAATCTTCCATGTTGGCCAAATCCAGAAATGTGTGGGAAATTAAGTTATTTATCCCATTATGGCTCTTTTACTGTGCAAATGACCAATATTCTTCTTTATTGTCAGGGCATTTTTAAGTATGTGCCTGTCATGCATAAATATATAATTGCTTTCTTGTTTATAATTTGTATTAACATATTGAATATTTAGATGGCTACCACATAATTACCCAGGGAGAAAAAAATTCTCTCTTGTATATGGTACCAATTCACCACTGTGCTACCAGACTGTAGTCCATTTTACCGTCTTATTCATTTCTCAGTAGGAATTCAATTCAGAAATTCCCAAATCCTCCACTTTTAAAAAATCCCTTTTTATGTTACAATGGCTCTTCATTCCACTCCACTGACACACACGAGCCAGGAGAAGCTGGAGTCAAAAGGTTATTCTGGAACTCAGTCTGTTGTTATTCAATGCCCACTCTTACAAAAACCTCTGGGACCGTGCAATTTCCAAGCTACCCTCCCACAAGGAAAGGTTTTGTTCCAGCACCACGTCTCCATCCTCTCTAGAGTACCGTGAGGTTTTTTTCCTCCCCTTTCTCTTGCATCTGCAAATCTCTGATAATTTTCACCTTCTCTAGGCAGTTCAATGACACTTTTGATTTGCAAGTAAGTTCAGGCATGAATTTTATCGGATGAGTAGTTTTGCTATCTACATGCATTTTGCTATCACATTAGTATTGGCTTTCTTCCAGCCAGGAGACTTAGAAGAATCTGAAGAGGTCTTTGTGTTCAGACCAAGCCTTCTGCTGAGCCGTGGGCACTATCTGTAAAGTGACTCTACGAAAATGACATCATCGTGTGGCAAACTTTTTCTTCTGACAGAGAATTTGTTTGTCATGCAAGTCAAAACCAAGCTTTTTCAAATTGTCAGCATCTTGAGTTCAGTCTTGCAGCTACATACCACGTTGTGTTCTTTCTACTTCATGTCTCGCACATCAGCAACAATACGAACTCAGCAATCAAACCTGAGCTGGCATTTTTTGTGATGACTCACAGAGCTGATTAAAATACAATTGCTCTCCCAGATCTGTACTGGCTTAAAACAGCAGCAAATGTATCAAAGAGGTGTCTCTTAATTCCCCACCCTTTGTTCAGAAAATTAAACACACACAGAGAAGAGACAGATGCAGTAATGGAGTGTGCATTTTACCATCATTTGTAACCAAGCCAACCCTTAACTAATGGGGCTTGATGCAGTTGTACATTATGATTTCAGATGGGCGTCTTTACTCACACTGAGTTATGCGCTCCATGAGTAGCAGTAACAAAACCGTGCACTCGCGAACTGAAGCACTGAGAAATAAGGCCGGAGACAGACTCTGTAAGTTAAAATGACATTTAATAGCATAACAGCCACATAACCTCAAGATAGAGGCTCTTAACCCATAGCAGGCTTATTTCTAATGCTGTATTTGTCACAGGTGACATGAAGTTACATACTCCCCAGACAGCAGTGGCATACAATAGAGAAACCTTCAGTCTCTCTGAAGGCAAAAATATTTGTCCTTGTCACCCAGAGAAAGATGGTAACCCCAACCCAGCGTGTTGTAATCACACCAGCACTGTGAAACCATGGGGAGGAAAATTAAAGCAAGAAAGAGGCAGCGCCTACCTTTGGAATCGATTTATCTTAAGGCATGCCTGTAACCCTTCTCTGCAAGACGCTGCTGCTGTGCACTGGCAGTGTTTTTAAAAGTCTCTAAAGCAGCCAACAAATATCGACCTCTAAAACGCCGGCCTGGCTCCTCCGTATGAACCTTGGATGTGACTCAGCGTGGGAATACGGCTTCAAAAGCACGAATTTCAGACGGTGTTCTCTTAAAAACACTCCGAAACAAACAGTTCATTTCAAATCAGTCTTCCTTCTTCCTGTTGCTTTTGTTTTTAATTGCATCAGGAACGAGCCTTTTTGGGCTACTATTTTAAAAGTTTGGGCCTAGGGGAAGTTCTGCCAAGTCCTAGCAAAACACAATGTAATTTTAAAATTACAGTCTGACAAACTGCTGCTTAGAGAGAGCGATCATCTAAATGACTGGGCAGGCTGTCTCAAATCGCTGCTTTACATGAACAGAGAAAGGGCTGTAAGAATGCGTGGCGGTCGCTGCTGTAACTCCACGAGGGCCCTGGACTTCAAAGACATCTGAGCATCACCGCATCGCTAATGCAAATCCCACGGAATTGCTCTGCACCATCGGTAGTTGGCCTGAATTCAGCTACCATGCTGAAATGTCAGGATGGTACTGAGGCGTGTCTGCTCATGCCCTGTTACAACTCCAGACTGATACCACACGGCTCCATCAAACAAAAATAAATCATGTCTCCCAGATATGATTAAATCCCTTTGTGTTCTTTAAGTCTGGGCTGGACCGTGCACTAGAGAATATTACACAGAGATCGGGCACACAGGGAACAGCAGCAATCACCTAACCCAGTCGGATGCTCTAGACAACAATCTAGACTCAAGCTGGACGCAGGCTTGAAAAAGCAGTGACGGATGATCTCTGGGTCTCAGCAGAGATGGGAGAAACATCTATTTTCCTCCAGACCGCTCTGCAGCCTTCAGTCCTGCTGACAATCAAACACTGCCTGGCACGAGCAAAGTAACCGAGGATAACGCTGCAATGTGGTTCTAGCAAATAAATAGGAGCAATGAGGGAACGTACCTCCACTTTCACTCCCTCCGGGACCCCACTCCGCACCGCCAGGGCCACAACACGAGGGGACGTGAAGGGAAGATTTGGGAAGCTGTCAAAGGGCAGAGGAGACCCGGCACTGCTTGCCCTTCGCTCTACGCAGCCGTGCTGCAGGTACCAAGATAACGCATGGCACACAGGAGGAAAACAAAAGGCTGGGAAGCAGCTGGCTGAAACTGAACCCAAACTTCAGAGAAAAGTGGTCTGGAGGAAGTTTCAGCCACAATTCAGTCTCTTTTAGCCCCAAACAAGCCTGTACCCTGCAGTCGTCCCTCCTGTGTGCAGTCTGAGGGACAGCGTGTGACATGCTAGCCACACTGCTGACCGCTTTGCTGGCAGGCAACAAGCAGCTTTTTGTTGCCTATTTTCACTACATAAGAGCCATCTTTTAATTTTGTTGTACAGCAGCACCATAATTCCCGAGCAGCTCAAGGGGAGGAGGTAGGACATGCTGACCACACATACCACCACCTGGACTGGGCTCACGTTTGCCCAGGAACAGCTGGAAGGAGAGGCAGGGAAAAGCCATGCAGCATCTCTCTGGCATCATTTGAAGAAAACAAAGACCACTGTGTACCACTAGGCCTAAACACTTGTACATCTTCTAATTTCTTGCAAAAACTGTGTTAATTTTGCACTCCCCCTGTCTTCAGGGCTATGAATGAGCTTTGCGATATTTAACAACAGCTACCAGAAGAGGCAGTTTCCGAAGCCAGGAAGAGCAGAATATGCACCTTCCTCAGCATTGCTTTGCTGTTAGAGGTTCTACTATCACCAGCACGGGGACAATTTTGTGAATAAGGAAGAATCAGGGCAATCAGCGTCTGCTTCAGCTCATCCTAGAAGAACCACTTCCGAGGCAGGCTGGGGAGACACTGGCTGAGGGACAGATTTTCATCAACCACAATACAGAAACTGTAAAGGAACCAAGCTAACAGACAGAGTGGTCGCTGGATGGAAGCATCGTTACATTTCTCGCACACTCAGGCTGGATGTGAACCCACGTTCTTCCAGCAGCCATCAAACTTTGAACCTGGGTATCGCCACGTCCCAACAGCGAAGCCTGGTACAAACCACCCCCGGTGCCACTTCCCAAGGTGCAGGGCCCCAGAGAGCCAACGCCAGCAGCACGACTTAGGGCAACCTGCACTGTACCCTCCAGGTGAGAGGGCTAAAGCAAGAAAAATGCGAGTTGACTGGTGGACATTTGATCGCAGCCCAAGCTGATTTAGCCAGAGGGGAATTCACCCCTGAACTTGCCCCAGGAGGAAGAGCAAATTCACTTCTAAGAGTTTACAGACTTGAAAAAATTCAAACAGCTTGAGATGCTGCAGCCCAAAGCAGGCACATGTCCCTGTTTTACAGCTTGAGAGCCTACAGAGCTCTGCTTGCTGCTGGCTGTAACCTAGAGCATTAATGCCGTACAAGATTTACATTTAAAGCGCATTAGTAACACTTTTTAATGATGAGAGAGGCATTTTAGCAAACAGTAAATTCTGCAGAAGCTCTGTTTGGCAGAGTTATCAATAATCCTATTAATGACAAGGTGCAATTTACAGCAAACTGGCAGTGGAAAGGAGATACAGCACTTATGTGAAACAAAAAGATAATACAATATTATTCCATTGACTGTGCTTTCTCCTAATTGCCTTGTTATGTACGCTCAGGGCACACAATCTATCACGGATGAAGTTGTTTGTTCATAAAGCAGCATGCAAGAGGTTTTTAATCCAAGATCCCTCTAGCTGCATTTCAGGATTTATTTCAGAGTTGTCTTTAATTTTTCTATTTCATGTAAGTTTATCCTAATACTAGGAAGCACTCCTCTGAAAAGGAACTGCTGTGCTCAGTTGCGCTACTTGCACTTCGTTCTGGGACTGCTTACAAAGGCCTCATTCAGCAAGACTGCACAGAGACATGATTTGCAAAACAGACTGCGGATCTCGTCACTTGCCTCTACCCCCAGGTTTGCAGAAGGGCTGCTGGCCCTCAGGACAGGATCCAACTACCATTCGTCCGCGTGTGTCAAAGTGGCCCACGTTCAACATGTCAGGTTCGGCACACATATTATAACAGAGGCACCAAGAACACCCGTTGCACAAATAGGAAATAACTCTAAAATTATGGCATTCACTTTGGTAATGTAATGAGCAAACTTGACCCCCTAAGAATTTATCTATCCTACTAACACAAAAAAAACCACCACTGGAAACTTTCAAGGCTGTAGAAAGACACATTTGAGGCTTTAAAATTATCTAAATGATTTGTTTTCAACATTAACTCATCTTCAGGTGTCTGTGTGGGAGGGCAGACAGATGGTTACTCAACTGAGGAACTTAAGCTGTTCTGTCTTTGTATAACAGTAACAACCAGCAGTCTGAAGACCAGGCCAAAGTCCAAACACAGGAGAAGAGACTGTGGAAACATCATGTAAGAGAACTGCTCAGATCCAGCTTTTGTGTGGTTTTCCTTCTGCTTAGATTCCCAAGACTCACACAAATGGATTTGGTCATTATGCCATGAACAGCTAAAAATGCCCAAGGTGCACATTTTTGGGCCATATATAGTGCTAAGAATGTGAACTATGCTGGGAATGAAGATGATGAATGAATTTATTTTATTTGTAGTTTTAATTATTGGGTAAATTCCATTTACCACCTAGAATGTGAATGTGTTTTATTACAATAATAAGCCTTAGGCACGAATCCAAAGAAGAGCTACCAAGCAAGGGGGAGGGGGCACTAAATCGTGCTGGCTTGTGTTGAAAGCACTTGACATTTCTCCATTTCATTTCCTGGGTGCAACATCATAAATAAGCTCAGTAAACTGTTGCTTACAGCCCTGGCCAATTTGAAACTCTACCTGATGGATTTATTTCAAGTATACTCTGTCCTCCAAAGCTGCTGGGAAACAACAACTTATCACTGCCAACCTGTTATTTCTGGACCCTACATTGTCCGTAGCATCAGCAAAGCCATTTCCAATGCTTGTTTGCAGAACTGCTGGAAGTGACTGGCAGCTGACGGCTGCCTGCGCTCATGGCTGAAGGGGAGGCAGACAAGCTGAGTGACATTTAGCTACCCTGCCAAAAATGGAGACCACCTCAAAATGCACAAATAAATCCGGATTTTTTCAATTCATATTCCACAGTTTAGGAGAACTAGAGAAATATTCCTTGCTTAGGATAATAACATTGGCCAATCTTTTCTTATAGCTTTACTCACATAGCAACCAAGTTGACTTACACCAGAATAATTCAAAGTTGTTCAGAACTTTCTCTTGCAAAAGTCATCAGCTTGATATTACATGCCTCTGGCAAGCACAGCAAAAATCAGCTGAGGGTGTTTCTCCAGGTGTGCGCTTGTTAATATCCACATGTGTTGTTGGCATCTTCCACACAGATGAGTGATGGTAAGAGGACTGGAACGGGGACTTGCCCACTTGAACAGCCTTAGCTTAACACAAACTGCAGATGAGGTGGTCATGGTCTGCTCTATTAGTTCAGGTACCCAGCAAAATTAGTGAAGCCAGTTCAACTCTGGGATCCTACACCTTTTATACAGCTGATGCAAGCTGGTAGCTCATACCACAAGAAGCATTTGCAACACACACCTACCTTTGGGTTTTCCAACTCAGAAAGCCATTTCCCACTCATGCTGTTATGATGCTCCAGCTGATATCCCAGCTTGCCGATCAAACCCTACCCCATTCAGCCCTCCTCAAGGCCATTTGCCACCCACCATCCTCTGCATGCCCACAGAGCCCTCTTGCAGCATTTCCCTCTTGCACACATCCCATGTGGCACTTCAGCCTCTGATCCCAGCTGGAGCTGCCGGGCAGAGGGAGACAGTCCAAGAGATTTCCCCATTATCATGGCTCTCCATGAATGACTTCAAAGGAACACACAGATCCTATCTCCAGGAGATTAGCTGGAGCTGTACTGCCTGCGTAGGCAAGCTTGTTCCAGTCTTTTATCCTCTGACTTGCAGGATCTTCGTGCAGCAGGGAATTCAAGACCACATTCACCAAAGCCTCCTACACTGGGTCTGCAGGAGGGTTGCTTCCAGCGGCCAGAGCCACGGAGAGGGGAGGATAACATAGCACTTACAGCCCCTCCAGTAGGAGGGAGGTCTTTACTCCAAGGTACACAGCAACCACCAATGCTTTTGGTTAACAGGTATTCAAATCTTGCCTTGGTTTGTATTCCAGAATTATTTTTACTAGGTAGTTTACTAAACATAATTACATTTCCATGAATACAAAACCCATTTCCTGCCATGCCTTTACATTCAAATAAACAGCTCAGCAATACACAAATGCTTGTCTGAAGGATGGCAAGTCCCTGGGAGCATCTTTACATGAAGAAACTTTGCCCACAAAGCGGAGAACAGGAGCTACAACTGTCAGGAGCAGTGAACAATGCTATTTTGAAAAAGTATGGGTGGGTGCCCGTGTGCATCTGCGAAGCCCAGGGGAAGCTCCATATGCTGCTAGATTTCTACTCAGTGCCGTCAGACCGCGGCTCCTTGGGCTCTGCGCGAGCTGCTGGGGCTGGGTCCGGGCCAGTCCCTGCTCACAGCTCTGTACGAACCCCCGCGCTCTTTCGCCGGTCCGATTTCCAGCAGCACTACAACTGCAGGGACTGCAATGACAGTTCTCACACTTACACTCTTGGAAGCACTTGTGGGTTTTCACAAGCACCTCCATGACAGAGGAACTCTCTGGATCCTCAAACATCCTACCAGGAAAGCACTGGAGAACCAGGGACAGAGAAAAGGCACGCTCTCCACAGCTTCTGCAGTGGCTTAAATGTGTCAGAGAGATCTCAGTGAAGGAAACAAGCTGAGCTTGACCTCCGCGTCCTGCTCATGCTAGCTGGAAGAGAAACGATAGGGCAGAGAGAGAGAGCAAAATCACACGGCTGCGGTTTTCTCCCAACACTAGCACAGCGTACTGGCACGCTGCGTGCTGGGCTGCTGACTGTCACCCAGCACCAAAAGCCAAACTCCCTTTGCACCTCCCAGCCCGTGCACACTCAGGGTGCTCGGCACAGCCTGCAGGTCTCTCCCGTTTCCTCACATAACCTGAAACGTGAACAAACCTCAAAGCTGCAGGGTGGCAAAGATAAGGATGGCGCAAGTTTCCCTCCACTGGCTGAATCCTCGCGTCGCGCCAACCAGTGCTGCATTATGCACAGCTAAAATTGCTCCAGCTCTGCATTAGCATTCTGGAGCACAACTTTATCCTCCTGCCTCAGAGACCAGCCCCTGCTTTACATAAATCTTTAATGAAATGCTCTGCCTCAAGCACCAATGCCTACGCACAAAAGGCAGAGTTGAAGGAAAACAAGGTTTTTGCCTCCAAAAAACAGCATTTCTACAGATAGCACATGGAAATTACGCTTGCTATACCTCTCTGGGATCCCTTGAGCACCACTAAAGAGACGGTACAGCATCAAGAGAAGCGAGGAGGTAATAACTGTAAGCACTTTCCAGAAAGGCAAGGAGAAGAGCAGTTTAGCTGTGGTACATGCTAAAACACAGCAGGACCGACCAGTCTCCCAGCACACACGTACAGCTCATGCACGTGCAGGAGGCTGGAAGGCTGCGTGTGCTGGGTCGCCAGCACCGAATGCTCTACAGCAACGAAACAGGCTTCCCACCGATCAGGAGACCGCTCTTAAAACCTTGAGATTTAAAACCACACACACAAGTCTATCAGTTTTATATTCCCTCTGGGATTCTGAGCACTTATGTTTAATGCTGTCAAGTATTTAAAGTCCTTCTTTCATGAATGTAAATGTTATAAATGGCCATCTCCCTCCACAACAAGCACAGAAATAATAATGGAAACCGACTGTACTGTTGTGACCCAGGACTAGGAACTGTGATTTTAAGATAAAACTAAGTGTCATGAAACAAAAGATAAAACTGCAGGGACTGGCAACACGGTGCAATAAGGACAGTTATGGTCCTGATGCACAACAGTGACCAGGAGATGTTATAAGGCCCACAGAGCTGTGAACACTGACTGCAGTGCAAAGACATCAAGCATTTAAGGCTTCATACCATAACGCTTGATTGATGTTTTCAAAGCGGTCTACAGGAATTAAGACATGTATCTTCCATTAATCTTAATGGAAAGTGTTTGTTAAAATCCCCAAGACTGCTTTGAAAAAGAAGTATTTCAACTTCACAGGCTAGGTTGGATGCCTAAATTTTCATTTTAATATTCACATCTGCATGTTGGCCCGAGGTCAGTAAATCATTTAAATGTGTGCTTCAACATGCAACAGCCAATAAGGCTACTCATGTGCTTAAAATTAAGTAAACATATAAGTGTCCCATCCAGCAGAGATGGAGTTGCTCACATGGTTCTGTGTTTTGCTGAACTAGTGCCCAAAGTCTACAGAAAGGCTGCCATAAGGAAGTTAATATTTTGCCAACAAATACCATACTGTTACCACACTTATTCTTATAAAGACAAATGCAATCTCAGAGACACGCTCCAAGACGTACTCATGTCTGAGACATCAGTTGTTTGTGCACGTTCGTTTTCTCGTACATATTTTGGGCTCCCAAATCAGAGATTTGAACTAAGTTGAAGAACTGGACCCAGCTGAACAGTTTTCAAATACCCCTTTAATTTTTTCTGAGCAGCAAGAGTCCTAGACTAGGTTGTCTATATCGTATTAGCAGCTGTTGTGAGGATTAAAGATAAAGCAAGAAAACCCTTCAACCCTAAAAAACAAAACCTTAAAATAACAGTAAGATGGAGTAGAACAAATCTTCCTCCCCAGCTGGATTTCAAATACACAAAATAGAGAGGACTTTGGCAATTCAATATACTTTCAGCTTCGGCTTCCCTTACGTCTGCAAGACAGCCCAGGACACCCAGGGACAGGAACTAAACTCCAGGACTTGAGCCGAGTGCCAAGGATAGGCAGGGACCTATTCCCTTGGGGATCAGGCATTTGGAGAAGGATCACCACCAACATTTGGACATAATCTAAGACTGGAGAAATGAGGTCTCTGAAAGCATGGAAGTATTTGGATCCCATCATCTGATTCTCACTTACCCTGATCAGCACAAGTCTGACAATAAATTAATGACTTCATGCACACAAAATTTTAGCTTTTTAAAGCCAAACAGCTATTCATAGCTGCATTTTAAAACTCAGAACTCAACACCAGCCATATAAAAGGTCAGCGGTTTCCATCTGCAGACACATCCGAGGTAAGCGGTAAGTAGGTAAGACAGCAGTTTGATGTTAAACATAATCTGGTGCGACCATGCGCAGCGTGAAGGAGAGATCCTGCTCTCCCACGCTGCCTGTTGCTTCCCTTGCAATGGAGACAGCAACTGGCAGACACGTGTGGCGAGGCTGCTCAGTCTGCTGATCTAGCAGAAAATTAACACACCAAGAGGGGAAAAAACCCTCCAAGGACTCCTTTGCTGTTTATCAAAATTGAACGTTGCCCACAGCACAAGCCCAGCGAGTCAGCTCCTGTTGGCCACACAACCTGTAAACCCGAGGCAAGGGAGAAGGAAAAGATGCACAACTGCAGAAGAGGAAGGAGACTGTCCCTTTTGGCATCAGTTCACAGTTTGGGTAAAACCTTCAAGCCACTCTCCTGTTGAGCAAGTGGCATCCAGCATATGTGGGGGAGGAAACAAATTTGTGTTTTCTGGGGCTAGCCAACAGACAGAGGCGGGTTTGCAGAATAATACACAACCAGTGCATGCAGAGACATGCACATAAAAATCACAGCACGTGGCTGGCAATCTGTGTGATACGTTCCCACAGCTGTGCCGAGGCACACGCAAAGGAAGGGCGCACATTTGGCCTCCACTGCATACAGCTGTAAGCTTGGCCCAAGTCCTGCCAAGCACAGAGGAGTGCCACTTTTCCTATCAAATCCCTCCTTCCTCCCTGAAATGCTCCATGTATTTTTGTAATTTGGAAGAAAGAACACACGTGAAAGAGGCACCAAGACTCACCTACCCAGGGTACAGTCATTGTTAGGTGTCAAAGGTATGTGGCCCATTTACACTGGGGGTACTGTATGGGCTCGTGCTAGCAGGCATCAGCCACAGCAACTCACTGCTGGGCAACTGCACAGGCTTGCACCACCCTCCCCGGGTGGCTAGCAGTCCAAGCTGTGTCCGTGTGGTCCTAGAGGGACACCCACGAAACCCAACTGCAACGCTTTCACACTCTTTGCACTGGTATTTCCAGCAGAGAGAGACAGGTACAGTACCTTCTGCAACCCTGTACTCGTATTCTCTGGCATCAGGTTATTACCCTGGCTCTTCTGCAAGCAAAGGCCTTCATGATCTACACCTTCCCAAACATGCACAGACCGCTGCTCCTACAGCATGGCAAGTCAAGGACTCAGGTGAGCAGGTACAAGGAGTCAAAGCACACACTGCTTGAAGAACGGGGCTTCCTTGAATTCATTTGTGTGCAAATGACAACATCATTTTCAGAAAAAGAAACTCACTCTGATCCATCTGAGTAATTCCACTGATTGGAGCCACTGGTAGATTGCTCTGTGGCTCACTGATTACGCTCAATGTGAATAATTACCTTACGAAAATAGGCTGGCTCAGACACCACTGAAGACAAGTCAGAGCAGCAGGGGATGGCAGAAGCAGTGCGCCCACCTGTGCGAGGACCCCACGAGCACCCAGACTGCAGGAGGACAGTAGGAGGTGCTTGTGTGGCTGCAGAGAACCGACCTTCAGGAGCTCTGTAGCTCATTTGTTCTTCCCTACGGCTACATCATGCTCCCAAGCGGACGGGCCACTTCATGCCGTGGTCCCAGACGTGCATTTAGTATGCATGATGGTGCTCCTGAGGGCAGCGCCTACGCAGAGCAATGCTAAACATGCTGACAAAGGCAAGGGAAGTGACCTGGAAATGACAAAGTGAAGCAAGGCAAGGAGCAAAGATGAGGCGGCAGAGGAAAAATGTCTGCATGGTTATATCGATAAAGCCCGCCAAGGAAAGGCAGTAGGTTTTGTCTGATAGAGTTGGTGCAGTGCAGGCGTTGCTAGGTGTCTCTGGTTTGGGCAAAAGCTGTGCAGATTGGCAGCCAGAAGATTAATCTTGTGCCGGCCAGAAGTGGTGGGGGCTACACATGGAAGAAAAAAAGCTACTTTAGTTTTTTATCACGTAGAATATTACATCAAACAGCAGAGACGTACTGTCCTGAGCACAGTTACAGCTTCCTGGCAGCAAGCACAGAGCTGCCACACAACTCTTAGCAGCTTGAACTGTAATTCCTAAAGCCGAGGTCCCTTTTCCATAACAAGTAGCAGCAGAAAAATCACTTGATCCGGAAGGGATCACTTGTAAAATCAAAATCAATTCTAAAACTAAAGAGCTACTTTTCTTGATGGATGATGTTTTAAACACTGCAAGACAGGAGACAGTTTCCTTAAATAGGTGCCAGTTAATTAATGAGATTTGGTAAATGAGTGCATTTCCTGTGCAACAAACTACAGACTTACCCTTACAAAGTACATTATGTTAAAGTGGAGAAAGGCCTATTATTCTGGAGTTAAAGATTGCCCACTGGAGGGTTCGCACTAAAATAAGTATTCCAAGAATACCTTCATCCAGGAACACAAGCGGTGTATTTGCAAGCAGAGACCAAGCAACCCTTAAACATACCACTATCTCCTAAAGGAACGGGTACGGTCAAAGATGAAGCTCCTAATAGCCAAAGAAAACACAGTAGCTGGGCCTGTTGGTTTATACAAAAGCTCAGGAGACAGAGGGATGAGCTGCCTCTTCTGAATATAAGACCCTCGGGGCATGTCCATGCTCTGTAGTATAAAGTCATGAACGGGCTCTGTATCCTGCACCAGACCATGCAGACACGTCTCATCAGCCTGTCTCAGCACCCTGGGACCACAGCGTACTTGTATTTAAACAGTGAACAACAGCGTGTGCTGGTTTGTCTAGAGATAGTTTAAGCATCTGGGCACCGGGCTGCATTGCAGGGTACAGGCAGGACAGGGCACGCATCCGTAGCACTATGAAGAAGTCCATGGTGGCCTTGGGCATTATCATCAAGTGGGCGAGTGCAAGACAGCAGTGCAGACCACAGATGGATACACGCTCCCACTCCATGCTGGAGGACACAGACACACCAGCTTTTCACCGTGGTCCCCCAATGCCTGACACCCTAAGAGATGGCAGGGGTGCCACTAACAAAATAGACAGAAGAGACCAGTCATAAGACCAGCATGGTTCATGATGACTCTCCTTCCCAGATCAACCTGTAACACTCCCAAAGCCGCCTCCCCAAAATTCCTCTCAAAAACTTGCCTACAAAACGCTTTCCACCCACAAGGCTCTCAGCCCAGACAGAGCGATGCTCACTGTGCGATTCACCTGGTGGGCTCCTCGGTGGGAAAGTCATTTGGGATAGACACTGTCCTGACACTCCGGGTGTCCACTCCCCAGGCCAGTGTTTAATAACCCTTGGCAGACTATGCACCACCAACACATAAATAGTATTCAAGTTATTCCCTAGAACAATAAGCACCAACCTTACCTCCTCAGGAACATCTCTCTGAGCTCTCTCGTTGCAACCAGCCAATGTCAACTCACCGGGATGCCAAACTCTTGACTTTCATCACGGTAAATTATTCACAGCAGAAGTGTCATTTTAGCAGTGCAAATTCCTTGCCATTAAAAATATTTTAAAATCATGACTTCGCTTCTCTTATACCTGCAGCGTCTTAGACCACACAGTGCTCTCTTCACCTTTGGACCATGCTTGGCTGTTCCCACACAAAGGACAGTCCCCAGCTTACTGGAACACAACAAAATTCACAAGAACTCTCAAGACCTTCAGAAAGAAGCGTTTAATATTGTTTCTTATGGCATGTCCAGTGACTTTACCCATTCCCCCAAACAAATCTTTTCTTACCAGAACGCCCAAGTATGCATACACTCCATCTTCAGTATAATCAATATATTGACAGAGAAGTGAATGCCTTGCAGTACATCTTTTTACTGCTTTAATACCCTGACTTCTCCCTATGGCTGTTTGAACTAAATCCATTCTAAACCTTAACTGTGTTTCTGTACCAATGATTTCCAACTCAAAGGCTTTGCATTGACAATTACACACATGCACGCACATACCTACATATGCTTCTCTGTTAATTAAGATATACTTGAATCCTTTAAGATTCTTTCCAAAATTTTACTATTTTTCTACAATGCTAGTTAGGCTACCAATTAACCCGACTGAAATATCAGTTTGTCCAATGCTCTTAAAATAGTTCTCTCTCTACACAGCAGAGAGAGACCGGACCATGTCACAGAACCATGTTTTAATCTTCCCATATGCAGATATGGAGTCCTGGCTTGGCTATAACTGTTTTTTGCTAACCTATCAAGGGATGAAGACATTTGGTATGACTTATTCACAACTCTACTTACCCACATTCATTTTGTTAGTTCAGAGCAGTACTGCTGAGCCACGCTATGAGAATCATCACCATATCCTCAGTGATCTGTTTGCCATGGCCAATGCTATCAGTTAACACAGATTTTGCACGTTAATAGAACAAGTAGGACAGAACAGCAACAGGAGAGCACGTTAAGTGTTACAGCACCTGGGTCACACCTTACTTCGATCTCCCCTAACATGCCACCCCTGAAACAACAGCACTACTTCCCACTGCCAGGCCTGGCTGCATGCTGTCAGCTGCCCCCGGGCGTGGACACAGGCAGCAGATTAAACTGCTCAGACGCGACATGGCTGAAAGTCTACAAAGGGCTTCTCCTCCCCTCAGCTTGCACCAAAATAGCTGGGGAAAACGTAGAGGCTCAAGCCCCTGGATGTTCCCCAGAACCTCAATTTACAGTCAACCTTACACAAAGCTAGTAAGCTTCGGATGTCGATGAAGTCTTCAGGACCACATTGGTCCTCACCTGGGGGCAGTAAAAGGAAGATAGGAGTAGAAATAGTCCCTTCCACAAGCCCTGGCTGCCCGGGTATTCTTGCTGGTAGCAAATCTTTGATTTCTCAGCTTTAGTGGTTTTTGAATTGAAATCACCTGCGGTGTACTACACTTCCTAACACGCCTTTGTCCATTGGGATAAATGCACATTTCTGTGCTCTGGTCAAAAATGAGACTTTTTCCCTGATCAAAGGAACCAGAACTTTCATGTTGCATAAACCACTACAGAAATGAAAATAGTTTTCCCAGATAAGAATGAAAAAAGGACAGAAAACTTCCTACATAAACACAATAAAATAGATACTCAAGTCACATACCAAGCATTTTATAGTGGTTTGGGAAAGAAAAGAAATATAAAATTGGAAGTTAACATTCCTCATGGAATGAGATTAGAGATATTTATTTTACGCTCTACTTGAGACATCATAGTAATTTTCATCTGCACTAATAAAAATAAATCAGAAGCTGATCTTCCATGCATTAAAATTACCATTTCATGCAACAGTCACAATGTTTCCGAGACATATGTGCCCTTTGGAACTCGTGCCACAAATAGAGCTGAATTTAAGGACTGCTGCGTGCACAAATTTATTACACCAATTCTTTCCAAAGCAGGATATCATCGCGTACAAAATCCCATGTGAGCAGCTACAGAAAAGCATCCAGCACTGAGTAAAGACTCTTAGCTTTCAGGAGAAAAATAATTAGAATTGAGAAACTTAAAGAAATAATCATATTGCATGATACCAACTGTTGGGTGACCAGCAGAGCCCTGTTTGGAGAGCACTCATCACCCAGACAGGAATTAATGAATTCACAAGCAGTCCCCCCGTCTGCAGCCCAGCCTCTCACAAAGATGCTCATTTGCAGAGCAGGATACAACTTGCTGTTAGACAGGGGAAGTTCAATATTCATTAACCAAAAGAGCCCCCACTTTGTGCTGCTGTCTGCAGTACAAATCATCTGCCTGTGGGTTTTGTCAATCCCACCGCCCGCTGTTTTGTGAACGCTGTACCTAGAAACACCATGCAATGCATCAATACTCTCAGCCCTCAGCTGGGGCGTTTTCACAGCCAGAGTCCAAAGCTAGGAAACTACAAGTGCTTTCTGAGCAATTCAAATAGAAAATGCTGGAAAGATGAAAGGTTGCATTTTAAATTTGCATACAGCAACTCCTCACAACAGTTCCCTCTTTGAGAAAGAGCGATGTGAGAGGGGAGGATTGAAGCGGGCAGTTGCCCTTTGGAGATTTACTCCAAATCCTCCCAGGTAGCTCTGCAGCAGGCTTGCAAATGCGTGCTTTTGTTTTGCAACTCAAGATGGTAATACATTCAACTGTGCTCAAGCAAAGTTGTCAGGCACACAGATTTTGAGGAGATAACACAGCGAAGGCACAGGGACTTGATATAATCGTACAAAGATGCAGACAGAAGCTGCTTCTTCCTTGCTCTTTACTATCCGCTGTCCCCACTGTTGTGTTGGATGGGAAATGCACAGCACAACAGCTTCAGAGCAAAGGGAGGCTGGGGCAACCTTCTCCTCAGCTGCCCAAGGCATACTGCTCTTGTGACCCAAACCCAAGCCCCGCTCGCCCACCAATACCTTGGCTCTTCCAGCTCAGTAAAACACAAACTGCTGCGTTCAGGTACATGAGATGTACACGAGCTCACTCTGCTCTAGCAAACACTGCCAGGTGAAAATCCAGGTTTCTGAAGAGGTCAAAGACAACCTTTCTTAGATTCTTCTGTGGCTATATTTCTACCACTGAGTTCATCAGTAAGTCTTGGCAACGCGCAGTTAACCCGAGAAGTTCAGTCAAGCTGGGCATGGAGATAACTAGGTATGGTAGAGCCCCAGTACTACAAAAGCTGTCAAAAAGACCTGCTTCCAAGTCTCTGGAAGCCATACAAAGAAGATGTTCATAGCCATCTGCCTGGTCCCCGTAAGCACACAGTCCCAGCAGAGGCACAGGTCATGCTGGAAAAAAGCAAACTGCAAAGCCCCCCAGACGTCTTTCTAGTACCACACGGGCTGAAGCCTGCCACTCCAGCACTGGCACCGCTTGGTCACGCGTGTGTTTCCTCTCTTCACTGTATGCCTGCAAATGCTCTTTAAAACACAGCTATGTCACAGTCCTGTCACCATGTTCCAAATAACTCATATGAATGTCTCGCATTTTTCAAGTGGTGTCATAAACGTGGTGCTGCACATGCCACAAACACTGACATATTTCACTAATACAATCCAGTAGCAGCATACAGAGAATATTTATGCAGCTCTTTATTATTTTTTTATGAAAGGTAAACGACCCTTTTGGTGAAATGGTGACTTGTGCTGACAGCATCTTTGTTTTTAGGAAAAAAATACCAGTGGAGGGAGGTTCGGCAGGTTTGCAAATTAACAGAGGGGTACAAAATTTCTCTGGCCTTGTCATAATAAAAAAAATTCTCTTCTTCCAAAGACTTTACTGTCAGTCATCTCTTAAGCTGGTCTTGCTACACTAGTTACTTCACACAGTAATTAGTAGAAATATGAATGAGCTAAAGATGCATATAAATTAAATCTATATATTGACTGAGTCTTGAAACACACATTTCCATGATTTAGAAGTCACCTCCTCAATATACTTTCATATCTTAAGGTCAAATATTTCTAAACGAGGAAATGGGTGATTCTGCTCATTAGTGCAGGGCTGAGACTAAGCAAAGTCAGCTGCACGTGCCGATCTGCTAAAGCATTCCCAGGCCAAGGAAGCAGTAAGATTTCAGATGTCTGTCTAATTAAGTCTTCTTAATTGCTGTTTTACTAATTGGGGTAGAGTGGTTTTGTCATGATTTTAGCTGTTGACGAACAATTAAGTAGAATGCAGCATTAATTCCTTCTTTAACTACCGAGGAAGGCCAACACATGTTCAAACTCCAGTGAAAGAAACCAAACTGATCAGAGCGATGTGGTTTTAGCGCACGCCATCTCACGAGGTGGGAAGCCAGGCAACCAGCACCCATTCCCACCACGCCAGCGGCAGGAGATCACTGCAACATTCCCAGCCCAAGCAGGTAAGATACCAAAACCTCAAGTCTTTGCGCTTGCACTTTGCTCTCTGACAGCGGTAACAACCTTTGAAGGCCATGCCAAGGTGACTCTTCATCAAGTGACTTTTTTCTTCTTCTTCTTTTCTTACATGTTTTCTGGTATTCTACTTTACTTTGTAGTATATATATATATTTCAGGCAAAAGTCTGTTTGCATTTGTACAGATAGTTCACATTAGCACGTATCTTTGCAATAAAGATCTCTCCCACTGCTAGTACTGAACCCAGCCCTTTTCTACTCTGCTAGGAACAAACTTTTCAGTATTTTTAAGCACTTACAGAACCAAGAAAGACCTGCGTAAAGTCTCCTGTGAATCAAATAGTGCTTTTTCATAGCAGGGAGATACGCCAAGGTAAAAGCTGATGGTTCCTGGGTTTTCTAGAGCTGGCCTATTGGTAAAAGAGCATCTCAGCTGCACTCCCTGCTGTCACAAACACAAGGAACTTGAGGCTGAGCTGTGCCTTGGACCTGCGGCATTCACTCTGCAGGTGCAGAAAGGAAAGAGCCCATCTGCGGTTTCATCACGTGTGCGGGACAATTGCTGCAGCCCGTCCCGGCGTGGCCCTGCTGACCGGGGCTTTGGCGCCGAGCTCGGGGCTGGGGGCGTTTTCCCACTGAATCAGCCAGGCAGATGCAGTGTCAGCTTTCATGGATCTGGCGCTGTTGAAACCAGGAATTATCTGAAGTAATTGGGAAAGAAACTGGGCAAACCCATTCCCCTTCTCAGCAATAAATCACCTTGGGGAAATTGGGCAAAGCCAGGTGAAAGACCCAAGTGGTGCTCTCCCAAACACCCTTCCCTTGGGAGGCAATTTAAGAGCAAGATTTGACCTGAAACTGTAGTATCCACTACTTTCCCTACAGCCTTCAGTTCCCCTCCCCAGCCCTCTGGGACACCCCTGGCTGCTCCTGCCTTCAGTCCAGATGCACTTTTCCAAATGACATCAGTGCAAGCTCCCCGGGGTCCCCAGGCTGCATGCAAACCGCACCTTGAGGGGAACGAACACCAGGTTTCTAATTGAGCTCTTTATTTAGGTGCTGGAAAACCATTTGCACACACATCCTTGCTGAGTTCCTCAATCTTTTCCAACAGAGGACTAAGATTTGTCTTCAAGCTACGGAGGAAGCTTGAAGAGGCACAAGATAGCCCAAAGAAAGTGCAATCCAAGACTCTGGGGACCAGGATGGTTTTAGGGCACCAGCACTTAACGCTTGTTCTCTGCTACATCACAAAGTGGCCTCTAGACAAGTCCCATTATCTCCCTGGCCCTCTGTTTCCATCTACCAAACGTGGATAACAGCCTGCCTCTAGTAGGGAAGGACGCCTTGATAAATGTACTAATTACCACCAGACACCCCACCCAGCAAGTAAGAAAAGAGGCCATTCATTTGCCTAAAAACCTTCCAGTTATAAAATCAGCACTAGAAAACTGTGCAAATCAAGACCCTGGAACCTGATAAATTAATTCTATAATTCCCATTGATTTAATTAATAAGAAAACTCAAACCTAACATGAAATAGTTTATATTGATCAGCATACAAAATCCTTTCGTACGCTGAGAGCAAATCCATTTTTATTATTCTTAGCACTGTAGAAACTGTCAGCAAACTGCTCAGCGGTACTTCCACTGAGGAGCAGCCCTTGCAACCCAGCTGTAGCTCCACTGCTCCATTTGTCATCTCAATGCACCATTTGTTCCTCAGAACACCGATCATCTTACACAAAGCAGTTGTCATGCGTCTTCCCAGTCCCAGCCATTTCAAACACTACACATTCCTCTCCACACATGCTCATAAAAATCACTTGCCATAAGAGTTTTAAATGGTCCTTGTCAAAACATCAGAGCAGAAGGTGTTCAGGACAGAACCTCGGATTCCTTGTGCTGCTTACTGAAACACCCATCCACACAGCCTTGTATAATAGGCTTTTCTTTTCGCAATGCACCACTGAGATACTTGGATGTGGCTTGTAAGGGAGAAGAATTATGCAAGGAGGGGAAGAGAGAAAGGCACAGCAACCTTAAAATAACTTCATGCAC
The DNA here is from genome assembly GCA_013399115.1 of Anseranas semipalmata. Lineage (NCBI taxonomy): Eukaryota > Metazoa > Chordata > Aves > Anseriformes > Anseranatidae > Anseranas > Anseranas semipalmata. The sequence goes on from VXAA01006376.1 coordinate 2,143,981, forward strand.
ATAAGAGTCTACAAAAAGTAAAGCCTGTCTATCTGTAATAGAAACCATTAGGAAGTGATTTAAAGTAGTTTGGAAGTATTATTTGAGTGGTTGTTCGAACACCTCCTTTAAAACACAAACGATCATCAGGCTATTTATAGTCCCCGTGGAAAAGCTCCTCGCTTCAGCCAGCCAGGCACAGAGGCCGGGTCTGTTGTCAGTGAAGAACAAATTTTGAGCAACTCTAGTGGATGTGAGCAAGTCACTAGATTTATCTCAATTTAACCGATTTCAGAAAACTGAAAGAAGCAATACTCAAGACAAGCACTCTCAATCTCTTAGAAACTCAAACCCCTACTAGACCCGCTGTTGTATAGATAGCAATTGCTCATTTATTGACAGCAAAATGCTGTGGATCAAGCCTTAGTATTTGCTAATATCTCAGGCTGAAACTGGACTTTAATGGTCCAATCCAACTCCCATTACAAAGAAAGGATTGAGTCATATTTTCTTTAATGGAGTTGCATGAAGTTGTAGCAGTTAGGAAAAAATATCAGGAAATTTTTTCCTGATCAGGAAAAAAAAATCAGGATCAGGAAAAAAATAAAATTTTTGGACCAACTAATTTTTACTGACTATTTTATCGATATGAAAACTCCAAATTTAGGGCTACAAGAGAGAATTTCAACTATACTGTTGTTTTCAAATTTAAAAAATGAAGCGTTGAGAAGTAGAAATCCACCTCTCATTCAGTTGGGTGTTATTCAGAAGTAACCCTGGTGAAGCCAGGGCAGCTCCAGGAACATAAATATGAAGTGACAAGGAAATCCAGCCTACTATTCACATCACATATTTCATGCTTCTTTCTGTTTCACAGTAATACACCAAGTTAAGCTGCTTATTAGATGGGCATATTCTCCTAACCGCAGCCAGATTTGTATTTTATGTTGGGCTAACCATCAGTACTGACTGCCCTTTAATCATAATACTGCTGTCATTTGTGGTTCCACTTTGGAAGATACTTGCTTTAATACACAAACTGCATAGCTGTTAACGTTGCTATACCCCAGAAGAGAAAGGCATATGAGTAATTCTGAGAGGGACTTTATTGTAACCCCTCCCGTTTATACATCTTGCACATTTTCCTCAAATATTTCTGTTAGTCTATATGATGCTGTAGCATATGGTTCCAAGCCCCCCAGCACACCAGTTTGTAAACAATGACCTTCCTGACATGACCTAGTAACAGCTAATAGCTATGCCATAAAGAACAAAAGGGTTTGTTGCACAAAAGGGTCTTCTACAAAATGAAAAAAAGCCCGAATGCTTTTTATTAGCAGGATTGCTAATAGATGCATGCTTCTCATGTGATCTATATGGATTTGAGAAATGTCTAGTATCAGTTAATGAAGTTATCCTAGAAAACACAAACCCCCAAACAGCATTTCAGAATGCATACCAGAGCCTGGCAGCTTATGAATGAAATGCTCCATAGGTGTTTGTGTACATTTATAATTTAATACACCACATTAAGAAATAAGACTGCAAATGACAAGCTGACACTTCCAACTGCGTACACCACATAATGATATCTTCTGCCAGGGCTTTGCTAGCCTCCTGAGCAACTTCTCATTTGAGACAAACACAAGGATCCAAAGGATCCAAGTCACCTCTAGCAACTGAGTAACAAACTGCAGTGACTCTGCCTTTACAAAGTTTTTATTGTGGGTGTTTTAAAACAATACGTAACAAACACCTGAAATGCTGTTTAACCTATGCACACGCTGTGAACAATAGCACAGATCCCATCCCTGATGTGCAGAATTAGTATGAGGTTTACGCTGGCTGAAAGGAAAGCACAGAGGCTGAAAGGATCAGAAACCTCTCCTCCAGGTCTTGGCACAGCAGCACAGCTACAAGAGAGGCTGCTAACCCTGTCCTCCAGCAGCGCTCAGAGATGGGGAGCACTAATTGCACCTCTCCCTCCACCTGCTCTCTTTGGAGCAGGAGAGAAAGATGCCAGGGGACACTGATCCTTAGCAGGGACACGTATCATGGCCTACTGCCTGGTTCTCACCTCTCCTATGTTGTAAGTATGAGGTGTGAGAGGTTCAGCTATGTCCAAGTCCTCCTTCATGGCCTGAAAGAGAAGGGTCACATCTCACCTTGCTCTACTCCAGATCTTACTTTCAGCATGCATCCCAAATTCGTATAAAGTCACTGCTCATCTCAGAGGCCGACATTCGTATTTGACAGCTCATGTAGGACCAAAGAGCCAAATACTCTAAGTGCAGTAAGAAAAAAATCTCTTCCCTAAATAGCTAGTAGCCCAAGTCCTTAAAATGCCCATGCTCAGATACTGTTCCTGACTTCTGAAGAACTGGGCACCTGCCCCAAATTATTTAACTTATTTTAAAATATCTGCAAGGTTACAGGTCTAGTATACTTACCAATTTGTCAAAACAATGTATTTTGAAGAAGGGAAAACAAAGAGCATTCTAAGCTGTGATCTTCCAAACTTTGCTTGCTTCCTGACATGGTTGCACTGGCCGTGATTGGTGCAGTAACCATTATTAAAATGACTTTAAAACAAAAACACGCAAAACCAAACAAAAACACGCAAAACCAAACAAAAACACGCAAAACCAAACAAAAACACGCAAAACCAAACAAAAACACGCAAAACACACTCCAGCACAAAATTACTTGATTCTGTCAAATCAGATCTTTGTGGTCATGTGCCATGACCCAGAAGAATAAGTCGATAAGCAAAATTAACTACTTCATCTGTCTTTCACTTTGTTTTTTTTTTTCTGCTAATAGGTATTGTAGCTTACCCCTGACCTTTGAGAAAAACACACGGGATCCCACCGTGTCTGTGACACAGGTGACAGTGGGGGGGGTTGTGTCAGAGACCCCCAAACATCTCTAACTCAAAACCACTCGACTCGCAGAAGCTCCAGCTGTTAGATGCAGGGTGGGAAATAGAAAGAAGTCACCCGAGTCAAAACTGCAATCAATCTTCTAGTGGATAGCCTACACATTTTAAGGCTTCATACCCCAAACCCAAGGCCTTCTACTGGATCCACTGTTTGCAGCCTTGGTGAATTATTTCATACTGTGTCACCTAATGGCCAAGTCATAAGTGACCCATGTAACTATAACCTCAAACTCATTTCTCCACATGCAGATAAAGCTCTGCAGAGTTTCAGTTCCCTGAATAAGATAACAGATTTGAATGAAGTGATAGAAAAGATCAGAAGACCTCAACAGTCATCTTTGTTTTTCCCAGACCCGCTGAGTACACATAGCATCTTGCCTGTGCTCCAGCTTCAGTAACGAAGTGTCCTGGCAGCAGCCCGCGGACTGCCACAGAGCCCTGATGCTTGCGGAGGGCACCTTCTCCAGTCCGCATGGCAGAGCAAGGGGTTGCACGAAGATGATCTTTGCCTGAAGTCTCCTCTCTTGCCTGATTTGTAGATCCCTGCAGAATCCTCATTCCTCTCCTGAGCTCCAGCCCACTGAAAGCATCAGACCTTCTGCCTGCACCAATGCAGAAAGTTGCAGCTTCTTGCACTTGTAGCTTTTTTTTCTATCTGCTTTGATTTGTGGACAATAAATTCTCTGGAACATGAGCCTCAAGGCTGGGTGACCAGACCCTGTGTGCTATGTGATGTTTGTACACGTGCATTCAAACAGACTATATGTACATGTTCAAAATTGCTGTAATCAGGAAATGAGCCACAAAAATGTGTAAATGACGGCACATTAATCTTTTTTCATAGCTTAAATTAGAATCTTTGGAATTTCACAGCCAGAGACTTTTAAATAGGTCAAAAATGTGATAATCACACTTAATGATTACACTCATATGTGTTGCATCAGAGCTAGGAGCAAGAGAACCTGAGCAGAATGGATATGAACTACCGCTATGTTCAAAAAATCATTTAACAAACCTCAGGTGATTTTTATGCCAAGAACAAAACACACAGCCCAGGCTAGAAGTTTTTTTTGCTTTTGGTCCTGCTTGTCAGAACTGAGCTGTGAGATTCCGTATGATCAGAAACTAAATGTTGTGCCTCTGCATCATCCTTTTAGCTGGCACTGCAGATTAGCAAAGGCTCCACATTTGACCACTTCCAACTGGAGAGATTCAGTGAAGAAAAGAAAGCCTTTCCCAACTAAGAAATATGCTTTAGTATTGCACTTGTCTACACAGATTTCAACCCCGGTACACAGAGCTAAAACACATCCCTAGGTAACAGCATTTTGAATTCTCTTAATGAAACGAACAAGAATCCACAGAGCGATCCCAATAACCATCTAGGCTCTAAACCAGGGAAACACTTCACAATATTTCTAAGCTCACACACACACACTTGTGTTCTCTTTACACCAACTGGACCTTATGTACAATAAGCCTGATGGAAAACTTGCGAGAAGAATGAGAATTTCAATGAAATACACCATAGCTGCTAATTAATCCCGTCCTGTCAAGCTGCTCAGATATAACCAAAAAGGTAAACCAAGAAAAAAAAAAAATCAGCTATATTTTGTGTCAAGCTGAGGAAACAAAGTCAATGTTTGTCTACTGTGAAAGTACAAAGTCAGCAGGGGAGACTGCTTGGAAGCCTGTAAGAAAGCTACAGAGAAATGTTTTTTGGTTTCTTTTTTTCCTCCAGTCAAAATTGGCTTCTTCTGAAAAACAAAGCAAGGGAAAAGATGAAAGGCCTTCTTTTCTGAAGCCAAAGATGAAGAGTACAAAGAATATTAATGACTAACAAGTCTGTCCATAAATGCCATGAGCTTAGCTATAGTAGGGACAAAAAGGAAGAACAGCTCTGCTATTAACTAATGAAGTTTCTGATCTAACAAGCAGTGATGAAGGCTGATTGGGTCATTTACGGAAAGGAGCACTGGTTCAGAAGAACACAGATTCCCTACGAAGGATAAAAGGAAAGAGAGAGAGATGCCATTATACACATCCGAAAGCTCAGGATGATTGTGGCTCACTCACACAGCATGTAATGCTAGTAAATTCCCAATTAGGGCTCGTCTCTCCCTGCTGCATGTTTGTATGCACAGGTACTCCAGATGTCTGTCCTGCAGGAAATTTAAGAATTGTTTCAGATTTGCCACTTGCCCTACATGGTACTTCCTAGGCAATTCAGTTACAAAACACTGTATTTTCATGAATCACATTTCCCAAAGGAAAACTTCAAAACACAAAGAGGTTTGCCTTTGTCACGGTTATCGAATCCAGCATGGGCCTGCCCAGCCAGCACAGCTTCCCAGGATCCTGGCATCCCCCGAGCCAGGAGGGATTTATTGACAAAGGGCAGAGCAGCAACAGAGGCAGGCACCCAGCCTCTCACCTTCACACCGCGACGTACGAGCACCGCCGTGCAAGATCAGCACAAAGCACACTCCTCCATGCTTGACATTCGCCCGTTCTCGTTTGAGAAATTCTTTGAACTTAAGGAAATAAAGCAAAACAAAACCACAGAGAAAAATAAAGAGCCAGAAGTGACACTAAGCAAACTTCAGATTTGGAAACTGATTCATTTGCCAGCTCATAGGCACACACACCTAGTGTGTCTATATTTATATGTGTAGACTCAGGCTTTCTGCTCTGTAGAGGCATTCTGAGCATTTTTAAATCAGCAAGAAATCAAGAATCATTGCACTTCCAGTAGAGAAGATGGAAAAATCCCCCCTGGTCTAAGCTGTGATCATTCAGGTTACAGGAGTCTTGAGGCTGCAGCTCTCCTTACAACACCCAGCAAGACTGAGAGCCAGAACAGATAAAAAAAGAAAGTATTTGACATTCTTTCCCTTGACAGGCCATTGCTCACTCCTGCAGACAGACTGTATTTTGGATTGGAGTCTGATTCAGTAGGTGATATGAGAAGTCTTTGTGCTAACTTCGGAGGCTGTGGGATGGAAATTTGGGGAGCGTTCTTGTAATGTTAAAGCTGGCAACATTTAACCAAGCACTGCCAGAGAGCTGTGCTGCTGCCCCTGTCTTTCAGGGCTGGGTACTGAAGGCTGCAAGTTCAATGCCCAGCGTTGTCCCTAACACACATTGGTCTCAGCAGACCCCCAAACTCTCAGCATCTCCGCCTGAGAAGTGGGGATAATGACATGTCCCAGCAGCAGCATGAAGGCTTGTTAATGCTCGTAAGCACTTTGTAGATAAAGAACATCAAGACAGCAGTTAGCAGAGGGATTTGGGGCCGGCAGACAGACATAAATCCGAAGTACATCATATATGCTTTTAGACAAGTATAGCAGCAGATCAGTTCCCTGTATTTAGTGGTTGTGGGCTCCATCCTCTCAACATGCTGAGCACTCTGCCTTTGATCCAAAAAAATGAGTCCAGGGAGAATATTCACATGTTTAACATTAATCATATGCTTAAATGCTCTGAATCTATAAAGACGGTAAAAGAGAAAAGTGTTCCCCAGCTCCAAAACAAACACGAATTCCCAGAAGTTATATTTAGGACATGAGTAAACATTTGACCACTGGAGAAAAGGCCTCTGCTACACACCTGCTAAGCTTCTGCAGCCCTGAAGAAACCTCGAGGTGGGAAGGGTGTCTGGAGTGAGTTTGCCGAAACAAACCATTTCTTAAATTGCCAATGTGATGCTACTAGAAAGAAGCACCCCAGAGCATTTGAACTACTTGGGTCCCTGAACAAGGAAAGCAGGAAAAAAAGAAAACAACCGACAAATGAAGTTTACTAAGGAACTCATCACATAGATTTAAGCTTACAATTAGAAATCAATTTCTTACTACTATTTCCTTTATTTACTGTCTACTGTGAGAGAACAGGTTTTCCTCAGCAGACAGGCACTGCCACCAGGACCTCACAAGCACCACGAGCCTTGCAGCAGGCATTGGCAGCGCCTCGAGCATCATCTCCTTAGCCCTCTACATCAGAGAGAACTTAAACACTAAGCAAAAGGCTTTGCGATGCCCCCCACCTTCCCCTGTAAAGCCTTATTCATTTTAAGCACACACTGATCTCTCATCTCAGCTACCTGAAACTTCTAACTCACGTTTACATCCTGCTAAACTCCTGGCCTAGCTAATGGCTTGGGGCTACGAGTCTCCTACACTTGCTGGCCAGGGTGTCCAGAGGTCTCTCCTCTTGCATCAGCCCCACCTCACTTCCTGCAGGTGCCTCAAGTGGCTCCAGCAAGGCCACAGCTCTGCTTTTGCACAGGTGAACTCAGCACAGCAAGAGAAGGTACCCGCAGCAGCGGGTGAGCTGAGCTCCACGTGGTCACACGCGTGCACTACTGGAGAGCAAAAAGTGCTTCAAGCTACACTCATAACTGCAGCGTGGACACATCCCTGCCCGGATCAGTGTTGGGAGCATAAACAAATAACTGGCTTCCAGAGATGATTTTCAAAACTCTGTTCAACACGCATATATAGTGAGAAAAGCCTCAGGCAATTAAAGGACCACCATCCAGAGCTTGATTGCTCTAACAGATCTGTAAACATTACCCAGCTTACTCACAGCAACATCACGCTTCACCAGCGATGTGAAAAGGACAAATCACTCTCTCTGTCTAAATCACCCACGATGCTAAATGAGGTTCTTAATTATTTCAAAGGTTTTTTAAAGAATCCTTTAAGATTATTGTCCCCAAGTTTGATTAAATAACACTTTAAATCCTTTCAGCTGAACATCATTATGTGAAGCTGACTTGATGGTATAATAGAAATGTTTTGTCCTCAGCTAATGAATTTTTGTGAAGTGTGCTGTATTTTAACAGTACTCACCACTTTTAACTTAATAAACCAGGGGGAGCTATATCAGTCACGTCTTACAAAGGGTTAACAAGGTAATTATCTTCCTTGGTTGACTGAATTAGAACTATACAAAACACTGTGCTTCAGAGGAGACAGAAGCGTACTCCTACCTTCACCTGCCGCAAACCAAAAACCACAAGGGACGGAATGACATCGCTCGGTGAGGCTGCAGGAAGTCCAAGGGAAGTAAAGTAAAGAAAAGAAATGCTGGTTTTGTTTCTCCTCCTTGGTGAGACACTTTGCTGTCCTAAGGCTTGTAGGTAGTACAGAACAACACAGAATACAGGTACTGCGCCTCATTAGCACAAGCTGGCAGATCCACCACTGGGGAAACCCTCTGGAGAGCGCTGAATGCCCCAGAAGACACCACCGTGACTTTCTCACCATTTTCCCAGAAGAAGCACTGTCTCTCATGATGGGGTAAGCTGCAAGGCATAACCGCAACTCAGAGCATCTCTGACAATAAGCTCAGACCACTCGAATATGACCAGTACCTTTGCTTTGTTCTGTGCCCCCACTAGAACCGCCCAGGAGAACAACTCTAACAGACCTTCACAGACAGGCACTCTTCCCTGGCTAGAAACTCGACTCATCCTTTGCTCTACCATTTCTTTCTTCAATCTAGAAAGACCTTGAGGGTAACAAACGAATGCATTCCCCATCCTCGCCCTTCACCCGGTCCTTCCCCATCCTACACAGGCAGTCCACTCCTCCTCCCATCCCTAACAAAGTAAGCAAGACGTACAGAACCCTGGAAAGCAGAGGCAAGGCGCATCTTGCAGAGCCGAAGGGGGCAGAGACACCTCCAGGCAGGAGGTGCCACCGGCTGCACCACAGAGCAGTTATCCTATAGCAGGAGCTGAACACAGAGAAGGCTTGCTGGAATAGACCTTTCATCTATATTGGCTTAAGAATGGCAATTAACTTCCAGTCTAATTTCCTTCTGACCTAAATCCAGAATGACTCCCATTAGGTAATTACCGACATGTTGTCACTCTGGATTGTGGTCTCAAATAAAGAGCCTATGAAGCTACTAAAACAAATACAATCCTTTAAACTATGAAATACCTGCCCAGGAAATTTATTCTGTGGAATATACATGTCTGTATTTTGGGTGTCAGTAACAACACAAGACGGACTACCAGGAAACTACATTAAAGAACCATCAAGTCCAAAGAACGCAACCCAGACACAAGCCAAGCAGTTCCTCCTCCATGCTTCTCGTTTCCCCCATCTCCCAGCATTTCATGCTGTACCAGAGCATCGCTGGGGGCCAGTGTGGGTCCTCACAACCCCCCCCCGAGCTATATGGTGTCACCCAGGAACACCCTGGGTACTATGATCAGCACTGACAGGGTCTGTGCAGCTGCTCCCATGCCCCGTTAATTGGGTACTACGGACACGCTCATGCTGTAAGTGCATCTTTGACATAACGTAGCATGACAATTTCTTCAGAGCCACAGAAATGCAGAGCATACAAATAAACCTGAATGCTGAAACCATTTCATTGTTCATAAGAATATGCACACTGCACCTGTTACGACCAAGGGCACTGCCTGCGCCTTGGAGCTGATTATTTCAGCCTCCAACAAACCTGTCTGTCTTGGAGGGCTGTTAAATTCCAGAAGCAAATAAACACAGCAAAATTATTTTACAAAAAGAAATCATTACCAGATATACAGAGAGAGGTCTTTAGATCCAAGGGAAAGAAAACAATCCACAAACTGACATTTTTCCCTGAGCTTCTCTTACAACAGCTGAGTCAGTTTAAATTAAATTTAGCTGGAAGAAAATAACTCCAAGATTGACACTGGTAAAGTCCAAGCCCGAAACACATGTTTGGGCGCCCAGCCGCACCCCCGGGCTCGGCACAGAAGGGCGGGCAGGCAAGAGGCAGCCGGGCACGGCCGGGGGACGCTCCCCCGAGCCCCATCCCGGCGGCGGGGAGCAGCCCGCGGGGGTGACGCTCCCGCAGCGCC
>VXAA01006376.1:2154274-2196135 GCA_013399115.1 Anseranas semipalmata
GGGCGTGAATCCGCCCTGCGAGGGTTCTTAATGAAGTACAGATGTTCCCTGATATAATTATGTCGTCCTCCTCCTGGTAATTGGCTTTGGCAGTCATGCTGATAGAAATCCCCGAGTGCGGCTCCCGTGCAGTCCCTCCCGCTCGCTCAGGGGCAGCATGGAACTGGGACCCCCTGCTAAAACCGCAGCCGGATCCTGCCCTCACCTCGCTGTGGACCCACAGTGTGCGGGAGAGACCCCTACGCATCCAGACCCCTGTTCCCGTGAAGCCTACATTCAGAGACCTGTCAGAGACCAATGGATGCTTTTGGCTCACAGACAGTGAAAATAAGGGGCAGTGCTTATTTACTTATTTCTTCCAGTACATGTCCTTAGAAAGCAAAATGACTGGGTCACACATGAAAAGGGAAGATGTGACATCTCAGTTTTACAAAGGAAAGGTTACAGCAAGTGCTGGGGGAAGGCTTTGGAAGAGGAGCACAGCCTCACGTGAGGACGGCCACAGAGGATGTCCTGGCTGGATGAGCAGGACCAGCACTTGCCTCTGCTGCTCCCTTGCTCTACCTGTGCTCTCAATAGGCCAGGTGAGCTGCAGCTGGTTAAGACACTCCAGTTCTTCCCAGCTTCGTTTGTCTTTAGAGCAATTGCCAGTGAGGACACGCTAACACAAGCCAGATGCGCAGGCGTTTTATGTGTGTATGTGGGGAAAATGGATCAAGCCCACAAAATCATCTTGCAGAGGACAAGCAGCCAACACAAGGTTACGATTTCTAGTCACTACAGGCCCCAGACCAGATTGCTTTTCCCTGATGACTCAAAGCTGAAACGTGGCTGCACCACGCCTGCTGACACTTGGCACTGTGAGGGGTGTAAATACTTCAGATAACCAGGATTAGGGAATTCTCCTAACCCAGGGGGGCAGAGGGGAGCTGCAGACAGCCTGTACATCTGTACCTCTCTCCGTGTGCCAGCCCAGGCAGCGTCTAAGGGGTTGGGCATTCCTGCATGTTAACGCAGAACGCAGGTTGGAAGTGGGCTCCCCCACCTGCAGGAGACCTTGGTTTGCCCTTGGTTGGGCACCTTTGGGTTTTTGCTCACCCTCTAACACCTCCATGGCTGCTCAGAAGTCAGGGAAACCTACATGATCACAGAGATATGAGCGATGCTGTCTTTCAGCCACTATTTTTCATATTCCTGCTTTCTCTTCAGGATCCCCAGAGAGTGAAGGCACAGGGAAGGTACAACGTCAGAGGCAGCTATGTGTATTCCCTGAGCACAGATGTGGCTGCAAGAGGATGGCTGGGGAGGCAGGGCAGGGATGAAGAAACTAAGACTATCCTTTCCTCCAGTTTCACATCAGCCACAGTAGAATCTTTTCCTTAGAAGGATATAAATACAGAAGAGGCGAGGGAAACACAAAATCAACACAACCTGGAATAACGTGGCTTGAACCAGAGGGGCAGGCAGCCTGACAGACTGACTCCACAATCTTTCACTTAAGTTCTTTTCTTTAAACATTAACTTTTTGATTTTAAAGACCCATTATAATTACAAGCTCTCAGTCAGGCTTCCCAATCTCCATCTAAAACCAACACATAAATAACTTCAAAGGATTACATAGTTTAGTCCTTCTTACAGGACAGACACTGGAAAACATTCATCCTAAATGGGGGATTCTTCGTTTGTGAGCTCTTGAGTGAACATACAAGGAGACTAGCATGCTTACCTCGTTGACAACATCCTTGTTTTTCTTACGCCTCATGGACCTTTCAGCAGGAGTATGAAGGTCTTCTCCTCCCCACAGTTCTACGGATCAGTAGTTTCCACCTGTCTCTCATTGACTCATTTTCTATCATCTTTCCAGGTGTTAAGCTGTTAAGTTTATGACTCCCAAGGATCAGCTTTGTCAAAAAGAGGAGGAACAGTGAATTTGTTCCTCTCTAACTTCTGTTACATTTTCCCATCCTCCACCCATTACTAAAGGCAGGTGGTTCAGAGCTGGCTTCAACTTGTTCCTTAGATACTCAGGGTAATCATCGTCAGGCTTTGCCTGTTTCACTGTACCTTTTGCATCTGTGCCCCTCTGCAAGAATTTTCACGTTGTTTTCTGAAGATCTTCTCCTGGAATTAAAAAACGGGAAAGCTTACTGTAGAATTCAGCCAATAACAGGTCGATCACTGATTTTGTTCTTTATTTCATTCATTCCATTTTAAGAATAAATGCTTTCTTAAAGGAAACAAGGTAATGTAACTGTTTGATCCTGAGCAAATAAGAACAATGCATTTTTCCCCCAGTATAAGGCACCTGTCCAACGTTTTATTAACTTTGCTAATTACACTAAGCATCATCCAGTGCTGAACAGTCTTTGATTGCTGATTCCCAGATCACTATAGTTTAGTTGACTGTTAAATGAGAAAAATTCATAGCAGGAAAAATATAAAAAATACATTTTAGACCCACAGTGGCAAAGAACTGATTATACAGTTCTGAATTCTGATCAGCTTCTAGCAGCAATCGTATTTTATGAACCACTGGAAGATGATGTTAAGACTCATACACTATGATACACTTCTGAGCTGTATGGGTACAAGTGAGATTGACTGATAGATCTTACATGTTCAGACATTTATACAAACAAGAAACATTAGTTTTCCATATGTGAATATTTTATGCAGATTTCTACACAGATAATTTGTATCTGCTCTTTCATTTTGTTACCTGTAGTATTACATGTGAACATAATGATAATCTGAATCTACATACACAAATTACTGGAAGGTCTGGATCTGGCACACTGGGGAGTAGTTTCTGGCTGGAAACATTAGAGACATGATAACTATTTAGACAACTATATGAAATGAAATAAGCACCTGTCAAGGGAAAATGCATTGTTATGAAAACTGCAATTGGTATGTTCTCAAATAAAAATGTAGTCTGTGAGAAAGAGTTAATCAGAAATTCTCTCCTGCCACTCTCCTGCCTTACTGCTTTTCTTTTTTCTTTCTCTCTTTTCTTGGGTGAAAACCTGCCACCCAGAAGCAGAGAGCTGAGGAGGCAGAAGCAGCAGAACCACGCTGCAGACGTGGAAAAGCAGTAAATCACCACTCAAAGCAGAGGGTTGGCAGAGGTCCTGAAGTCCAGATTGGTGGCTCTACCTGCAGGGATCAAGCATGCGTGTGCCTGAGGAGGACCCCATCCACGATGAGGGCGCAACACACATTGGGACTGGCTGTGCATGCATGGTAGGTTTGACCTGGAAAATCTTGGACTTCATATTTTTGGTCCTGACAGTAGTTGAGACCCGAGTTCTGCTCCAGAAATAAGAGGAGAAGAAACAAGGCTGGAGGAGACCTATGGAAAAAGCTGCAATGTCAGGCAGTGGTTTCTGGATGACACGTATCCACATTTCCCATTTTTAAGAAGCACAAGGGCCTTTTGACCGTGGTTTTGTGGAATGGATCTTATTTCTGCCTTTTCCTATTTGATCTTCAGGGTACCCGTGCTACAGCCGACCAGAAGAAAACTATATGGAAGCAAGCAGAAAAAAAGAAAAAGAAAAAGCTAGTCAAACTACCGCTAATCTCATCAGTTTATATATGTTGTTTACAATTAGTCTGCTTAAATATTCATTTCCTTACTTCAGTAAAGACTGTATCTTTCCAGGACCCTCACCTTTGTCCATTGTCTTTGTGGCAGACAGGAGAGATAGGTACCAATTACTCAGCTGTTATTTAGTAAGTAGTCCAAAGTACTTTGATGCAGCAGCACTGTAAATGATCATCAGCAGCTAATTGTCTCATTTTAATGCATTTTTAATAAGACACCTGGGAGAATGAAGAAACAACACAAAACCACAAAAAAAAACCCACAATATTTTTGAGTTGGCCTCCTAGTACCTCCCTATTTCTGCCTTACTTCGAAAGGGCTTCTTCATATTAACACACAAAGGGGCAGCCCCTTAGTTTCACCCACCTGTGTGACAGCATCATCCTCTGCCACACCATAACCCATCTGCCATGGGCAAGGGAAGGCAATGGCAGAATCTGTAAAACACCATGGAAAGGATCCAGACAGAAGAGGCCTCCAGTCTGCAGATGTTCCACATCTCCATCACCTTTGTCTCTCTAAGCAACAAAACCACATTTCCTATGTTGCCAGCAGGCTGTAGAAGAAAGGTTGTCATTCCTTGTCATTTGAAATATATGTGATTTTCAAAGAGGAAGAAAAAAGGTGGCAAAGGGGTATATTTTCTTCATCAGCAACTGACTCATCCATTGTTGTTGTTGTTGTTGTTTTGTGAAAGCAAGGGAAGATGTCCTCTGACAGTCACCAGCTTGGTTTCATTAGTTAAAAGATACACCCACCCTTCTGATTTCTCACTCACCCCGCTTAGTGTTACATTCTGTGCTAGTCTCAACGTATACATTTTATTGGCACAACAGGGACTTAATCCCAGTAAGACAGAACTGCCCAAGTCTCTATGGGCAGTTCAGCTTCAGGAAGTCACTGACAGAGCACCCCGTTGGTCTCTGCTGCTGTGATGGCCAGAGGAGAAAGGAGCTTGCTCGGAGGCAGCCATTCACCAAACCACACAAGGAGCTCGTAGATCAAAACCAGCAGCTGGAATTGCACCCAGGAGAAAGAGCGCTGGACATTGAGCAATAGACGTGCTGTGTTCTCAGTTTAATTAGAAAGGTACCTATGGGGACACATTGCCTATGTGCCACTTTTCACTGAGGGATTTATCAAGAATTGAAAGGCACTCCCAGTAAGCCATGTGATTTCCCTAAGATATTCCCCTCACAATTTTGGTATCTGTGCTTTTTTCTTAGCATTGTGATAATTTTTACCAGTTGAGGGCCATCAGCAGTCACAGGGCAGGGGCAGCTGGACCACAGCCACCACAGGCCATCACACAAGCAGCATCTTCACTTGCCCCCAGTGATAATGGCTGGAGCCCCTCATTGTACATAGCAGTTTCTGTCTTTAGCTCTGACATCTTAATGAGAATCTGGCAAGAAGAAGATCTATAGAAAGACACACAGGTTTCAGTAGTAGCTTGCAAATAGCTGTAGATGCTCTCTTAGAGCTGTTGCTGTATAATCACAGGTGGGCACAGAGAGCAGATGTGCACGTCCAGTTAGTGCTGGCCTGCCCAGATGCCTTAGCCTGCAGTCACTAACTGGTTTCAGCTGAGGAGAACTCTGGTCCAAGCTCAGTATCTTTGATGCTTAACAGTATAATGACATTTAACACTATTAGCATGCCAACAAACTGGCTTCTTCTTTTCTATGTATTTTAGCTGCTTAATTCATAAAGGAGTTTTGCACATCTGCAGTACGGAGACAAGGGGCTTGTTGATTCCAGCAGAAGGGCTCTCGAGCCCATGCTACGGCTGTGGTAGAGTGTGAGCACAAACACTCAAAAGTTAGTTGCAAAATTCCCCTTGAATTTTGCTGCTTCTGGGAAATGCCTTGAAGTGAGGTGAGCTGGCTCCTTCCAGAGAGCTGCAAAGCTGCTGATTTTGTTTGAAGCAAGGGGCAGAGGGACACGTTGTAACCATAGGTCAGGGAGGGCATCACTTTTGGGAAATGAGTATTGACACACTGAATCTACTACTATAGAAAAAAAAAAGCTCAAATCCCATAGCACTTAATAGCCCTTTGTTGACGCAGATTATTTTGACAAGACCTCCAGGAAACTTACTTTCTCACTGCAAACCCATTTTCACTCTGTTTTTGCCCTTACTGTATTTCATCTCTTTTTCTAAGCTGGATTTTTCTTCTCCACAGATGAGATCCCAGTTTCTTTCCAGACTTGGACAATGGCGCAGTTGAAGAGGGTGACAACAACAAGCTTCTTCTCAAACTACCACACAAAAGACGTCAGTCAGGATATTTACAATAAATACAGGCTCCGAGTGTGAGGGCTCCCATTTCCTGGCAGTGTTGCTCTACACAGTGTTTTCTCTGGAAGGAATCAATTACATCAGTGGCCTCAGGAATGTACGTTGAGATGGTTTAATCAGAGTTGAAAATCACAGTACAGAAAGGGGCTTCAGTTCTTCTGGCTGGACACAACGTACCCAATTTGGGAGCCACTGAGGAATTTCACTGATATCAGACTCATTAGCTCATCTCCATCCAGTGTTAAAATGGCTGGTGGCAGTACTACGGACCTGAGTCAGAGGAGCACTGAAGCACATGCTAACTTTAGTTTCTTCAATTAGACTTCAACATGTGCTCTGGGCTGAGGATATACCACAATACCCACAGAAATCACAGCACTGTTCAACAGGTAATTTGTTTTGGGCAGTGAATTCCTCGGTAGATAAAAGTTCTGCCATGTTTCCTGTACTCCTGCCTGTTGCTTGGCTCTCCCTGTTGGCTTTATTCTTGCACTGCTACGCAGTCTTTCAGGACACAACAGTTCCTCTTCGTTATATATTTGTACATCAAGTGCAAATAAGGCTGTAGTTTCTATAGCTCTCGTAACACCAATTATTACAACAGGAATGGATTAAGTGCAAGCTTTATTGCCCTCCTAAATAGAGGCTTATATTTAGACCCTCATCTTTCTTGTATTTTCCTCAGTGTGTGAAATGGGTCTTTACTCAGCCCAGCTTGCTTTAGATCCCCATGAGGCAAATTGTCTGTGGGTGGAATGACATCTATTTGAAAGGAACAATATTAAGTGAGAAGTAAAGATTAAAAGGTCTGGAAAACTTCTAAGACTTCAGCTGACATGTTGAGTAACACCAAGGTTGTGGCAAGATGACAGAAGCCGCCTTCCTATGTGACTTGAGAAGCTATGGAAATGCAGGATGTTTCTGCAGTAAGCTAATCTGCTGATAAGAACTTAAAGCAGTGGTTAATTAGAGAGCAGGTTCAAGGGAAAGCTCAGCTGAGCCTACGAAGTTATTGCTTCATTGATAGGGTATGAGGTTTCGAAAGGAGCACTGAAAGTAGGCAGGTAACCTGCAAGAGATGGGCCAAAGCCCACTCTCTTCCACCAGCGTAAAATTCATTGTCAGTAGGAGCAGATTCAGGCTGATAATCATCAGAAGGTTTCAGTGAAGGCTGGAATTGGCTGCTTAATTGTGTGAGAGTTGCAAGAGAATGATAAAGGTGATTTAACTCATTATCCAGGGGCAAGTTCTAACACTGCTGGACAAATATTTTGCTGAAGGGTCTTTCTTAGGTATCAGGTTTTTATCTGAATTCTATCACCTGCATTCCTAGGAGGAGGAAAAATGCCTCAAAGAGCAAACCCTCACCAAGAGAAGAAACAGTACGTTTGATTGACAGTCATGTATTTTTTGTTATAAATTAGATTTTTCAAAGGGGGTAGGGCCAAGGACCTTCTCTTGCAGAAGACCAAGGGTCACATCCGTTACTTGTCTAAACCAACTTGGCTTCATTGACTCCTTTGTTGATTTACAGCAGCTGAGTGTCTCCACCGAAAATACAGACCAGACACAGAACAAGCAGCACACCCATGCCGGCTCTCCTGTCATGAGGTAAAACGTGATTCATACCCAAGTACAGGAGAAGTGGAATGCAAAAAGCAAACAGAAGACAAGGTGAAAAGTAATTACATTTCCTTAATTGCAGATTAAAAAAAGAGAGAGAGAGAGAAAGCGTAACACTAAAAATTGTTCATTAGATTCTTTCTCTTTAGAAACCCGTAAACCATGAAGCCAGGCTCTGTATTGAATCACGTTTTTTGGCAGAAAAATAAATATTGTTGTAGGAATTATTGGAACATGCATCCAATTAAAATCCTCAAACAGAAATGCACTGTTAATGTCAGAGCTATTAAGCACCACTGAAATATATAGATCATATTTAAACTGAAAGGAGGTAAATAATATTGCTCTTATGTGATTGCCATTGGCAGAAGAGGAAATAACGCAGAATTATGATAAACGGTGCAGCCAATAATGGAAGCTGTGTCTGTCGTCCCTGAAGGAGACACCACCCACAGGTGGGGAGCAAAGAAAGCAGTCTGGTAAATAAAGTAGTAGCAAGACCAAAAGTACAAGATCTGTATGGTAGACCACAGACCTACACAACCACTCTCTCTGAACGCAGAGTTCTGGCCGGATGACTGAAATTGCAGGGCACAGAGCACTTGGGTGGAGAAGCCTTACCTAGCCTGGCATTCTGACCTGTTGGCATTTAATCCTGCTGTGTGACAGGCAGCTGGGTGTATGTGTGTGTGTACTGGGGCTTGCATTGTTCTCCATTTCAGCCCAAACTGGAAGGTGACAGTTTGCTTTAATTAGTTTTAACTGGTTCGAATTATGTAAACATTAATTTCACACTTATGGGTTGAGATAATAGATACTGTCAAAAGAAAAATTAAAAGAAAAATGTGTGTACAAGAGTAGAAAGGGCTGCTGCTCAGTGGTACAGAGAGGAAAACTGTAAGATGGGCAGAGCAGCCACCTTGAACAGGTATTACCCCATAGGGGCAAGTATTTTCTTAGTGAAAACAGAAAGTGATTTTTATTTTTGCCACAGAAGATATTTAGGCTCACTATCTGCAATGGAGTCTGTGTGACTTCAAAACCAGCAGGGCAATACTGCGTGTGTCCAATATCAAGTCACAAAACACAATTTATTTGCCTTTTCCATCACAACACACGCTGCTCCAGTGGGGGCACGATTTTACAGCTCAACTCTCGTGCTGCCTCTGAAAGCTTCTATTAAGACAGAAATCTCCCAGATAATAGAAAACTGTCTTAGGCCCCATTCTCTTGCATCTCAGCTGCTGTTTGTCCATTCAGGAGTTTATAGCAAGCTCATCTTTGCAGTAATAGAGAGACTTTAAAGGAGGTCTTAAAAGGCCAACAATTTCTATCAGCATCCCTGTCCCCCTTGCTCCACCGTTGCCTCTTTTTCCTCCCCTGTTTCTGGGAATCAGTCATCACTGCAAGTCAGCTCTGCTAGAGAGGAGAGATCTTGCACCAAGTCTGGTGGGGTCAGGATTTGATATCATTTTGACCTCTTGTGGCAACATATCCTGCAGCCAAGGGGTCCCTTCCTGGCAAGCTCTGTTCTGAACTAGTGTCCCACCATCGCCATCCACAACGCCATGTGGACAAGTGGTAATGTTTGGTCTTGAACGTAAGTTAAGTTCCTGAGACACCCCCAGAGCACCTCATTATCACACCAGGCCTGCCCACAAGAGCAATTGCTGCGATTCCCCAGCCTCTCATCTCAGTACCCATGCGGCTCTCTGATGCAGGCTCTCAACGCAGTGACTGCAGCTGCTTCTGGCTGCCCAGCGGGCAACTCAGCAAAACAGACCTGAGCTGCTAATAACAGCCTCTTCACTGCTTCATATTCCCACGGTGGGACCTCTTAGGGCAACATTTTTTCCTAGAATGATGTTCCAGAGGTTCAGACAACAGTGCAGAGGCTAACTAGGGCTCTCAACCCAACCTACTCCACCACAGAGCTGAAATCTGCGGGCAGCAGCAGTCCGTGCCCCCAGATCTCCCCAGCTGCAGCAGGCTATCCCCAGCAGGGAACCTACTCCTCCTTTTCCCATTGGAGGGGATCGCAGACCTTAGGCTCTTTCACAGAAAGATGAATAAATACAGGAGAAAACAGAAATACAGCAGACAGCTGCATTTCATTACTTTCTGATTTAGTCATCCAGAGAGCTACGCTTACAAAGCGATAGTAAACACTTATCTCCATGTACTGGGTGGGTGTGAAATAGAACTTGAAGGACACTCTCAAAGCTGTTACTGGCTTGCTTTACCTTGCAGATTTCCCTAATAGAGCTGAATTAACTTCTCTGTACTTCATCACAGAAGGAGACTGGGTTTATTCAATATCCAAAGATGCTGGCCCAGACAGGTGGCAACACAGCCTTCCATCAGCAGATGGAGAGAAAAAAAAATCCAGACATATCTCTAGTGTATTTATTTTAACATTTTTCATTGCCAGCATTCAATTAGTCAGCAAGGTTAATCTTTAGCTAGAGCTCTTTGCAAGGACTGTGTTTCTTTCCTCCTCTCTGCCAAAGTTCCCTGTACCTGGAGTCTTTTTGTCCAAAAAGGCAGAGACTGACCTGGGGAAAATGCAAAGCTGTTTTCACCTTCTCCCCAAATGCTCCCCGAGAGCAGGCAGCGCACCGGGCTGCGTTAGTACATCACCCCTGACAATGTCCAAAACAACAGCCCCAGCCAAACCACCAATGATATTTGCTCTTAAATGTCAAGCTGAGGAATTCAGCCCAGACATGTCACTTCCTGGGCTGAAATCGCATTTCAGCAGCCCTGCTGTCCCCACCAGTCAGAACTCGCCCCTGTCGCGATTCTGAGTGGGTTTATTGCAGCTCAAAGCTGTCGGGAGAGGCCGAGCAGGGACACTTCAGGAAAAACAACAACAACACCAGCAGTCGTACTTCACACATGAACTCATTTTTTCTGAGAAGAAAAAGTTACTAAACCTCAGAAGAAAAACTCCAGACTCTGAACTTCAGATCTCTTCCCAGCAGAGTACCCTTATCTTGCCCCAGAGTGAACTGCAGGCGTGAGAGCGCAGCACAGCTGAGATGTGATCACTCCTTTTCCTTTTGTTATGCGGAAGTTATGGGAAGACCAAGCCAGGACAAATGATTTGTCTGCATGTTAGTCAGCCAAAGAACTCGTTCTCTTGCAAAACAAAACCACTACCAACAATAATTCAGGCTCTCCCAGGAACACGTTAGGGAACGTGAAAGCTGGAGACCAAAAGCCAAGCTGGGAGGAGGGGGAAGACTTGCCTCCCCCTGACACGAACACAAGGCTCACGCCAGCCCTTCCCAGCGGCGTGCCCTGTCGCTCCACGGCCGAGCTCGGAGCAAGCCTGCGCCGAGCACCGCGCGGCACAGCCCCGTCGGAGCAGGCTGGGCAGCGGCAGCACACCTTGGGGCCACACCAACTGCAGGAGCTGCAAACCTCCTGTTGTAGGCTTGTGCCTTTGTATCTCAGAAATACGCTTGGGGATTTACCTTCCTTGGTACTTTGGAAAAATAAGCTCTATGAGACATTGTTGGTTACATTCAAATGTAAAACATCAAGCAGTGGGAGAAGATTTTAAACAGCTCTTTACAAGAATTTGTTACAGGTCCTCTAAGCAAGGAGAATAACTGGACTACGAAATAACCAGTCAATATAAGAGGATACAGCGAGGCCAAAATCCTAGCAATAGATTTTATCTGTCCAGTCAATCTAGAAAACACCATCAGGGAAAATTAGATTGGAAGTCTCCTTAGTTTTGGTGCCGCGTTGTATTTTTAGAGCTGAAGTGTATCCAACAGGGAATGAAGTTGTACAAAATTTCATTAAGCGATAAAGGGGCTAGAACTGAAGCTGGGCAGAACAGGCAGAACAAAGCACAGACGAGGAAGATTTTAAAGAAAAAGTGCACCAAAGGAGAAAAACAAACCTCTCTGAATGGTAGGCAGGCAAACTCATTTTTCAAAGTACATTATTCTGCGATTAAATGATAACTCTAGGCTTTATGTTATTTATTCCTGGTAACATCCAACTCTTTTGTCTACATTATTTAAAAAGTCCACAGCTATTTGGCAAACAGGACAGAAGGAGAAATGTCAGCTGTTAGGGGCTCCGGCTTTGAAGACAAATAGATGAGCAGACAAAGAGTCAAGGCAAGGCTCTAGCGTTTCAGCTGCGTGGCCAAGAGCCACTTCTTTGTAGCATATGGCGTACACTAACGGGTTTATTTTCCATGAGGAGGATGTATAAACTGTCTGCAACTGCTCTTCACACTTGTCATTCTAAGTCAGACAATTTCTGCAAGGCATCCTGCAGAAACAGCCCCTCGGTTGAAGCCGAACAAAGAATTTGTGGCTGCCTTGCAGGTGGTTGGTGGCCGGTCCACACAGGAGCGTAGTAAAGCACCCATGGAGATTTATCAGAGAAGCTGACAAAGGCGGACGGACACGACATGAAACGAGCGCAATTAAACGAGGAGGGGCAGGGCTGGAGGGGGGCACTGCTGGAAGTGGAGTTAAATCTGGGTCGGGGAAGAGAAGCAGCAAGCGGTGGCATGGCCCCGCAGCTGCCCCGGCCGCACGGGTGGCTCCGGGGCTCTCTCCCCACGCCGGGCAGCACCCGCGGGCGCCAGGGCCGGCACCTGCTGCCATCTCCTCTGCGCTGCAGCCTGCCCCGAGGCCCGTTAGACACCGTGATTAATATGCCGAGACCAAAGTGACTGGCAAAGATAATTACACAGCGAGTCAATTGGCTGGCAAAGTTAATTATGCAGGGAGTCAAATGAGTGGCAAACCAAATGACTGAGGCAGAATAAAGAAACATTTGGCAGTGACAAATGGCAAAACAAGTTACTCCGACAGGGGGTCAAGCGGGCTGGACACGAGATGCGTTTTGCAGCAGCAGATGCTGGCAGGATGTCAGCGAACGCTGGCCGTCGCGCTGCTCCCAGGCAGGCAGCAGCGGGAGCGCTGGCGGCACAGCCCGGGCTCCGCTGGGACCCGCGCCCCGACCTGCCCCTGCCCCGGCCGTTCGGTCACCCTGTGACCGCGAGCCGCTGAACTGCCCTCTGCCTCGGGACTGCTCACCGACCCCCGGCACCAGGTGAGGAAGTATTCTGCATTCTCTTCAGCCGTCTATAAAACAGCCGTATCGACCTGAAAGGGGAAAATATTAACCAAACCTGAAGCAGCCTGTGGGTATGCCCTGGCACGCTTCTCGGTGCCACCATCAGCAAAAACCCCTCCTGCGCACTCAGGAGCTAAAAGGAAAGTAACCGCTTTTACCTTGCCTTTAGCAGTCCAAAGGGGCAAAAATGCACGGACGCAGACAGGGAGGCCAGAATGGTAACAGACCTAACGTAACCTGCAAAAGGCTTAAGAGAGGTGGCTTCTTATTCTTCACAATATGTAAGCAAACTCAGAAGTGCTGAGATTCTCGAGTAGTTGATTCTGTTCCCTGCTTGTTTTTACATTAGATATCCCACACAAACATCATAACTACAGACCAAAAAAACTATGATATTCCTAGAAATTAAAGAAACAAAATTTGAGCGATTAAAAAAAGAATCCTGCTATCTGCAATAGTTTTGGTTTTGTTACTATTTACTTACTCCTAGTAGTCAGTTGGCACCGTTGGACAATGGAGGGTTTTGAGACCACATCTTTAGGGAAAGCTCAGGTATCAATAATACAAATCTGCACACAATTTCTCCAGTAAAATAAAATAAATGTAATTTTCTAAATTGCCGACAAAGATAGGTTTTCCAAACTATACCTAGTATTTGTCACATAAACTCTGTTGTTCACATGCAATGTTTTCCTATCTTACTCTCGCACTTTATTTGAAAGTAACATACTTCTTTTGGGGTGATTTATGCTACTATGGTCATGAGATTTAAAAAAAAAAAAAGGAGGAAAGCAAAACAAGGAAAGGCAACCACAAAACACTAGGCAGTTTAAAACAAAGAAAAAACAAATAACAATAGCAAAGAATCAATGTGGTACATGAAAAATAAATCCTTTCTAGGTCATGCTTAAATTTGCATTAATGGCCTTCCTGTCAAATTATCTCAGGGGAACTTCAGATTAGCATGCAAAAGAAGCATGATACCAACTAGAGCAGTAATACTTGTTTTATTTACCAGACCATTTTCTCTAAAGGAACTAAATATGAGAATTTTGAGGGATCTGACTTTCATCTTTTATAAAGGAAGCGCAGTTGGGAAGAGCTCACCGTAATTAGCAGCTAGTCAAATAATATATAATTCCTCCCTGTATTTACTCAGCAGTGTGTACTTTAATCATGGAAAACATTAAGCTGACCCTAACCATCTCCTTCTATAGACCTGCTCAGGAGCTCATTTGTTCAGTTCCTGGATCAGCTCTTAAGAAAACAAACCTTACCAAGCACATTTAAAAGCAAACACAGGGTATTCCCAAATCTGCATATGTAAACGTATTTAATAAACAAGACAGAGAGCACAGAAAAAAAAAGTCATAAGCATTTCATCTGCCACTGTGACGTGTAAGCAAGGTGAGGTCACCTCAGGTTTGTTGCGGCAGGGTGGGGTTTTGACAAGATTTGGGAATTAACAGAGATCCCGGCTTTTCCTCTCGGCTGGAGTCCCAGCGCATGGTCAGCGACCGACTATGCCTGCTGCTTCAGCACAGCGTGTGGGATACTCGCCACGTCGGGATTTTGATCCGCATGCTCTGTCACCATGAATGAGACCTCTGACCCTCACCTTTTCTTCTTATCATGCAGCTGTACAGACAGCACGCGTTATCTTGAGGACACTCCACGTCTCAAGTGGTGTCGGTAGGTGGAATCTGGAGGTTGTGCTTTACACTGCCGCCTCTCTCCTGGCGGGTCATGGTACAACCCGTCAATTAAGTTTTTATGTAGCAAATCTGTTAAGGCTTACCACATAACCAACCCACTGCTTGCACAAAGGGAACCCAGAGATAACAAATGGACTTCTGCACCTGCCTCCGAAGGGCACGTGAGCACACGTAAAGGCTGACTAACCGACATTCGTGCCGTGGTACCTGCGCCGTCACACCAGGAAGCCTTCGCTCAAATGCTAAAATCTCACCGCTGTCCCAGCAATGTAGCAGACACAAGAACACTGCCATTGTCATTTCTTCAGGCTGAGAAAATTGAAACAAATCCTTTGAATTAAGTCATCTTTAATAATAGCCGAGCGCTGCAAGTTCTTGGACTTTCTTGAAACTCCTCTGAATTTTAAAGCTACCCAAGACTTTCCAGCTGGAGTGGGAGTAGATAATGCAGCCCAGACACTGCTGTGGGAAAGAGCCTCGACAGGGCAAGAGAACAGACACAAAGCACCGTGGCTGGCGGAAACTGTTTGCACCCACTTTATGGAGTCACCAATTGTTACAGGGGCCCAAGGCAGTGGAAAACTCACACCCAAAGAAAATTTAAGGCAGCCAGGTCAAGACACAAGAAAGTGGCTAAAAACTTGTTTTTAAAGAATTGGCACTTACAGTGAATACAGTTACGTGTTTTCATCCTGATTTTCAGAAATGTAAGGCCCACAAATGAACGTGGTTTGCTCAGCAGTTCTACACCGCTCAGCCATGGCTGCTTTCATTATCTGCCACCCATCTGTACGGTTGGTATGCTTGGCTCTTTTACAGTGTTGATCATGTCTGATTTAACATGCCAGGTTACATTAACAGCTCTGAAACCCAAACGGCCACACAAGTCCTGAAAAAGCGGTTGGGCTGCTTTGCTGTTGTTACGCATTATATTCCCCTCCTCATTGTCTGTAATTCCAACCCCAGAAGCTCTTCTAGGGGGGGACCATCAGCCACTGAACACCGCAGGGCATCACAGCAGCCCGCAAAGCTGATATTTCATGCCAGCCAACCAGCAGCTCCAAAATGTGCAGAGCCTGTAAGGTTTCTGGGCATCCCTCCTCCCCCCAATTAGTCATACCAGTGACTTCTCTGTACAAGGAATTAGGAACAGGAAAAAAAATTAGCTTTTCCTCTGGCTTCCAATTTAATAAAAGGCTTTAAAGTTCAGTGAATTCAAAGAATGTCACCTTTGGGGCTCTCATGAAGAACAATGAAAATGGTAAGGAACTCTAAGGTTTCTCATGGAAATATATCCTTAAAACTGCTAGAAATTCTAGCTTTTTTGGTGGAAACTTAAACCAGAGGCAGCTCAGTGTTGTCAGGCTGCAATAAGATTAAATAGACTATTAATCAGAAATCAGATTAACAACACTTTGTTAAAGCTAATTATGTGAGGAAAGCCAGCCTGTTGTTGCATTGCCAAAATATTGGATATAATTTTTTTTTTTCCTTATTCATTGCACCATTTTAGACCAAATGTTTTGGCAGCCTAATTAGAGGCAGGTGGTGCCGTTGCCATAATTACATAGAAGTCCTCATATTTTGTCATCATGCTTAATTAGAGCCGTTGATTCAGCATGAAAGGGAAGCATCCTGGCCAACTGAATATTACAGCAGCCTTTATGGGAAATGCAATGCACCTTTAGATGGGAGCTGCCTGATTTAGATGATGCCAAGTATTTACTTCAGGTTTGGGACAATACTGCCTTCTCCAGTAGAATATAGTTAAATTAAACCAAAAGCCCTTACTCATAAATGAAACCCAAGCCTGCTGCAGTCAATGGCAAAATTCCCATTGACTTAATTGGGACCAAAACTTAGCTGGCTTTCCTGAGCAGGGTAAGACTGATTTATTCAGGATGAATATGGGACAACTCCTCAAATATAACTGAGATCAGAATTTGGCTTGTTAATCTCACAGGAGTTGGGCTGGCTGTGTCCAGGGAAAGCAGAGCTGGATGTGGTTTGCGTGACACCTCGGGATCACAACCTTCAGCCACCTCTGCTCTGAAAGGGGATAACATTTTTTTCCACAAAGTCCTGCTAAGACTTACACTGAGGTTGTAAAGAGAGCGGTCATCTTCAGCTCAAGGTCATAAGTACAGCCCCTCAATTCTTTCACGTGACGGTCTGAAAAAACTGATGACACTTCAGCTGCTGCCGCCACCTTCGCAGGTCTCACTTCCAGCGGGCTGTCAGCTGGGGCAGACCCCTCCGGTTTAAACAGCCCTGCAACTCGCATTGCACCAGCTGGTACGAATGGGAAATTCACATCTCCTGCCAGCTACACGGCTGATTTTTCAGAGTGACAGAGCAAGCGCAGATGACAAAGTTACAGGCTGTACAGCCCAAGCAGTCAGATAACCTCTCAGCCTCAGATGGTCCCTCTGGGTGAGGGACATTGTGCCTTGCACACAGAGGGCTGGCACAACCTGCATCGCATCCAGCAGGTTTCAGCAGCCCAGACTCAGCTCCCTTCAGAGGTAAGGTACCCGGGCTAACAGGTCTCTGAACACACAGCACGCACTGCAGCTCATCCAGCTGAAACAGATCGGATAGAGTAATCGCATTTTTAACACCTTTGTACTCCTCCCCATTTCTGCCATCCCGTTTTTTACATCCACATGAATTATCTTCTCATTGTGCCCCTCAGACTGAGCGCTGGGGGCCCTGCATAGCTCCAGTGTGTGGAGCTCTCTCTGATCTGGATACGGTGCTTCTAGCATTAGAGAGCTATTAATCAAAATCAGTACTACAGACTGTAAGTAATAAAGTCCTTTAAGCACCGCATTTCCCTTAAGCCTTCTCATTTATCCCAGACATCTTACACTGCCTGTTCAAAGTTAGTGACAGGACTCAATTTCCCATCTGTGCTTGCTAATTTCTTGCTGATCCTAGAGGTTTTAGGCCATTCAATCCAGATAGCTTTTCTGTGGGGAATGGGGCCAAGCTAACATATCTCAAAGAGCAGACCAGGAAAATCACTTGGGGAAAACACCCAATTCCCCCTGATTCCTTGGGCATTTGGGAAACAGTGTGAAGAAATCAGTGCTGCACTTCTCTCTGCTTTTCTTGAATTTGGAGCCCACCTCCCATGTACATATGAGGAGGAGATCCACTACCAACACAAAAGATATTTTCATTTCCCTGTCTTGGGCTATTTCTGCAAGCCTGATGCTGTTGCTGCAAAACTGATGGGAGCTCAGCTTCTTATCAGCAAGAAGATCAGGGTTTTCCCAGTTCAAACGGGCACAGCGCCATAAAGAACTGTGAATAAATTCCCGCATAATCAATGATACATTTTATCACATTTTTAATGCATGCAACAACTTTAAAACCTTGTGGCTATTATTATATTTAATGTCAATAACCTAGTAACAATCTAATTACAGCTGTAGTTTCAATGAAGTGCTTAAAACGTCACAAAGTCTTGTAAAGTGCAATCAACTCAACAGCCTGAGTAAAGATACTGAGATTATCAGATTTAGGGTGTTTTCCATACACATACCTAATAAATGCTGAAATGTATTAACAAAGCCCAACAACAAATAAAGGTGATGAAGATATAAAAGACATTATTTAAGATCTTTTCATAACTGAAAAAAAAAACAGCAAGTATGTACTGGCCTTTGTGTAAACTCTGAAGCCTGCAATAAAGAAAAAAGTCTCATAAAATGAATCCTTGAGCTTTTAAGTTTTCAAGGATAGAACAAGCTTCTCTGATAGCATTTACCTGAAATGACTGTGCAGCCAAAAAGAGAAGCAAGAGTCAGGCTGGAGACAAAAATTTGCCTTATTTATTTATTTAGTACACGGAGAACGGATGAGAGGACAGGATCTAGCAGTTGTTAGAATCATGGCTTGATCTGTATTCCTGCATTTCTGTTTTGGATGGACTCCGAGCCCCAAATGAAAATACTCTACCCTATACTACAAGGGAGTTTTAATCTGCCCCAAATTTAGCAGCAGCAGCAGCCTCCCTCCCCTCGTGGCAGTGTGCATTTAACAGAAAACTACTGCAGACGTTTCCCTGTTCTCCAAATCCACCGCTACACAGAATCTCCATGTTTCATTTTTATTATTTTCCAAATGAAATGGCAGGGAAGTCTCCCCGGGGGAAACTCACCACTCAGTCCGACAAGCTGGCTGGTTCAGCAGGCAGCTGAGGAGCAGCACAAACACTGTCAAGCCTCCAGCAGGAGCAGCAATGCCGCTGAAAGCTCAGCCTGAGCTCCCAGACACACTGGCACAACTCCATTGGGCCGGGTATTGTGCTGGGGCCAGGCTGGTTCAGGTGCTCCCAAGCTGTCGTCCATGAATACAACCCCGGCAGCTGGACTTCCCTCTATACAAGCACACCACTGAACGTGTACAGCAGTAATGATGGTAAATCGGTAAAGTGAGCTTGGGGAACCCCTAGCTGAGCTCAAACGAGACTGTGACTCCTTTAGTTTCTTCCAAGAGAAGGGAAACATCAGTCCTCTGCACAATCACAGCTGGATGCCACATTCCTCACTACGGTATTTTGGTTTGTTTAATTACACAGACTTTTTCTATTTAATTTAAAGGTGTTTCCTGGAAACGGAAGAACTGTAGACAACACAAAAAGTATGTCTAGATTTTAAGATGATACTTATGATGATCACAGCGACTTGCTGTGTAACAGGTCAGAGCCACTCCACATCAAACTCTCAGCTTGCTTGGACAACTGTACCTTTGAGATATTCTATATGTCTGTAAATGATGGAGCATCCCCCTCCTCCAGAGACTCCAACCAGCCCATCTGTAACAGCATATCTTTACTTCCCAAATGAGAAACTTCTCAGACATAAGTAATTTTTGCTTGACAAACATGTGGAGGTCCCACCAGCAATAGGCTGATTTTTCCCATGGAAGAGTCAGAGACCAAAGCAAATGCTTTGCCCAGCTCTATGAAGCACCCAAGTGGACCAGCAAGCTTATTATTGCTGTCCACTGAGGTTTGGAACATGGTACTTCATGAAAAGCCCAAATTCACATCTCAGCAAAAGTTATTTGATACTGTTTTGAAACCCATAAATTACTTGAAATGAGAAAGTCCAAAATTATTTTGTTTATTGGAACCTAAAACCAACTCTCTTTCTTTGGTTTGGGTTTTCACAGTTTAGCCAAATCCCTATCCTATGGCAGCCAACATCAGCCTCTTTGGGATGAGATGTGAAGACCCTCCATCAGACAGGCGCAGGGCATACCCCTTCCTGCCGTGTCCCTTAACCTTTAGTATAAGGGACGTGCTTCTCTCCCTGCGCGTTAAGGTTTACCACGTACAACATGTTACATACAGCTCAAGGGAAACTATCCCAGGAATCGAGCACTGCATTTGCACACATCTTGCCTTGCATTCACCGCAGCCATGCCCATGGGCCCAGGAGCTTCAGCTCAGCCTTGGGTCTTCGGTCCCTGCCTGAGCTATGCTGCAGGAGTACCTGTCCCCAACTCTCCAGTTTAAATTTTAGTAACTCCTGAGGGGGTCTATGAAATGTATCCTTTCCCTAGCCCTTATAATACCTGTAGCATGCAAGGCTGGGTGGAAAGTGTTTTTATTTGAAAACCACTTAAAGCAAAGTGATTTCTGTCAGTTTTATTCACTGCATGTTTTATAGGAAGAGAGAGTACAAGGTGGGTGTTGCTTAGGCAATTCTTACTTCTGCCTTGTTAGCTCAAAGAAAATTCATCGTTGCTGCCACACGGACACAATGTGGGTAAGGCTTGGTTGTAATACCTCTATTGGTACGGAAAAGATATTGCATGACTTAATATATTCTCATCATTAGTATTCATCCTTTGATCATGCACTATTGGCTTTTATGCTGGTTGATTCACACCCCAAATAAACAACAATAAAGAGGGCTTAGTTCAGCACATACATTTCCTTTGTGAAGGCTTTGGTTATTCGTTCATTGTTGCCCGAAGTTCCTAGTGACACCAGTATTGGGATGATGTGGCAGCCATCTGTTTCTGTTGCAGCCTGTTGCCTCCAAGAAAGGCCAGCTCAAGCAGCCGCGTGGTGCACAGTTCTGATGACAAATACAGGGCATTTCTGGCCACGCCGGTACGCGTGGTGCCTGGAACTGCGGTGAAGGCGGGCAGGAGATCTCCCCAGAATGCTTAGTCCTGGTGCTTCCCTGCACTGCTCAAGCAAAAATGAATTAGGGCTTTCCTCCAAGGACAGCCCACTTGGTTTCTTCTAACAACCTCCAATGCTCCCAGCCTGGTCCAGTGTTCCTTAACACAGCAAAAAAACCTCCCTGGGCAAAAGTGCCCACAAAACAGGAGGACTCGGGGCTCCAGGCACCGAGGTGTCTGCTTGTCAGTAGCTAGCAGAGATCTGGCCATGCCAGCATGGGCTCCTTTCCACAACAGGCTGGTGTGGGGACATGGGACCGCTTCAGGGCTTCTGAGTTTGCTGAACGAGGCTGTTACTCAGCAGCACCGCCAGACTTCCAGGGGTGGACTCCAGTCCCACAGCCACATGAGTGAGCAAGCGTGGAGCCACTTTCAACGTGGACTTCAGTCCTGAATGTGAAAAGCTGGGTGTCCCATTACCAGTCCCCCAAACCCTCCTGTCTCTGCCTTCTTTATACTTTGATGCCTTCAGATGTACTTTAAAGGCTTTGACCCTGCAATCCTTAATCAAGAAAATCAAAAGGAATTTTACTAGATTAAATCAAAACCAGATGTACAAGATTAAAGACTGTAGAATCAGGAACTCGGGTTGAAAAGGAGAAACTCTGAAGTGCTCAATACACAGTAAAGAAATATAGTTTTCCTTATGCATCTGGGATGGGGATTTCCAAGTAGCTGTGATGGAAGAATGCACCCAGATCCCACTGAAACTCCTGGGAGCCTGGCACCTAATTGCATTAGGGCACTTTAAAAATCTCAGTCATGCTTATTAATCGTCTGTGATAAAATTTAAGTGATATATTTGCCCTTCTGTTTTCCAAGGCAATAACCCAATTAATGTGTGGATAAACTAGGAGGCCAAAGGGAATTGGATTATGTCTGAGGAAAACAGAGGAGCAATTAAAGTATCGCTATTATAGGACAGATTGAATTAACATAGTAATGAAAACATTCCTCCCTGTTTGGGAAAAGGGGGCTAGGTCTCCAGTTCTGTGTCCGGGGATTACGAGCAGCAAGAGCTCCGTGTAATAGTCCATCAGCTGACATCACAGCCATCACTCCATTGCACATGAGGTAGCTATACAGGAAGACTGAAAAAAGAGGGATAAAGAGAGTACAGGGTCATGCACCTCTTTCTACCCCAACGCTCCACTCTCCTGCCAGCCTCAGCCTCCCTCTCACATCCACACCCAGGGGCTGCTCCCCTGCTTCCAGACAGTACTTTAATTTGGAGTTCAAGTGAATGCTTTAATTAAGAGAGCAACTTCTACCTAGAGCAAGCTCATTAAACACATGAATCCAACATTGGTTATGATTTGCCCTCAAAATTAAAATGGTGCCTCCAGGAAAACATAAGATTGTCTTACAAACCCACAGAAAACTATAACCATAAACCAAAATGCCTTAGAGTAACAGAACAGCCTTATTTTACCCAGATTGCCAAGCCTATGGCAGGATTGCAATTCTAGTCCATGGGTCCATTTGGCCTTACTGAGTATAAAAGTCATGAGTGGAAAAAAAAGTATGGTTATTAACAATAGTTATTGCTAGTTTATGGCTTCTCTCCATCTTTTGTCCAAGTGCTGGGGTCTAGCTTATAGCTCAGACAGTAATATCAGTGTGCACAATGGTGGAAAATGAATTATTACTTGGTGTAACAGAATAGCTTCTGAAATCATGATGATAATGCTTAATCACGTACTTTGCAGACTATGTTCCCCAGAGTCATAAGGATGCAAAACAGTGCTGGAAATACATTAGCAAGAGAAAGGACTTCCACCTCTCTTATGACTTTGTTAAAACTCTGCATTTCTGGCGTATCTGGAGATGTGAGTTTAGTCCTGGAAATATTTAACAAACTGATAAGTTAACGAATAGACTTTCAAATTTAAGGCTAGGGTTGGGCTTGTTTTAATTGAGAATTTTGATAAAGCTATTTTCAGTTGTGTGCTAAAAAGTACGTGCTCACACACCAAGAAGGTTTATTTTCTTTCTCAACCAGAACAGTAGTGGCAGAGACTTACTGCTCCTAATGCGTGTGCCTGTGTTAGTGACTCTGGAGCAACCATACAGAGACCAGCTGAGATGATGTGTGAACAAGCTGGCAATATGTATTTTTTTTGTTCCTAAGGTGAAAAATACATGTGATAGTGACAAGAAGCCAAGCTTCAAGCCAGGGCACCTAGATGGACAACCTAGCTGCTCAGTGTCCAAACTCAACACATTTGGGTGAAGACCAGACAATTTTATGGAAGGCACTATTCAAACTTGCCAAAGTGATTTGGAGGCATCAGTGCCATTACATGCATTAAAAAAAAAAAAAAAAAAAAAGGAAGGAAAATTCGATGATGTTGCACATCCTTGATGATTTAAATAGCTTAATTCAGTCCTTAAAATATAAAATTACCATTTCCAAAGACAGCCCTACTAATCCATACCAGACTATTGTTTAGTTCCCTGAACTTCTGGATATCTGCCCATCAAGGTGCACATCAGCCAAGCAAGCAGGGTTTTACCGAGTTGAGTTCGGGGTATCCTCGTTCGAGGGCCTGGATTCAGAGTCATTACCAAAAAGCCTCCTTTGACTAGCCAGGTGTGACAGGGTCACAGCGACGGGCCGCCCCAGCGCTGGTCGGTGCGTTTGTATGTGGGGTGGTTGTGCTGGGTGGGATGGGAGGGGAGCTCAGCGCGGTCCCTCTCCCTGCTGCCTCCCCACAATCCGTGCAGGAGTTCAGTGGTTCCAGCTCCATCTGTACCAGCACTTGTGCAAGTAAACCTTCAATATAAACTAGGGTACAACTGGGGCAAATTTCTCGCTTAAAATCCATGCTGAACCAGAACTGTGCCTGAATAATACTAAAAGTCCAAGACAAACAATCCCACTAAGTCCCTTCCACAGAACACAAGGCATCTGTAAATGCACTTTCCCATCTGTGTGTAAAAAATGGGCCTTGGAAGTCTACATTCAAAATTCACCCCCACATCTCTCTCTCTCTTCACCTACCCCCCATCTCTCTGGGATTTGGAAACAGCTGACATTTCTACACACAGCTGAAATTTCAGCTCACCTGAAAAGTTGTAATACAGAAGATATAGCCTTAAACTGGCTAACTTTAAACTGCTGTGTACTTCTTAGTGTGCATTCAGCATGGAACAGCTGTAAGTTTACCAAGGATGGGTTTCTCATAGCACTCAGGACTCACTCGCTGCGGTGAGACCATCACCAGCGGGTTGCAATCAGCCTGGGCACAAGCGTCCGATGCAGGCATAAGAGATCGATGCTCACAGAAGCAGCCAAACAAATTTTCTAGCTCATTTGATTTTAAAGTGTGCAGCTGGAAGATCTGAAAGCAGTTTTTTTTTTTCTCAGTTTGATATGCTTTTAATCTCCCTTGCAAAGGAAGTTTCTTCAGATTCCTTCCTTACTTTCTTCTTTGCCTCCCCTCAAACTGCAGCCTCTCTGCTATTTTAACAAGCTATCAGTCTCTTAACACTTCAGTGCATCCAAACATTTCTTAACAAGTGCCTAGAGAAGGACCAGGAAGAAGGAAAATGGTTATTTTGAATTCATTCCCTAGTCAAGCTCTTACATTTTAACTGCACTTTATCTATAATTTGCTAACGAATTTCAGCTCAAGAACTCACAGAAAGAGTCAAAGTAGCTTTCACAGAGATTATTCCCTGCAGTCTGGTTATTGAATGGATAAGGGGAAAAAAAATCCACATCAATATAAACATTCATCCTTTGAAAAGCACTTTTTTTTAAGCTACTCCTCTAAAACAGTGATTTTTTTCTTTAAATGGTTAATATTAATAATTCACTAGTACTGAACTGATTCCAGCATTTTATTTCATTTTTGAGCTAGAGCTTTGCTTTTATCTTCACAGACTTAAGTCAGGCAGCATTTAACTGAGATCATGTTAACATAATGAGACAAAGATCGTTCTGTGGTTAAGGCCCAACTAATGCTGAGGAGCGCTAAGTTCAGTTCAGCTTCTGCTCCGGAGTACGTATGGGACCCCAGGGAAGTCATTTAGTCAGCTTCCTCTCAAAGGCATATTTCTTCCATCTTTTCTATTAGACAAAAAATAGAGCTTCATAGGAAGTCCTTGGTTGCAGGAAACACACACACACACACACACACACACACACACACACACACCAGAATTTCCAGAAACATTTCTAGACAAAAACTGCAGCCTTTTCATGGAATTGAAACCCCACACTATTTACTCAATTTGATATGGCATTTTGCAAAGACTGGGGCTTCCAAGTGAGTAGGAAATAGCGACCATTCAGACATGCACAAGCTCTGTCAGAAGTCTGGGCAGTCAGGTCGTTTCCACAAAACCACTCAGACCTGACAAGTGGAAAATTCCCGTTCAAGTTCCCTACCAGTTTTGCAGACAAGCTCCAACTATAAGCTCTTCAGGACAGAGATGAGCTCTAATTACCCAAACACGTCACTATTAGGAACAGAGGATACCTGCCATTGGTTGGTACCTCCACGTGCTAAATAATAGCATGTGCCTAATGAGGGGCAACTTCTTAATATGCAAGATTGTGTTGTGGAGTTAGAAGGAACCTTTTGACAACAGCCGCTTTCAAATGTCTCATTTGCACTGTAAAAGCTGCTGCTTCCTGTAATAATTGGGAGGGAGAGGAGGGAAACCACACGTAAGCTGATCCGTGCCCCCAGGTGCTGTGCACACAGCTCCTGTCAGATCAAAGAGGAGCCACGCATGGAGTCTGAGGGGAGAACGTGGCCCCTGGCACTTTACAGAGAAATACGCCGGAGCATGCCTTGTATTTAGTCAGCGCCCGGCCGTATCTTTGATGTGTGATAACAGTGAGGCAGGTAAAGCATACAGGGAGGCCTAGCAGGTTATAGCATAAGTGGGAAACGCCGTTACAAGTCCAGGGTAGGCTGAATGAAATAACGTTTGTGCTTTTCTATGAGAGCCCAGACATACCTCAGCCATGAAATGATCCAGGCAAAGGGAAAAGAGCACAAGACCCAGAAATCTGCAGGCAGTTCATAAGCTTGGAGGTAAGGTGAGCGGCCAGAGAACTGCTCCAGCTGTGCTTGGTGTGGGGGTCGGAAGGGGGCGGTTGAACTGCAGGCAAACCCCAAATTTCATGCGCACGGAGGAACAGCCTTTAGAACAGCAGCTCCTTGATGCCAAACTGGTGGGACAACATTTAGACTGCTGTAACGCCATTACTGACCAGACTTTGTTATAATTCAGCATCTTTGTATCCCATTAAACTTTCTCCCTAATGAAAGAGATGTGGTAAGCCACTTAGATTTTTGAAGGTAATTTCTTTTTGAGATGGGCACAGACAGCACACAGGCTAAGCCAAACCATCACCACTGCAGATCACATCTGAACTTCAGAGGTTTCAAGCAGTCCTGTGCAGCCCATCCTTCCTCTCTCTCCTTATTTTCAAATATCTTTGCCCTACTTGGGAATAAAAAAAGACAGCAAACAATTCCTACTACCAAAGTTGCAAGATACCATTTGAATAATTTCTATTAAGCTTTGAGGAAGGGAACCTTTCTGTCCTGGTTACACGCATTTGAAGTCCAGGGTACCTCAATGTGCAACATTTATACGTTTTCCACTTGCAGGCCTATGGCCCAAAGACTTTCAGAAATGAAGTCACTGCATAAATGAAGTCGAGGTTTCTGCTCTCCATTTCACATTCATTGTTCTATAAGGAAAAAATACCCTGGCTGGATTTTTAAAGTGAGGCTTAAATCAGCACACAGTAAGGTTGTGCAGGGAAGTCATGTTTGTGCATGCTGTACGTTTGAATGGCAAAAATAAGCTGCTATGTAGAAAGCATAATGTCATAAGACAGCTAACAGAAAGCCAAAAAAACAACTTGGCCTGATTTGACTCGTTTTACTTTTGCAGGATGCCTTCAGCAACCTTTTGTTCATCTTTGACTTTACAAAGAAACAAATGCAAAAAGACTCTAAGATCTTCCTTTGAAACTTTTTTTTGTGTAAAGGGAAGGAGAGAATTTAAATTCCCTAAAAAGTGAAAAAAATTAGGCTGCTTGTGAAGATTCTTATCTCCTAAATAAATCATTTTCTGCTACTCTTAAAGATGTAATTGATTCAAGGGTCAGAAGGAATATGACGACTGAATGCACATGTTAACAGCTACAAATTACCTGTCTTCAGTGAGTGACCAAATGTTGGTTTAACCTTCTTAATCCTACAAACACCACCAGCCGATCTGATGATTTTAGCGATCAGTGTCACCCTCAGGAGATGAGGGAGGAAGAAGACTTGACAAAGTGAATGGTAAATAATGGCACCAGATCATCTCTGGTTTGGATACCAAGAACCTCCTGGTAAAACTGGAATTGTCACTTGAAAAAAAATTGCCTTCAGCTCTTTTAAAAAATAAAAAATAATGATATTGTAACAAGCTTCAGTTTCAGGTTCAGAGTCCTTTTAGAGACTAGTCCTGTAAGACTATTCCACGTCAGTATAAATCTAATTATATCCTGGGCCTTGCCCAATTAGCTTTTTAAACTTAGCTTATAAACCACAAAATAAACTTGTTTGAAAGGAAAAGAATTTTTTAAAAAACAACATGTCTGTCATGCAGTTTTAACAAACTTCACACAAGTGCATGCCAACACTTTTCTGTGCCATATGGGGATTTCTGTTGTCAGTTAAAAATTGTGAATACCCCATGCACGAACTACTGAATAAAGCTGTTTTTATTATAGAAGTAAACAGAAAATTTTTGGATGATTCTTTGCATTTCATCATTATTACCAACTTTCACACACATTAAAGTTCGTACTGTTGAAAAAGCATCAAGTTTTATGAGTAGAAACAGACATCACATCTAATATGATCTTTTCAGCTAGAACAGCTGTAGCTGACTGCAGAGCTAGTGCTCTTCAAGCCAAGAGCCATCTTTTTGTTTTGTCATTATACAGCCCTCATGCCAGAAGTTTATCCTTAAATGAATAATTCTTCTGATAGAGGCTTACTCTTTAGGATCAACCTGGCACAGGACTGAACAGCCCCATCTTCCACCGAAGCAAGTTCTCATGACTCTTGTCCCCTAGGAAAGCTGAGGATTCAAATTTGCCATCATAGAAAAATCCCAAAAGCAAGAAACTCCAGGGCATCACTCAGTTCCCTGTTCTATCCCCATCACCATAAAAACACAAGAGCAAGGGCCAACACCACAGCTCGCTCGCGCTGGGAGCTGAAAGCCACGATCCAGCTGCTTTGGCTGGTGCAGCTCTTTAATATCGCTGGAATTCCCCAGGCACAACTCTTGCTCTGCAGCAGGACAAGCCTGAGCAGCTTGTTTGTGCAAAGCCTAATGCTCAGCAAACAGTGTCCTCAGCATGGATAAAGCCTTCTAGGCTGCCATTAAAATCCACCCAGAACAGCAAACTGAAGAAATACTATTTTCTTTCCACAGTTCATCATCTGTGCTTCTCTTCGCTTTCCTAAGGCATCTCAGCTGATCTATAGGAGGCCACTGAGGGTGCACCCAGAGCACTAGTGCAGATGGCCCTGTCAGCTGCAGAGATGGCACGTCAAGTCAAAATCCCGACAGCATTAGAGACAGCTGGCCCTACAGTGACAAACTTTGCAAACACGAGAGGTTTCACAGCTAGCGGTGGGTTTTCAGCAGAAGCCCCTCCTCCGAGCGCACGCTTGCTGCAGGTGTGGGGGCACAGCTCTGCCGGAGCAGACAGCTCTGAGGTTAAGCACAGTGGTTAAAGATCTTGGCTCGTGTTCTGTAAAATGAGAGCACTGGGATTAGCATCCTGGTTGATCCCTGGCTCTGCCACCAGTGTTCTTCCTCTAACCTGTTCTAGCTGTGCCCTGTGGTTTCAGGGTCTCTCCTGTGCCTCTTAAGCTGCTGGGTAGTGGTTACTTTCCCACCTCCGGTCCAAGCTACAGGACCATTCCTGGTCACCTTCCAGGGGTGGCTCTAACGTTCCGAGATGCTACCAGGATGCAGATGCTTTCAAAACGGGAGCACCTGAGAGGCCATTTCCAGGTCTCCCACTGGTATTCATTGGTGGACAAATCACTGGTTGGGATTTGTTTTGCAGAGAGACTGTGACACTAGAGACCAAGTGTGCCAGGCCCCAGGTAAGCACAGCTGGGCAGGGCCTTTGCTCTGACATGGCATCACTTACGACAGTCCCCAAACCAAAGTAGCTGCAATCCCAATGAACAAGACAGGCCAACAACACAGAGGCAAATTAGCACAAATCAGGCTGTGTCCATAGCCTTCTCCCTCCATCACCAGCCTCCTCTTCCTCCAGGGCCAGCTCAGCACTTTGCCACACGACTGCCCTGCCTTGCTTCCCCAGCACGTCTCCTCCTCCATCCTCAGAAATTCAGCTATGAACTGCCAGCTCTGTGTAGACTATATGCATCTTAAGTGTGTTTTAAATGCTAGGAAAATACCAAGTTTTATAATATACAATATATCCTTCAATGGAAAGTTAAGAGTCACTGTTTCAAATTCCTCTTGAACTATTAAAATCAGTCTGATTTTTTTTTTTNACTGACAACAGTCTCCCTCATTTAAAAAGAAATATAAATTTTTATCAAAACCTGCTAAAATGCAAATTATTGAATCTTTGCTATTTTGGAGAATGATAGTTATGAGTTGACAAACAGTCTACTCACCATCTGAGAGAGCTTGTCACAACACACATAAATTAACCCTCCCCCCCCACAGAGTACAGTAATCTAAAAAAATAGATTTTTCTTTTCTTCTACTACAGCCCATGGAGAATTATCTTCTTTGCAGAGCTTCTTGTGATGTATTGCTGCTCAATCATGCATGCACCTTTGAAACAGCATCACAAGTTCTTCCTGACAGCAAGGAATGTGTTCCTACTCCAAGGTTACCTTTGTTCAAAATATACAATAGAAACTAGATGCTAATGAGAAAATAAATGCACAGCACAGTCTTTGGAAATGGCAGTGCTGAAGCTATCACCTTGCCTGAAGCAATAAATTCCAGGCGAGCACAGATTGTATTTTTAAAATTTATCACCTCACAGACTAACAAGCATTGATTATATGTTTTTCT
This sequence comes from Anseranas semipalmata, assembly GCA_013399115.1. Classification (NCBI taxonomy): domain Eukaryota; kingdom Metazoa; phylum Chordata; class Aves; order Anseriformes; family Anseranatidae; genus Anseranas; species Anseranas semipalmata. The sequence continues at coordinate 2,183,943 of VXAA01006376.1, forward strand.
TTGAGTAATTGCCAATATCATTAATATGTTCAAAATTATACTTAAAAAGAGAAAACAGATTCTGTACTCTTCTACACAGAATATGCATGAAGTACAAAGACTAAAACTAGCTGCTGGAGGAGAATCCTGACAAGTCCCCAACTTCAGTTAACTGGGACAAGCTCAGTAAGGAAGTAAGGTTGTCACTGAGGTTAAGAGCTGCAACAGATCAGGGAAAAAGTCCTTAGGCCCCACAGCTGGGCCAGCCATCACCCTCATGTGGGACCCAAGTCCCCCTTGGTGGTCCCAGCAAGCAGTCCCTGTTCAGGATTTCATGAAGAAACAGAGCTCAGAAGCTCTGCCAGTGCTTCCAAAGCCAAATACAGTCCAACTCCCGCTGCCCCTTCACCTCCAAGTTGAAGTGCGTTGTGTTTTCCTATGGCAACCTAATTTATATCCACTTAGGTTAACCAAAAATGGTCTGGGGGGCTTCCTTCCCCTTCATTTGGTACAGAAAAGCCAGAATAAAACCCTCCTTCAGAAATTTTCCTGCAAGTTAATAGCGATGCTTGACCATCAGCATTTAACATGTACATCAGCACAGCCCTCCATGAAAGGCACCCCAGGGGCAGGGCCCAGCACTGGCTCCATTCCCAGTTGCTACCAGAAACACTGCAGAGAAGCATCTGGTGAGTGGGAAGCACCTTATTTTTTCCATCGTTTCAGTGATGTTCCCTGGTCTCTACTATACGAAGGCATATCTGTACATGACAACCATGTGCCTCATTCTGGCTGTCAAAGAACAGACTCTTTGGTAATACAGAAGATACTTGTTAAAATACTGGATCAAGAATGCTCCTCACCTCTGTGAGAATTAAATTAATGCTATTCCCCAGCAAAAGGGCTTGCCCTACCTTCTTTAGAAAGTTCTGGAAGTGCTGTAGGGTTACTGAGACAGGCACAAAGGCAGAGAAGCAGCCTATATGGAAGCCCAGCTCCATAGCTCTCACATTCACTCCGTAATCAGGTGTTTCAGAATCAAAATGAGACCTGGATTAGCGTTTGTGGCACTTATCTATGTCACACTTCTCACATTGCCACTATACATTTCCGCCAAGATGCTGAAATCCTATCTCAAAAAGGTGGCAGGAACAGAAAAACCCTGGATAAGGAAGGATACATTTTTCCCTACACAACATTATAGATAAGAATTAAGCTGCTCATTTATCGGTTGTCACCATTCTAACAACGCTAAAACACCTCCATTTCTGAATACCATCCTTAAACATGTCTTGAAAAATTAACTAGAGTAAAAAGAACAAAATAACCAGAGCCCAGTGCAGATAAGACAAATGTCACTGTGGAAGAGGAGCCTTAAGAAATCCAGCGAACATTAGATATATATCATGCACATTCTAAATTTAAGATTGAGGGTAATTATTTTAATGTGGAACTTTCAATCACTGCTCACCCTACAGAGCTTCCCCATGGATTTGAGTTTGAGTAATGTAGTAATGACAGCATTACCACTTGTAATAGAAAGAATCATTACAGCATCGTTATCAAGGAATTACTCTTGCAATTAGTAATAATTCCCACATTCAGAGTCAAATAAGTAACACTTTCCCCATTAATTTAATTTTCCCTGTAAGACTAGAGTAAGCAACTATTCTTATCACTGTGTTTTAATACACCTGTCGTCTTCTTTGTCTAAATAACTCCTAATTTTCCGCTTTTGAAGAACACTGCATCTAGTCAGATAATCTCACAAGAATCAAACTACATGATCTGTCAGGTTACTGGGCAGGTAAAAAAAAAATTCTCATGTTTGACCTGGTTCTTCAATGCAGTCTAAATGGAAATCACACCCTTCAGATGCATTTACAACATGAGAAGAATGATAACTGAGGACAGCGTAAAACATTATCCTGTGTGCATCCAGCTGTTTGCAATGGCTTCCCAACTACCACCAGTAAGCAGTAGCTCACAAGAGTATTGCTGTGTAATTACTAGGGCTTCTGGGATAAATATCCCATTCACAGGGGTGAACGGGCCCGTTCAAGATATCAGAAAGAGCAGCCCAAATTCAGAGTTGAGGACCATGCAGTGCTTTGCTTGTTGTTCTGAGCATGTTTACTCCTCCAGGGCCACTCAGGTAGTGATGTCTTCCATCCCTCGTTAGCTCCTATTTCCTCAGCCCCTCCATCACAGCCTCCCACCACAGATGAGATTTCAAGGAAGAATGCAGATCTCTGGTTCTATGACATGTACTTGTGTAAAGTATTTTTTATCAGAATGAATCGTATATATTGAGACTGAGTATTTTCTTTAAGACAAAAAATCTCACTCTTACACTACAGAGCAAGAATGCACTGTAGTGCAGAGGGTTAGGGTTTTTCCCAGTACTTCCAGTGATGCTAATGGCAGAGGTTAACTTACAGAAAAGTTCTGATGTCCGCTGGTTGCTTATCCTGGGGAAGAGGTTGGCAAATCAAATCAATTTTTTCATGCCAAACCATCCTGCATCATGCCAGTCCCTAACCAGCCCTATTGAAGAGACTGCTGCAGAATTCAAAACACTGCACTTCCTGCGTACTGTAAGTACACAACATGCCTGCAGCCAGTCACCCTCTCACTGCAGGCACTGGGGAGCTAAGAAGGCCACGGCACTCATCCGCGCTCCGTTCCTCTTGGCTGAAACGATGGAAAGCTTTTCTTCATGGCACACCAAAGAAAGCACTGAGCACAGCACTGCATTCAAGACTCTGGCTCCTTCATACAATGCTTAAGTGGGAGCCAAAATCTTACAAAAAGGATTTCAGAAATTCAGTGCCCATACCTAGCGTAAGTTCTAAGCACACGAAGTGAGAGAACAAAACAACCAACCTCATGACACAGCCTGCATGGTACATTAGATGGATGTGCCAATCTTATTTATAATTCTATTACATTCCTCTTCATCCCCCAGCTTAACTCTTTGCAGAAGCCCTCCTTAGTGAGATCTTACAGCTGCTTTATAGGAAAGCTGATGAATACATTCATTGTTCTTACACAACTCCAAGGCATATAGTTCCTTAGTAAATCAGACATTCAATACACAGAGGAAAAGACTGTAAAATAGTACAAGATACAGTAAGCAGTACTTGGATTACTATGAATAATTAAATAGAAACCATTGGATAGTAAATCTGCTGATGTTCCTCACACAGATTTTTCCCACTTCACTGATGTTACACATCTCTTTACTTCAGTTCACATTCCCTTAGAACTACAGAGGATCTCTTGAGCCATCACAACAACTCTGCTATCATGCTCCATGTCATGCAATCCTTCAGATACTAATCAAACGCCAATTTATGGCTACTTCAGGTACCTTGTCTGCATTATACTTACTGCAAGACTTTTCCAAATCCCTGTAGCTCTCATACTTAGAGACCTCTTCATGCCCAGACTAAATTTATTCTCAGCCAGACTAAGTGTTTTAGTGCCAAGCATAGAACTGCTATAGCTATTGTCGTCTAAGACTATAAGAAAAGCAAAATCTACAGGGAGAAGTAATATCTTTTATTAGATCAACTTATACAATGTGAAAGCACTGGGCAAACTCACAGATGCAGAGGCCAGCACAGGTTAACTACAGAGCTCTTCTTCCCACTGTCTATCCCCCTTGCTTTTACAGCCAGCAATCACATCCTCTCCTTAGTTTTCATTTCACGAAGCTGTACAAGCCAAGGTGCTTCTCCTGTGAGAGCCTCAACCTCCTGTCTTAGGATCACAGGAGACTTCTCATTCTTCATAGCAAGACCATCAGCCACAGCATACCTCTCCCTGCCTTGGATGGCAGCCTGCTGCTCCACTCTTTCAAATGCTGCAGTACAAGAGTGAGAGGCAGCCCAGGGCCCACCAAAAGAATTATCTCTGGAAAAAGCCAAAACTTCAAGCATCCTATGAAATGTATTCCCCCCCGCCCCCCCCAAGTCTTCTCATGAAGGAAAGACACAATGTGTTTACATTAACAATTTTAATATCAGGAACAGAAGCATGTTGTCTGAGGCGGAGTGATGTTTTCCATTGTTTGATACTCAAAACAACCTTGGCTGGTTTGCTTCTGCTCCTTAATAGAATTCATAATTAGAGATCTACTTCTTGCCTCTCTCATTGTGCAAAACAATGTTTCCCAGCTCTACTGTCAATGTGAAGCAGCGTTGAAGGGCATATCGCAAAAATATTAATGCCACAAGTAGGAATTTTGTCTCCACATCACTTGTACAAATGAATATGTAGATTGCTTCATAGGAAGGTCTCATTCTTGGATGATTCTAACTCATTGTGCTTTGTAAAGCCCTGAGGTCAGATAAGTTTTTTGCTATGAGTGAATGAAAAAAACTTGGCATTCCTCCAAACATAGTAAAATGAAAAACACAGAAATATCACAGAGCAATTTGTTCTAGAGGAGCGCTACGGCTCTGGGACTTGAGCATGATCCTGCAAATTAGAGCTCTGCAAACAAAGCCCCGGATTTATTGCAAATCACCCCCTCCCAATGTTGTTGGGATCTCAGCTCGCAAGTGTCATACAAGGACCCAACTCAGCTATTAGATGTTTTGTATTCCTGTGCAGAGCAGCCGTGTTCATGGGGACGCTCTACCCAGAATCCTGGAGCCCTGGTGAAAGGAAAAAGATGGGAACTGTGCTGTGGATCAGTTTTCCCTCCTTAAAACCCACAGAGGGGAAGCCCACACCCAGGAGACTGTGAAACAGTGGCCTCCATGGCCTTCGATTTCAGCTGCAGCACAAAAAATTGAACTTGCCTGACCCTAAGCCCAAGCTAATAAATCCTATTACAAAGCAGCTATATTGTTTGCAGTCACAAGAAACCATCACTTCTCTGCTCTGTGGTTGCGTGGTATAGCACCTAGCACTGTGGGAGGTGAGGGGGGCTACGAAGGGTTAGCAACTGTTGTCTTATTTGTGTTGCAAGTAGTTTGTTTACAGAGGCAATCACTGTGCTCAGCAGACTGAGTGCTGCATAGAGATCATACAAAGAATTTGCCATGAATTAAAAATGAACAATACTTAAAAATCCCATTTTCCTACTCTCTCAGCAGCATGCAGCACAGCAAGGTAACTTTTCAAAGCAAGCCTCATCAGTTCTGACACTTTATAAAACGCAGAGCCTGACCTGTTCAGCATTTACATAGCTCACCGATCAATTAGGATACAGCACTAAACAGTAGTGCTCAGGACACATATTTCTCCACCTTGGCCCTCTTTGACCTCCCCACACAGTAATGAATTTTCTTCCTGCTTGCCCTGCAGAGCAGATCAACCTTAATTATCCCACAAAAGACCAGCGTTGACCCAGATTTATTAGAAAATTGAGGGACCGTCATACTAAACTAAAGGTTTGATGTCACATCAAAATTAACTCATAGCACTGATACATACCTCTGCAGCCAGAACCGCAGTGCAAGTTAACAACAATATCAGCCTGCAAGACAACTCTTTCAGACTGAAATGCATGGCAGCCTCTCAGGGAATCACCTCTTAAACAACAGCCCAGCACCATCAGTAATGTTCCATTCTGTCTGCTGTGGGGTCTCAGCATCCTCCAAAGTCAAGTCAGATGTGAGGCCTCACTAGAGTGAGAAGTTCCACAAGGATGGAAAACAGCAGCCACAAAGCCAACCGAGCTGGGCAACAGGATGTGTCTACAGACCTGGGAGGATGACAGTCTGTGGACCACAGCACTGATTTGGTATCAGAAGACCTGGGCTCAAAAGAGACCTTGCACAAGTCATTCAGCTCCTCTCTAACACAAAGGGGGAGATCTTCCTCACCATCTGCTCTGTTACAGGATCAAATCCTCTATTAATTAAAGCCTGTGGCTACAAATGTATTTCCATGCCCAACTTCCATCAGAGTAAGTTAGGCCTAGATTGTAAGAACCTATTAAGTATATAGGTAGGCTCCAGACAAGACAAGTTAATTAAAACCCAATCATAAATCAGCATAATTAGAAATAAAATAAATGTGAGATGTAGCCATAATGAGAGCGCCTTTCACGAATACAGAAGAGACAAATCATGCAATTGGGTGCCAGCACAGAGAGATCACACATTGCAAGTATATTTCCCAATCTAAGTTACAATTGAGGTGCTTGCGAGCATAAAAGCCTCTGCAGTATTTCCTTTTGCTTTTTAGTGCCATGCTTGTCCTTGTACATGCCCAGAGCAGTGGCAGCTTATAAATATAATCAGTATGGATTGATGCACATACAACAGTTCTATTTTAAGTATTACATTTTCTGAGACACTCACTGGGACTGAGAGCTGAGCTAGAGGACAGAGGCAGCTGCACAGCAGATCTTTGGTAAGGCATAGCTTCTTGCTGGGAAAATCCACATTTTTGGAAGTATGCGAATGAGACTATGGCTGGAATATCAAAAGGACGCAATAAACCCAGCTAACTGATCAAGGGAATTACCACTGCTGCAGCAGTGTTCTCCCATGAAGGTAGAGATGCCTCGATTGTGCAAGGCTTTCTCTGGGAATTGATGGGAAATCATGCTGTTCAGTGTGTGAAAGAATCTTGGCATAGGGGGTTATTCAGGTCAAAGGTGCCAGTTTTATCCAAATTACAAACAGTAATTACAAACTCTATTTTTTCTTTCAAGGAAAAAACACCTTGCATATTGAACCAAAAGCGTTGAAAATGCATTGACGCGTCTGACTGTGAAGGAGGTCCTGAGCTACCCCAACCCTCTGCTCCTGCTGAATCCAAGAAGACACTCAGACCCCAGCAGGTTACTTTTCAATGACATCTGGGGATCCAAGAAGGCCGCACCACACAATACAGTCTCAGACCTGGGGGAAGGCCAGGCCTGCATTCTGGTTTTGCATCTCTGGTCCAGTCTAAGGACTAAAAGCAAACAATGACAAATTAACGCCGCTAAATACCTAGCCCTTACTACAAGCCAAGTGCCCATCCTACCAAATGATCAACAGTAAATTCCATGCCCGAGTGAATTAGCATACAACAGTAGGACTCAGTCACTCCGCACAACCTCTTAAACAGATTTTAAACAGCAACACTTGGAAGACTAATTATTTATACCGTGGCAGTACCCAAAGACTTCAGTTAGGACTGGAATTCTACAGTAGTAGATACTGTATAAACACATCAGAAATTATTCTCCTTTGCACCTTCCTCCCCAAGGACCTGCAATTTATCCAAAGATGAAGCTTGGAAAAATACCGTAAACTGCCCTAATGGGAACTCACAGACAAAATGCAGCAATGCAGATGTACAGACCAATAGCTCTGAAATACTGTCAGCTTTTAAGTAGCTATGTAGTATGTATCAGAAAACCCTGCAGATCTGTGAACTATCCAATCTACCCTTTTAGACAGGGAATCAGTCTGAGTCAACCTGTATAAGATTCAAAAGCATTTTTTTCCAAACTCTAATTCACAGCCTTCGTTAGTGATTATTTTACAGTGGAAGTAATGGAGCAAGAAAATGATGTACTTAATATACCAAGTAGCTAACTTAAAGCAGCTATTTAAATTCATGTACTGCTTAGCTTCAACTCCAATGGAAGTTGCTATTTTATTTTTGTCAGCTTCTCCATTGGTGTGTATCAATGTAACATCCAGGGAGTGATACCCACTTCCATCAGATAAGAACATGTCATGATATTATCTGCCTGCCTGGAGGAGCTGGCTAAAATTCTGAATCCCATGGGTCATTCCAGTCTGGAGAAATAATTACTAGTGGAGTCTGATATCTTTGCCACAATCCTGTTTGCTTTTAAATTATGTACAAAGCCTTGTTTCCTTTCACACACCAGGAATGAAACAGCAGGAGAGATCTCCAAGCCCCTTTTTAGCCAGCAAAAAGCTGCATTCAGCATTTTCTCAAGACTGTGCTGCCAGTGTTTTCTTTCTGTGCTTTCTCTGGCTGCTATCCTTCTCAGATGATCTGATGCTATTCTGCCAGAGCCATGCAAACCTTCACAGAAAAGCATCTTATGAAGCCCCTACACCTCCTCTGACTGGTGACTTCAGCTTGTGATTTTGGTGGATGCTTTAGCACACAAATGAGAAGATCAACTAGCTCCTTTATTTTTCTGAAATGAAGAGGCAGCCATTTACACCAACATTTACTGCAACTCAGCAGTTACTTGATTTAATGTAACTCATAACAATTACAATTTATACTTTCTAGAGTCACAATCCTGGGCGGCTCTCCAGTCACTGAAGTGCTCTGGGGTGCGGGCAAGTATCAAGCACATTGTTCTAACACAAAGCTAAGGTCTGTCTGTGTGGCCCCAGACCTGACCTGAGCTACTCCTGCAGCTTCTTCCCTTGCCTGAGACTGACCCTGGAGCAGGGAGTTTCACTGCAGCCCTTTCAGCTAAGAGGCCAGTATTTTAGCATTGTAACCAACTGAGGCCACAGACACACACACACACAGACACACACACAGACTTTAGGCACCCAGCTGCCAGGCACCGATACACAAGCAACTCAAAAGCACTCCATGGCATGTGGTACATCTTTGTGTTCAGCTTCCCTCTTCTCTTAAAGTAGAATGCTTCAAGATCGAAACCTTGTCACTAGCTTTTTTTTTTTTTTTTTGACACCGTGTATTTATGATGCATCTTAGTTCCATTTAAACCCACACGCTGAGGCAGCATCCCAATGTTTTGCTGCTTGTTCACGGACTATGGACTGCACCCTCAAAAAACACGTGCACAGGCATGCAGGAGTACAAAAGCCAGCCCTGCACTAGTCTGCATTGCCCCCTTGAAAGTTTGCTCAGGATCATATATTCCCCACCATCCCATACTGCTGTATTTGCAAATGGAAGACATTTGCATTCAGATAAGTATTTAAAAGCACTTTGCATTTGTTACAGAAGTCATCATTGGAAAGGTGGTGTAAATCAATGTGCTAAGGGTGAGAAATATTGATTTCCCTGCGAGGTTTATTTGCAGTATGGTTGAAAGACCTAATATTAAGAGACAACAAATTGAGCCATCGCAAAGCTCAGGGGCAGTTTGAACAGGGTGCACAGGGAGCACAACCAAACAGGCACCATATCACCCTGTTGCCAGGGCCCAGCAATGAGGGAAGCATCCCCAAAATACAGGCAGTACCAGGAATAGTGGAGGGTCAGACCTGCAACAAGAGCAACCCAGCACCTACCTGCCATGTCTGAGGCTCTTCCATACACCAAAGTGTGGCCACGGGTGATCTCCCACCACCTCAAGCTCCAGGTGTTCTTCAAGAACCATTCGGTGGCCATTTCTCTCCCAGCACCCTGCATGGGGCTGTTATAGGGAGCTGGGATCACCCCTTTGTTCCCCAGGAGTCGGGGCCTGGGCACAGGAGAACATGCATAGGCTCAATGAGAAAAAATTCTGTTGTTGTTTTAAAAAAAGTTTTCTTTGTTCTTATGTTTGCATCACAGGGAGCTCCAGCCACCCTGTCACTGCTGCTGGCCCAGCCCACCAGCTCCCAGGCCCATGGCGTGCCCTTGTGCAGGAAGCAGCAAAGAGGACAGGTGCAGCCTGGCCAGCCCTGCTCACTGTTAAATCTTGGTGGCAAGAGGGTGCTGAAAGAATGACAGAGAGTGAGGGCAGCACATGGCACCTTACTGTGTTGAAGCAGTCCTGTCATGGAAGGACTCCTGGCCCCCAGGTGGAGTGGAGACCATTTTGTGGGTGCAGGCAGGTAAAGGCGGCCATTTTAGAGTCCTCAAGAGGCAGCACCACAGCATGGTGCTGGGGGGAGAGGCCCTCCCTGTGCAGGAAAGCACCTTTTTCCTGTTTCTTATCTCATTTTTACTTTTCCCAGGAGTGCAGCTGGTGCCTTCCTCCTGAAAGGTGCTCCAACAGTAGATAACACTGACCAGAAGTGGCAGCAGGGGAGTTACCTCAGGCAATGCGGGTGATGCCTTATCTATGAGGAAGCGCAGAGATCACCTCCTTTCTGGACAGGCTGTTCCTCCTTCAGAGTTTCACCCACAGCAGTATCCTTAACTCTGAGGATATCTCCTGCGTACTTAGGGCTGCTTCACAAGCATAGCAGCCCAGCACACATGCAGGGGGAGGATGCCTGCTAGCAGGGCAGGGACATGCCAGAATCTCCAGCAAGGGCCAAGTAGCAGGACTAGGAGCAAAACCATCCCCTAGTCCTATTCATGGGACAGTCCTGTTTCTTGTGCAACCCCACTTTTTAAAGGGGATATAGGATCACAGCATTGTTTGCTCACTGCTGGAGTGAGATGTTCCCTGTGAGCCCTTCCTCAGCACAAGATGGATGTGCCACACCCTTTCAGTGAGCTGCAAAAGCAAAGAGCACCAGCTCCAAGATCGGCACAGGGGAAACACTTCAGCTGCTTGCAGCCCATAGGGGAAGCAGAAGCACTTCCAGCAGCCGAAATGTTTTAAGTCTTGCAAACACAGGTTTTAGTCTGTTACTTCAGGAAATTAATTTCTACTGAGTTGTGCAGTTTCCTGTCCTACTCTTTGGGCCCTGTGATGGTCATTTGTCACTGCTGCTCAGAAGAAAGGCTATTTTCAGGAAGGCAATGAGGCATTCGACAAGGTTTCTAGTAAGTGTGGAAACACCACACGCTGTCATATAATCACACTGTAAGCAGTGACGCCTCTCAGACAAGTTGTATGGTTACACCTCTAGGTAGTGATGAGAGCTCCTTTTCTTAGGTTAAAGAAAAAGCTCGGGGAGGATATGCTCCAGAGCAGGGGAAAAATAGGAATAAGCAGGAGATGATTAGATGCTCAGTCTTCACAGACATCACGTGAATAAACTGGTGTGGAAATCAGAAACCCCTTAGAGTGAGTCAAGTTCTGCAGTGCTCATTCAGCCCAGCCTCCCTGCAATGGTTCACCCTTAGGCCACTTTCTGGCAATATTATTACTTTACTAGTTTGATAAGCCTCCTCCACACACACTCTGATTTACATGAGTGTACAGACAAACCTTGCCAATGACATTTGCTAGAAACTTTCCCAAAGCTGATATTGAATTAGCTATTCTCCCCAGACAATCCAGGCCCTGGTGTTGAAATCCTGCAGCATTTCCTCACAGAGCAGCTAAGTCCTGCCTGACATAACCTGCAGGTGTTTATTTAGTGCAAGAAACAGGTTGTAATGGAACTAGAACCCTTGTGACCTTATCAAGTAAAGGGATTACAAAACTTTAAGTACTCTTTATGTCAGGGGTTATTAATTGACTAGTGACCAGTCTCCTTGCCAGTTAAAAAGAATAGGACTCTTTCCTCTCAGAAGCATGGGAACATGCCTTCCTTGTCCTGCCAGCCTCCTAACCATCTGAAGTCTACTACTTCCCATTTTCCCAGCTATATTCTTTCATCACAAACAAGATGTAATTCAGACTGGATACCAGGCAGAGGTCAGTGGGAAGGTACAAAATGGTATATGTTACAGTAGGAATGAATAAATTTAACTTCTTGGCTCCTGTGGAGAATGAAACCTAAAAGGAGGTGCAGCCTACTTCAGTCAACACTTCTATATCACTGCTTGTATTTCTAAACATGTCCTGCTCTTCTGGCTCTTTACACAGAAAACACTCTAGCTCAGGTAGAGTGAGCCATTTCTGTGGTTGTGTGAGTAATTGTAATACATGTAGGTGCCAACCAAAGGGCAACAAAACTGGTTTAACCAGCATACCAGAGGTCTGGCAGAAAGTGCAAGTGACACTGGTTTTGGCTTCATTCTGAATTTACAGTTGTCATCTCCATCACAGTTTACTATGACATATGTACGCTTTTACTCCAGCTAGCCAACTCTTTCCAATTCAGGTTCTGAGTGGATAAAATATAGGGCTTATTTCGATGTTGCCTTGTGCAGTTCAAGATCCCATTTTGAAAAGATCACAAATTACAGCCATTTTTCCTTTCACATTTACCTGCACCTTCATATCTGCATTGCACTGTTAAAAGGTTAAGGTCTAAGGCAAAGATTGAAGTTTGTCTGTGATAAACAGTTGAGTAGCATGAGCTGACCTCATACATTGGAATTGCTTTCTCCAGGAGCTAAAGAGCATCTTCCCTATCCCAGCTGCATATTTCCTCACATTTTTGCTGTTTCAGCTAACAGTTGTTTCCAGAGCAGATCTGGTCCATCTTGATGCCAATACCCTCTGAACAAACAGGTTGAAAAA